>JAKUBT010000042.1:0-113039 GCA_030563305.1 Petasospora maesae
TCGTGTGCTCTTCCGATCTGGGTTCTCTCGCTGGTGCCACAACCCGCACAACCCACAACCGCCAAACCCCTCAAACTCTCAGCTGGTACGCGCTCTGTTCAGCCCCGCGTTCGAACCCCGGCTGCGGAATCTTTACTCTCGGTTTACCTCTTCAGGGCGCGGCGTGTATCGTTCTCTACAGAGGGATAATTGTGTTGGCGGTTTCTTCTTTCCATTGATCATCAGGTACAATGCACGGTGGTTCTGGTCTTGATGTTTTTAGTACTACAGTAGTAGTCGAGAAAAAGTAGGCCTCTCCCGGTCGCCAGGGGTAGGGCACTAGGGTTGGAGCCTGCCACCTCCAGGCTCCCTTGTATCGCATGGATGAGGACATGGTAAGATCTCACCGATCAATGCACGGCATAAGCTTAATATCATCTCGGGAAATTACTCCCATAAGATCTTTACGCTCCCCTTGAAGTTCATCCTAGTTGGAACACATCACAGATGTTGGGTGGCACCAATCGTTAATGGTTGAATCCACATGTACCCCGGGTTCAGAGCTTCACAATCTCGACTCCCATCCTGGCTGCGCAGACGCCAAGAATCACGATTTGAGAACCGCGCTCTCTCCTATCCAGGAGCATGGCTCTAGACTCTATAACCCGATAACTGAGCCAAAATTGATGAATTTTCGTTGATGGTGGTGCTTGCCAGTTCTATAATATCTAAGGTTGGGCGGTGCAGGCCTGCCCTGCCCGCTTTAAGATCCCCCCGCGGCCGGAAACTTATCGTCCCGTTACCACGTTACCTCCTCCTCCACCACCACCACCACCACCATCACCAACAAGCATCAGCATCAACCAACAACACCAAGATGCAGCCATTCCTCTCCTTCAAAGGCCGTCTCTCAGAGGGACCAACCTACAACCCATCAAACTCCACACTTCTCTGGGTCGACATCATCGCTGGCGAGTTCCACCGCGTCTCCTTGCCAAAGGCCTCCGTCACCGAGTATTCGAGCGAACAACAACAGGCAATTGAAAAATCCCATGAAACATTCACCATTCCAGATGAATACATCGGTGTGATCTACTTGACACAAGACGATGACGTTGTGTACCTTGGTGGTAAGAGCGGAATCGCTGAGTACAAGTTCTCCACTGGTGAGTTCACTTACAAGTTCAAGTACCCAGATGCAGAGAAGTTGAGATCCAACGATGGTAACGCAACACCAGATGGTAAATACATCTTCCAAGGTGTGATGGGCTCCTTTGACTATGGTGCAATTGACGAAGGTAAGCTCTTGCGTATTGATGTGAGCTCAGGTGACGTCTCAGTTGCTGAACCAAACGTTTTGATCTCAAACGGTATCAACTGGTCTAAAGATGGAACATATGTCACTTGGACCTCGTCCTTGGACTTCACCATTTACAAGTTCGACTATGCCAATGGCGAATTGACCAACAAGAGACCATGGATCAACATCAAGGAGGCATACCCAGATGCTGAGTCTCCAGAGCCAGATGGACATTCATTGACAGAAGATGGTCATATCTATACCGCAGTTTGGAGCGCTAACTCCATTGCACACTTTGATGAACAGGGTAAATTGGTTGAGAAATTCTCATTGCCAGCATCAAGAATCTCTGCATGCTCTTTCGGTGGTGTTGACATGGATGAGTTGTTCATCACTAGTGCTAACTTGCACTTGGACGATCCAACCAAGTTGGATTCTGAACCTGAGGACCTTGGTGGTTCCTTGTTTAGAATCAAGTGTGCTGGTGCAAAGGGTATGATCAGACCAAAGTTGGTCATTTAACTTACTTCTCATTTCTTAATAGGATCTCTTCATTTAAGATGACGTTAGAATATACATGTGCCTGGTGCCCATCTAGCTAACCAAAAATCGTACATTCAATGCATATGCAACAAATCCTCATGAGTCCAGCACCTCTAATACCCTTTCACAGAACTCCTCTACCAGTTCATTCTCTTCAGCTCCTGCACTTCTCAAACTGTTCAGCTTGGCATTAGCATCATCCAGTCGCTTCTCAGATGTATGCGTCATATCCATCAACATGTCATATATAGCACCCAGATGTATCCTCAGCGCAGGGAACTTCAAAAGATATTGGATCTTTGGATCATTAGTAATTTTCTGAAGAGTCTCTGATGATTCATCTGTGGGTAATTTGATGGGAACTTGTGCCGCTGTGGTAGATTTACCCGTTGTTGGGGTATCAGTCGTTGTGTGTTGATCTGTATGTTTGGGTGATTTAAAGCACTTCAAAGAGCAGTATTGTATCGAGCATTTGGGGCATTTGTACTTCGAGTCCTCTTCGTTGCATATCTGGCATTTTATTGGTGACATTTGAGTGATGTTGTTGTTGAGGTTGTACCAACGTCAGGTGTTGTGTGGAGAAGAGGCAGAAGAGCTTGTACGTTAGCTTTTTTTTTTCCTAGCTGAGTACAGGCGAGGTGCCAACTCCACCAGATGCGCAACATCATCATCATAACACAATCACCCTAGATAAAGGAATTGAACGGTAACTACCAGTTGAATTAAGAGTGGGAATCACTTTATAACACACATCGAAGAAGTGGAATAGTAGAATTGAATATAGTCAACAGGAAACAAGTTCAAATCACAACAAATTACTAAATCATTTCGAAACAAGGGTCCCTTGTAAGCATATACAGACCATCTTCATCAGCCCAACAAATTAGAGATGTTCATGACTTTCTTCTCTTCATCAACTCTCGTCCCGTCTTCCCTTGCTTCAACATCCTCACCATCAACAGCCCTCTTCTCCAATAATGCACTTGGTGTAAATGCAGGATTCACAGGAATGTTCCCCACAGGTGGTAGTTTCACACCTTGGTTCTCTCTAAATGAGAATTCACTCTTGAAAACTGGTGAATCATGGTGCATAGCCTGTGATTGCTGGTGCTGTTGTGTAGGTTGTTGTGGTGGTAGAGATGGAAGTGGTTGTTGCTGCTGTTGCTGTTGCTGTTGCTGTTGTTGTTGAGTTGGGATTGATGAAGGTGGAGTCATGGTCATGTGCAATGGAACAATCCCACTCGTAGAACCACGTTGTGATTGGATATTTGGAGAGAGATAAATCGTGGATGAATGAGAGTTCTGTCTGCGTGACACATTGTTGTTGAATGGATTTGGGAACAGTTCATGAGCCAATGATGAACGACGAGAATCGCCCTGTGAATGGTTTGAGTAGTAATCCATAGAGATTGAACTGTTTCTGGATGATCCACCACGTGAGAAGGGGGATGATGAACCATTTGTAGAGGTAAGGATCGTTTGTGCTGAATGACGACGCTGTGGAAGGTGCTGTTCTTCAAGGAATCTCTTCACACCAGCCTGCTGGGTGAAAATCTCTTGGTTGACGGATGAAGAACGCGATGTGTTTGGTGGTGGGAGAATCTGAGCATTAGGAGGCAGGGAGATCAAATGGCCGTGTTGCACTGTTTGAGGAGGTGGAAGAGATGTTGGTGGTGCCGTGGATTGATATGAGCCTGGAGCCATCTGGTGTGGTGGCAGTGATTGGTTATGTGCCATCATGTGCGGTGGTAGTGCTGGTTGTAGTCTCGATGGTGGAGGAGGTGGCTGAGGATGCTGCTGAGAAGGTACCGATTGTTGATGAGTTTGGAAAATTGCAGTGTTGAAAGAAGGCTCTGGGGCAGATTGATGATGTACTCCGTTCAACATATGTTGCTGGTGTGGTGGTGGTGGGTATTGGTGAGGCATTTGTGCTTGTGTGTAGCCAACAGGTGGTAATGTATACTCCTGGAGCTTATAATGAACACCTTCTTGACCCTCGTGTACAAGGGCCTGAGTAGATGCTCTTCTTCTCTTGTTTGTACCACCATTCCACCAGTTCTTGATAGCATTGTCGGATCTTCCATTTAAATGTCTTGCAATTTCGGCCCATTTCTTTCCATATTTGGCAACAAGCTCCTCGATGAGTGCGCCCTCAGCGGGTGTGATTGGGCCTCTGTTCAAAGATGGCTTCAAATTCTGGTGGAACCTCTCTCTGCACTGCTTTGGGGTTCTTGTTCCCAATGACTGTGAGATTCTGACCCAATTCGAAGGCCCAAACACGTTGATTGACTCCATCAGTTTGCGATCCTCTTCGGGCGACCAGGGTCCCCTGCGCAGAGTGGTGGACGATGAGGGCACAACTGCGTTGACTGTCATACCATCTGACACTGGAGGCGTGGCGGTGCCGTCACTGATGGCCTCTATTGAAGGCTGGTGGTCCTCTGGTGCGTGGCCTGCCTGTGCTGGTGTCGGCGGCAATGAAGGAGTGCTCATCATCGTGTTCCGGTTGCTGTGCGTGTTGATGTGAGCGGAGGAAGAGCTGGAGCGGATGTTTGTGAGCGCCCACTAGCTGTATCTGGACGTGTGTGTAGACAATGGGATGGCAGTAGGATTGAGGCTCCTGCTGGACAAGTGTGTGTGTGTAGTTGTTGGGCGATTAGGGGGGGACACGAGAGAATAAAAATACCGCTTGTGTGACACGCTGAGCGAGTAAACGGTTGGGCAGCGGGCGGCGTCCAGCGGGGTGTCAAGCCTGAGCAGCGGGAGAGATGTCTAGCAGCAGTAGCTTGAATATAAGCTTGCCCGTGGCCTGTGGTACCGCTGTGTGGATGTGTGGATGGACGTTGCGGTGTGCAAACGCGTTGGCAGTTGGCAGAGGGAGTAAGAGAGGCCGCTGATATCGCCTAATTCGAGCGGGTGCGGTGGAGGCGAGGCGGACGGTGGGCGGGATGTGTGTCGCGTGTGGTGCCTGGTAGCTGGAACGTTGGCACGCTTATACGCCAGCTGTGTGGTCGTCGTTGGATGCTGGTGATGTGGTGGTGTGCCCCGTTGGCAGAGGCAGTAGGAGGAGAAAGTGCAAGTGCTGTTTTAACTTTCAAGCTCTGTGTGTGCCGTTGCCAGTTACTAATAGCCCGTTCCCAGCCAATCTGGCGTATGATTGAGACAGGCGCGCGCCAGGGAAACTCGTAACTCGGGACGGGCGCAAAGTTGCAAGAAGTTGCCCTGCACAGTGCCACAGACCCCCAAAGTGTATGGTGAACTGGTGAACTGGTGAACTTGTGAACTGGTGAACTTGTGAACTGGTGAACAAACTCAAATATACGGCGCTGCTGGAGTTGGCACGCCTGTGTAACGTGGCCAACTCCGCAAAACTTTCACCTTTGCCAACCCGGAAGGCCTGTTGCTCCCTCTGCATCCTATAGTGCCTAGCCCACAGAACACATCTACACACGCGGTTCCGACTCCCACCGACAAACAGATTGTCCCCGTAGAGGTGAGCCACTGCCGCAAGCTCCCGCAAGCTCCCGCTCCCCCAGAGTCAGAGAACATGTCGCTAGCGTCCAAGCGTTCCACGGCCAACGGCCAACGGCCAACGGGCAACAGCTCCTCAACGGCCCGGCGGTATCGATCAACAAAGCAACATTGAGGGTGGGAGCCGGAAGGGCTAATTTACGTCCCGCGGCAGCTAAAATCCAGTTACAACAGGCACACGGGCATCGTCATGAGGAGCAACGGAGGTACCATCACCTGTATCACATTCCATCCTCATCGGAGGTCCTTGCTGTCTCTTGTTGTAGGAGTGGAGCTCACAGCGACGTGGCTAATTCTTGACAGACGTTTTTGCCAGGACTCAGGGCGTGTGGGCGCGTTTGTCCAGGAACCACTCGGTCGATAAGATCGCACCTCGATCAGCAGCGGCTGCAATTCTGATCCACTCCATGTCACAACTTCTGACCTACTTCCTACGTCATACTGGGCGGGTGCTAAGTGGAATAAGGATAAGGAAAAGCTCATTGTGTACTCAAAAACAGGTTTATTTAAAAGTAAAAATCAGGAAATGCAAAATGGATTGAAAAGCGGAATTAACAGGAAAGCATGCAAAGTGGAAGTGTGGAGGTGGAGGCGTGTAGACTTCCCAAGCCAGTGGGGCGGTTCAAAGCACATCCATCACACTCAAACTCAATCGTATTATACCAACCAGATGAATGTTGTCGAATATGGAAGTCTGAGAATGGGATAAAACGGTCTCACTTGTGGGCCTTGCTTCCCAAAGAATCCCACTTCAAGTTGTATCTCCCCTCTGGAACCTCATAGTTCTCGATGAGATCCAAAACCTCCTGTGCAGTGTTTCCAACTCTGATGATCTCTCCGTTCTTCTGAGAGATGAATCCAGCATCAATTGAACTCTTGACGAATTCGAGCAATCCATCAAAGAAACCATCCATGTTGTACAACACAATTGGCTTGTCGTGGATACCAAGCTGGGACCATGTGATAACCTCCATCAACTCCTCCAAAGTTCCATATCCACCTGGCAAGGCAATGAATGCATTAGCCTCCTCACCCATCATTCTCTTTCTTGTGTGCATGTCAGGAACAATGGTGGTCTTTCCATACTCCTCAGAAAGCGGGGTAGATCCCTTGTGGTTGTCGACGGATGCCTTGATCTCATCGTTCCACTTGTCAACATCATCATCTCTCTCCTTACTCACCAAGGCATCTGGAATGACTCCATGGACATAGCCATTGTTTGATGAACAACCTTTAGCGACAGCACCCATGAGACCAGTGGTACCGCCTCCATAGACGAGTCCCCAGTTTCTCTTGGCCATCAGACGACCAAGTTCTGAAGCGCTGTTGGCAAGCTCTGGGTCCTTACCGAAGGATGATCCACAAAAGACGCAAACGATCTTGTCAATTGCCATAATGTATGTGAGTGTATGTTTTGTTCTGTTTGAGGGTTTGAAAGTGTGTGGGGAAGATGCTTGTGTCGAGTGCTTGTTTCGAAGAAAGATGAGGAGAGCGTGTGTGTAATGTTTTCGATCTCTCTGTCTGTCTGTTCCTCGGTCCGTAGTAGTGCTCGAGCTGATCTGTGTAAATGGAAGTCTTCGAAGTGATCGTTGTCAAGTGGGTAGAGCGCGCTACTTATATGCTGGTGCTCGGGGGGATGACTGTGGAGAAGTTGCTTATCACGGTTCAAGATAAGTCGGTGGCGTCTGTTTACGCTGAGATGCCGGGCACAAGCGTGGATCCTGTCAACCCGCCGGTTCGCGGTCGGTTCGTGGCCGGGGCCGCGGCACCTCTCCGCCGGCATGGGACCCTGGCTTGCTTCACTATGGGGAAGGGGAGGAAACACAGTACAAAGGGAGCAATGGTCGCATTGTTCTCTGCCTTTGGCTTCTCGGACTTGACCTTCGGCCTGGCAGGCTGCCAGTTTGTTTGTGAGGTTAAGCTCTGACCTCAGTGGCTCTAGCCGAACCATTGAGCACCCTGTGTTCACCTGTCACCAGCTGCTGATCCTACAAGAAAAGTATCATGTCGTATAGTCGTCACGTTCAAAAGGGTGCTATGTACAAGGCATCTCCAATCTATATCACAGCTTGAAGTACTTCTCAAAAAGCTCTTCACATGGAACCTCAGCCTGGAGCCTTGTGCACATCAAGAAGATACCACTAAACTTTCTATGCAGACTGTATGTCTCCTCTGGTGGTGGTGTCAATCTCTCTCTGAGCATCAATCCCATATTGGCCTTGACCCTAGTAGTCACATCCTGCGTACTGAAGTCATATGGGATCCCATTGTTTGGTCTGAATGGCTCACCAAGAACCACAATGGACTCAACATGGGCAGCAACCATGTCTTCGGACTCAAATCCAGTGAGATATCCAAGCTTCTTGGAATATTCGGCAACTGCTTTCCCATCACCTCTAACACCAGCACGGAGACAGTTCACGTAGTTTGAGATGAATTCATCACCATACTCCCTTGAGGCACCAAAGTCAAGCAGTTGGATCTTATTGGTCTTTTCATTGTACAAGAAGTTTGCCCAGTTTGGATCCGTTTGCATGAATTTGAACTCTGCAATCTCCTGTAGGCACAATCTCATGGCATTCGTAGCTAACCAATTGCGTGTTTCTTGATCCCATTCACCACGAACAATTTCCACTCCATCAAGCCAGTCCATAGTAATAATGCTATCAGTGGTCCATTCGTCATACACTTTAGGAACTTCAAATACTGGATCATCTTTCAACAACTCTCCAAATTTCTTGATACTCTCAGCCTCTCTGAGGAAGTCACATTCCCATTTGAGCTCAGTTCTAGCATTTCCAATTGAATTCTCTGCAAACATACCTTTTGGTAGGAGTCTTGATGCAGACATCAACATCAATAAACTGTCCATATCGGAATCGATACTGTCCTTCACTCCTGGGTATTGGATCTTCACTGCAACGTGTTTACCGTCTTTTGTGACAGCGCTATGCACTTGTGAAATTGATGCTGAGGCGATTGGCACTTCATCAAAGCTTTGGAACTTCTCTCTCCAATCAGCTCCCAGGTTATCTCTCATGATTCTGCTCAATTGACGAGGAGGCATGAAATATCCTTGGTTCTGCACACTCTTCAAAATATCGCTCAATTCACGAGGTAGAAAAGATTCATCCTGGATACTCATCATTTGCCCAACTTTCAAAGCTGCACCTCTCATCTTCCTCAATTTATCACCTAATATGGAAACGTTCTTGGTTGATAATGCTGCATTCCTCAAGTTTGGCTTTTGTCCACTTGCAACGGCCTTGAGACCATCAGTGGCAACGTTCAACCCCATGGAAGTGGCAAGGTGACCATAATGGAAGAGTCTACCGAGCTTAGAGGTTGGCATTTCAGCATATCGAGACTCTTCCTCCTCTGGGCGGATCGGTACCGCTTTCTTCTTCGTAGTTGTAGAGTACTCCCTCTTGGAAGCTGTAGTCTTCTTCTTCTTCTGTACCGTCGGTCTCTTTCCTGATGACCCAGTTACATCCGTGCCATGTGTTGCTGTTGATTGAGTGGAAGTGGCAATGTTTGGATGTACTTCCGAGTTTCTGATGCTGATTGCCCTCTGTGTGAGCTCTTCAAACATCTCATCGTGTACTCTCAATGGTTTGGTGAGCCCAGATGTCTTGTAGAACTGGTACGCCTGTTCTTGCAACAAGGCTGCAGACCCCTGGAGCACGCTGGTGGTAGATTTCGCCACTGTCAGCACCTCGAAGAGAACCTCTCGTGGCAGCATTTGGGTGATGGTGTGGATTGTGTGCTCAATTGAATCCCTCCAATACTCGCCCCCTTGATATAGCTGAAGTACCACAGGTGTGGTGCTCTCACCAAGATCGTCCGCGCCCGCTGGCGTGTGCCCCCTACCGGTGGTGTGCGGGTGTCGCGAACACGTTTGATGGCCCGCCTACGCCAGACCCGCAGAGGTGCAGCACGACAAGGAGCCACCAAGGTGTATATCTCTGCTCAAGACTTTGGGCGTCGTGGACTGAAAAGCACCAGCACCAGCACCCGCCTGTTTTCCCACTCTTCCACTCCTTTCACACCAGATACTACACAGGTCAACACTCCCACCACCACCACCACCTCCACCAGACAGGGCAGCATCTGGAGCAAGAAGCACCTGCTGACATACGTCATACAGCCACATTGAGCACTGAGAGCTTAAGAGCTGGGGAAAGCATCCGTCAATCTGAGCGCCACGCTACACTGAACTACTGTACCGCTGTACTACATTGCGAGGTGGAGCTATACCGTGTCGAGCACATTATAACACAAGAAGAAGACCGCTCTGGAAAGTCCTCTCAGAACACACAATGACACCACTGGACCCGCCCAGGGGACAGGAACCCCACGATATCCAGGTACTGAACCAGCTGGGCGAAGACCTGTCAAAGTACACACTCACAGAACGGCATTCACAGGCACTTCCCAGTGACTTTGAGTCACCCTCTGTTACCACTACTGCCTCTACTGCCTCGCCGTCGGACGCCATGGATGGGTTCACAGATACAAGAAGCGGGCTTATCCACGGCCATGTCCACAACTTTGACAACTTCACATATATTCACGGCCACATCCACACAAATGAATCGTTATTCCTGGATGACTTGGGATCAAGTAATACACCGCCAGCAAAGCCAGTGCTGAGGAGAAAGAGCTCACATCATCATCCAAATGACACCCATGCTGGCCAGTTCACTGACTGTCAGCATTTCGAGTTTCTGAACTGCCATGAACCTCAGGGGACGCCTACGATTGTTGAGAACCCAAACTTGGTGTGTGAAGCAGACGAGAACTGTAAGCCTAAGATTTTGGAGATCTGCTGTGACAACTCCCATCAGCAAGGCGCCTCCGTGATCCCTACTATGTTCCCAGAGACAAATGGAGCTCTAAACACTTTTGATCTACCACAACATCCTGTCGCACAATCACTATCAACATCCACACATCCAAACGATGAAACCACTTTTGAACATTGCAACTTTGAGGACTGTATCGATGTCAAATGTGACTTGGATACTTGTGACATTGACGAGCTATGCAACTTTTGTGATAGCCTCACGAGCAGTCTGAACACAGCCAACACATCCAATGGCGGATGTTCTCGTCACTTCCACCATCATCACCCTACAGCAGAAGTTCCACAAGACCGCACACTGGCTGATGAAACTTTCAAATCCATATTTGGTGGAGCTTCTGCATCTGGATCTGCTCAACCAACTCTCAAGCGTGAAAGAGAAGAGGATGACAAGTCAGAAGTACATCATCGTTTGCACCATCATACACATTCAGAAAACCATCACCACCATCACATACAACTGCATGACCATCATAAGAAAGTGAAGAGTGAGTATGAGGCAAATTCATTGATCAATTTTGAGTGGAATTTCAAGAACCAACAGGCAAGATGTGAATGGGACTCGTGTACTTCTCAGTTCAACAACACATTGTTACTCCAGACACACATTGTTGAAAACCATCTTGTACCAGAATTCAATGTTTCAAATGGTATTCAAGAGTCATATGGAGGCGCGTATGGGTGTGAATGGAAGAATTGTGAATACAGTGGCGAGGGCATGCCTAAACTCATATCCCATATCAACTCACGGCACAGTGGATACCCTACTAACACTTCGAGTGGAATTTTGAATGAAGCATCCATGAAGAACCTTCTCACGCCTTCTCCAGATCATGCTTTGGCCACTTCAGGCGACGAAGATTTTGAAAACCATCTCTCACACACAAACTGTCAGGAAGAAACTAAGTGCAAGTGGTCTGTGGGTTCTGGAAACGGAGGATACCACACTTGTGACGAGGAGTTCAACACATGTGAGGAACTCACTGAACACATAACTGAAGATCACATTGGTTCAAGACAGAAAGTTTACGTTTGTCGGTGGGAAGGCTGTGAAAGAAATGGTCAAGAGTTCAAACAACGTCAAAAGGCACTCAGACATCTTCATACGCATACACATTACAAACCGCTACAGTGTGATATTTGTGGTCGAAGATTTGCCGTTGATACTATGCTCACTCAGCATATGAGAACGCACTCTGGTGAGAAGCCATATGCATGTCCATCTTGTGATAAGAGATTTGCCACATCGAGCTCACTATCGGTTCATCTCAGAACACATACAGGAGAGAAACCATTGGTGTGCAAGTACCCCGGATGTGGTAAGAGATTCAGTGAGAGTTCCAATCTGACCAAACACATGAAGATCCATGAAAAAGAGTTCAAATGTGCATCTTGTTCAAAGAGCTTTGCAACTGTGAAGCAGTTGAACTCCCACAATGCCAAATACCACCCTCTGGGTGATGGAAGCCTACTTATATGAAACGATGAATGATGAAATATCACAGTACGATTAACGTTCAAATCCCTACAATTGTAGCATTGCTGTAATTCCTTTCCCCATTTGTATAACATTAACCATTCAGAACTTGTAATCACTGAAGAAGCTGTACTTCTTCAACTCATCACCCTTAACAGCATGAACCGTTCTGACATAAGTCTTTGAGGTAAGCACCAACTCGTTGTACAACAAGAACTCTGGACTTGTTGGCAAGACAGTAGATGGATGGACCAAGACATCTTGACCATCAACGGTTCTGTATCCCTTACCGTGCTTGATGGCAATCTGCATGAAGAAACCACCAAGAAGGGCACGTGTGATGTTCTTCACGAAGCTCTTGTCTTCTTGAGAAGTGGACTTCAATGGGATGTCATATGTCTCCATAAGTCTGGACAATTGCTTTCTGACACTGACTGCAGAGTTCAAAGTTCTGTATGAAACAAAGTTATCACGACACCAACTCTGCAAACCTCCCTCTTCCTTAGCGGCAAGGAACTCCTGATACACGTTCAACAATGTGACGAAATCACCACTTTGGTCTGCAAAGTTCAACTTGGCCTCATCGGCAAACTTTCTAGCATTTGCTGGTCTGACAAAGGCATTTGGGACGTTAAGCATGGAGACAATGGTGAGCATCTCTTCAGAAACTTTGAAATCAGCGGATCCAATGAGCATGACAGCGAGCAATGGATCCAATGGGAAGTTCGAAGCCAATCTTCCCAATGCTGTAAGTTCACCTTCATCATCCAACACTGCCAAATAGTTCAACTCCTCCAACGCTCTCATCATGGTCTCTGGAGCTGGTGGGTCCATGAAATCGAAATGCACCAAGTCATCAACACCAACCTTCTTGAGCAATAGCACCACAGAGGACAAATTACATCTCAAAATTTCTGGATAAGTGGCCTCAATCAACTCTTTCTGGTATGCCTCTTGTGTGTAAAGTCTGAAGCACTTACCTGGTCTGGTACGACCAGCACGACCAGCTCTCTGCTGTGCACTTGCCTTGGAGATTGGAGAGATCAAAAGAGACTCCACTCTGATACGTGGGTTGTAAACTTTTTGCTTTGAAAAACCTGGGTCAATAACGTACACGATACCATCGATGGTCAAAGATGTTTCAGCAATGTTGGTGGAGATGATAACTTTTCTGCCTGGGCGGCCATTGTATGACTCTGGAG
The DNA here is from genome assembly GCA_030563305.1 of Petasospora maesae. NCBI lineage: Eukaryota > Fungi > Ascomycota > Saccharomycetes > Phaffomycetales > Wickerhamomycetaceae > Petasospora > Petasospora maesae. The sequence goes on from JAKUBT010000042.1 coordinate 12,897, forward strand.
CTGGTTCAAAGATCTTAGTTTGTTGATGTGGTGGTAATGAACCGTACAGTGGGTATACAGCTAATGGTCCACATCCTTGTTCTCTTACAAGCTCATCAGCTTCGAGCGAAATCTTCCTGCATGCATCTTCAATCTCCTCTTCACCTGTGAGGAAGAGTAATATATCACCTTCTGGTTCTGTGGCGTGGATTTGAAGGACTGTTCTCATAGCAGAATCCAAGTAGTCTTTTTGATACTCTGGTGTGTAGTAAATCTCAACTGGATGTGTTCTACCTGGAACGGCGAGTAGTGGAGCATCTTCGAAGTAGCTCTGGAATTTCATGGCATCCAAAGTAGCAGACATGATAATGATCTTCAAGTCTGGTCTTCTCTTGGTGATTTGTTTCAGTAAACCCATGAGAATATCTGTGGACAATGTACGTTCGTGAGCTTCATCGAGAATGATGACGGAGTAACGCTTCAAATCATGGTCTTCCATGGCCTCTCTCAACAGCATACCGTCTGTCAAGTACTTCAAAATGGTCTTGTTGGATGTTCTGTTATCAAATCTGATGTTGTAACCAACCTCCTCTCCTAATGTGACATCCATCTCGTCAGCAACTCTCGCAGCAACAGACATGGCGGCAACACGACGAGGTTGTGTACATGCAACTTGTGTTCCTTTCAAATGTGGCAGGTCGTCGTACAAGACAAACTGTGGGATCTGTGTGGTCTTACCAGAACCGGTTTCACCGACAAACACCATGATCTGAGTAGACTGGAACATTTGAAGGAACTCATCTCTCTGTGAATGCACTGGCAAGTCACGACGCACTTTGAGGATATCAAAGTACTTTTGTGAGAATTCATTTCCGGTTAATGGGTTCACATCAGCACTCTCAAGCTTTTCAGCCATCTTGGCAGTGGTCTTATGTGGCACAAAACCTTCGAACTCACCAGCGTTGTGAAACTGGAGCTCTTCATGTTGGAAGGGATGTGGGTGCTTCTTCAACTCCTCCTCAGCAATTTCGGCAACTTTCTCAGCGGAAGAAGTGTCAACGATACGCATCTTCTTGCTAGAGCTTTCCTCAGACTTTGATTTCTTACTGGAACGTTTCTCAGAACCCATTTTCCTTGTGTTTATTGCCTCAACTTGTCTTGTTAGTCGTTACACCACGCGCGATGACTTTAAATTTTTTTAGAAGCTGTCTGGCTCGCTGACACGTGGAAAATGGCAGATTTCCGGTACGCGCACTCCTTCACCAGCTCCACAAATTTGCTCCGGGCCCCATCTTTCAAGCTTGCACAATCGTGATGTTTTGTGGGGAAGAAAGTGCACTGGCGCCGGTTTGCAAGCAGCTCGAATTGAGTTGTCTAACTTGGTCAATGGTCATTGTTACTAGTCAATACCTCCAGCATCTGTGCCTCCCCGCAATACAAACGAAGGATTTCAGAACACACTCGACTGAAGCTGGTTGAAGTCTTCACTCACCTCAAGGTTTACTCGTAAGCTGACAGGCGGCTGCAATGCTTGCAAGTTTAGACCTGAGACCCTTGAACCTTCCAAAGACAGTAGTCGCATGTACGTTGGCCTTTCATGATGCTGGTGCCCTGACTCGTCGTCACCTCTTTGTTTCTTGCTCATAATTATGGGAACCTTGGTGCATCGAGTGCAGCGGTCTGGCCAAACTAGTTGACGATAGCGTGGCAATTCACAGCATCGACGTCTCTGGACATGCTCACAATTTGTCAGATATCCACAACAGTTGACAAATTTCAGTCATAGGGCATAGGTATGTGGTGAACCTGAAGAGTCGAATGGTTATTGCGTCCAGCCAATCCTGTAAGCCGCGATGCTTCTTCTCCAAGCTAGGCTGTCCACAACGTGGGTACGTGGTTGCTTGTGAGTGCCGCATGCAGAACTGATAGCACTGGAATTTAGACAACAACCCCAGCTTGAATTCGCATTCCAATTTCCTATGATTAATTTGATTGAAGGGTCCAGCCTGCAGTGGAGTTGTTTCCCAAAGGAGGTGCAAGAATGCGGTGGGCCGTGGACCGTGGACCGTGGACCGTGGAAGTGCCGTCCGCGATGAAACATGATGGAGCAAGGAGGGATGATCTTCGAGATCCAGAGATCCGAGCGGTGCGAATTGCGAATCTTGTCCAACTTCCAACTTCCTCAGCCTTCCAGAATCCAGGCTGCCCAAGGGCCAAAATACGCGGGCCGGAAAACAAGGAAACACGCTGCAGAGCGGCGCGAAGAAGCTTCACTCACGTCATGATGTCACGGCGTGCGCTTTTAATAGAGCTTGATTGAATTCGCGGTAGGGGACACACACTTTGGTGGGTTTGAGAAAAACTCGATCAAAAGCTGGCGTCGCTCGTTCTTGACCTCTTGCATGAGGCTGCAGCTCGGGCCCCTTCCAAACCCCTGCCCCAGCATATAAATGGCTATAACTTCCCTCCAACCTTTATTGAGTGGCCAAAAATGGATGTATATGTAGATGCTGTATATATAGTTTACCAAACGTTTTTTGTGCCTTTCACTCGCCTGTGTGGCGGTCTCTGGCCTTGAGAGCTTATGCAAGAGGAAAGTTGAAAAATTCAATCAGCGAGTGCGTCTCGAGTGCAGGAAGGCCGTCCTTTCTTGCAGGTTCGCGCATGGAGCCCTTTCCAGAGGGGTGCGAAGATTGGCCTCAGAACCAATTTTTTGTATGGTACGAGGTCGAAAACGCGATTTGCCCAAGAAGCTCTGGGTGTATGGGGCTATGTATGGGGTAGGCCAAACGGACAACCAGTTACCACAACCGCACAACCACACAATCACACAGCCTCAAGAAAGCCTCAGGCAGGACTCAGGAGTCAGGAGTTAGAACTCAGAACTTAAAACTTAGAACCAGGGGCCAGGTCTGTCTATTTCAGCTGTCCAGTGGCTTCGCGGAATACTGTCAGCAAGTAGAAGGAGAAGTATGTAGTAACCTACCCATAGGCTTCCCCCCATCGTCGCCACAAAGAACAAAGGCGCCCATGACCAGAGCACACCCGCAACTAAATACCTCACCACGCCTCCGCAATCTGATGGACCGATTTCAGCTGACTGCGGGGGAAGCGTACGCTAATGGCCTGCCAAAAGGTACCCCGTGTTAAAGCAAATCTGGGGAGCCCGGAGTCGGAAGCTCGGGAGCTATGCTTTGGCTGCTGGCTGCTGGCTGCTCTTCGTGGCAAAGGGCACCTCTGGCATCGATCTTGGTAATCGTGGGACCATAAGCGGCTCTGGGCAGAGCTCCGAGCCTCCAAGATGCAACAGGGCCGTATGGCTGTCTTGTTGAGCTCTCTGTGTGTAGCATGGCAGTAGTAGTTGTACGTATGTAGCCATGTAGCCGTGTAGCGCTCAAGAGTCAAACTCTGGGTCCAGAGAGCGTGCCGGGCTCCAACTTCCCTTCCCCCTGTAATCTCTGTGTGTGTACGTACCGCGCCTGCCTGGCCGCCGCTGTGGCTCCTCCCTAGCTTCTCTGTTTCCGCTGCCTGGCCCTGCCTAGCCCTGCCCGCTGCTCACTGCCTAACCAGCACCGGTACCGCCTCGACCGCCCGCCCCCCTGCTGCTTCCTCCGCCGCGCCAACGGCCATCGAACGATCGTCGCGCGCGCAACTTCAACTTGCAACTGGCACAAGTAAACCCAGGAAAAGAAAGCCCAACTCTCCACGCTTCCACGCCCCCCACAAGCACAACATATCAGACAACACCCTCACACTCTCTCCCCAACACGGCGGTTGCCTTTAAACAACTTCAGCAAGCGCCTCCACTGTCCCGTGCCAAGCTCTTGTGCCCCTTTACTGCCAAAAGAGCCGCCCGCTGAACACGATTTTAAGCCAGTGCACAAGTTTCAACTTCCAACCACTCTCCACTAAGTCTCAGAGCACAGCGGCATCACTTACACGCCTAAAAAGACCACTTATACACCATCAGATCATCGAGTTACAACGCCACCTCCAAGCTTACACATGAATAGAAAGGGCAGTAGGTCATCAAGGCCACAGCGGCCCTCACCGCTTGCGGCGCAGAGTCGCTCAGATACAACAACTGGCAACGCTGAGCAGTACCTACCAGCACAGATCTCAGCAACCATCCCAAGGTCGTCCTCTCCTCTGGCACACACATCTTCTGTGCGACATCAAACTGACCACTCCGCTGCAACGGCATATTTGAGCCCCACATCTAACTTATCTCCAGATCTCGTATCTGCTGTGTCAGCGGTATCATCCAAGCCAACACCAACAACTACAACGACAATAACAACAACGACCTCGGATAAACAACATGAAGCTCCAGAGGTTGTTACTCTCAAGAAAGAAACATCAGACTCCTCTGTTGATGAACATTCAGATACCCCAGCAACCAAGGAAGTGGGCCCAGCGTTAACGCGGCAACCCAAGGATGAGGACGAGGAAGATCTCGAGGATGAATACCCAAAGTCTCACATCATGCCTCCGCAGCTTATGGAAAAACTGAGTAAGTTTCCACTGTTCAAAAACGCACCACCTGCTTTCCACAAGGCCATCGCTGGTCGTCTTCGACTCATGACACATCATGCTCAGGAGTATATTGTCAAGTTTGGAGAACCTGCCAAGGCTATGTATTGGATTCTAAGAGGTTCTGTTGCAGTCACTTCGCCCGATGGAGAAGCTGTTCATGCCGAACTAGTTGCTGGTCAATTTTTCGGTGAGATTGGTATCCTTTTCAACAGACCAAGAACTGCCACAGTGATTGCAAGAACAAAAGTGTTGTTAGGTGTTTTGACCGCGGACTCGTTCAATGCGGTGCTGCCAGATTTCCCAGCGGTTGAAAGAATGATTCGTGATGAAGCACAAGAGAGATTATCGATGCAGGATAAGAGAAAACGTAACGGTGTCACAAATATTCCATCTCATTCTTCGAAGCAGAGCTTATTAAACAAGACTGATATCGGAACTGCTGCATCGGTTGTTGCAGCTGCTGTTTCTGCCATGCCTGGGCCATCGGTACCCCCACAAGTGGTATCGCCATCTCCACGATCTGTTCACCCAGATCTTGCAACGTTCCCACCAAGCTTCTTGGAGTCTCATCCAGGCCTGGACATTGGTCAACGTCAAATGCTACCACAGATTCATGACAATGTGGATCATTCCATTCCAACAAGAGACTTCTTGAGAAGTTTGCCAATGTTTACTCTGTTACCATCCAACATCATCCATGAATTGGTTCTCGGTGTGGAGCCTCGCAGATTTGATCCGTTTGAGTATATTGTCAAGAAGGGAGAACTTGGAAGAGACATTTTCTTTGTGGTCAACGGTGAAGTTGAAGTGTTGGATCCGAAGAGAATCTCACTGGATACATCTCAAGGAAACACACAAAAGAAGGTTGATAGAGTCCTTGGAAGATTAGGTCCAGGTCAATACTTTGGTGAGATGGCCTTTTTGCAATCACTTACAGATGAGAAGGAAAGAATTGAGAGAAGTGCAGATATCAGAACTGTCACCACTGTTGATGTGTTAATTGTTACAGGTGATCAGCTCGAGAACTTGTACTCCAGATACCCAAGAATCTGTGATGAGATGAGGGAAACAGCCACAAAGAGAATCAACAAGAACAAGGACCAATATGATTCTTCTACGCCTAACCCAAGCGACAGTGAGCAACAACCATTGCCTGAGAACCCATTCGGTGAGTGGAAGGGGTTTCAAGCAGCATCATCATTCAAGGAAAACTTCTCGATAGATCCATCTCAAACCCCAAGAAGGGAAGGTTCACCAACATCGGTTGTTTCTGATAACTTCACCACCATGACATCTAATGCCCCTTCCAACTATCACTCTGTCTCGAGTGTTGGAAGTTTGTTCCCTCATGATGACCCGAAACTATCTCAGCTCAAGAGAAGACGTTCTTTATCATCCATCTCGCCTAACAGATCCCCACAACTATCACCTCTTGATTCTCCAGGACCACTGACCCTGAACGTTCCGCCAATGAATCCAGTCCCACCACCACTGAACGCATTCCCATCTGCACAAAGGGTTCAACAACCATTCCAGTACATGAATCACGCCAAACGTCTGAGACTCGCCAGCATCAGTGGACGTCGTCGTTCTTCAGTTCTGAGCACTGGTGCTTTACCTGATAGACTTCTTCTACATGTCTTTTCTTTCCTCTCTTTGCCAGAGTTGATGAAGTTGAGGCTGATCTGTCGTCGTTGGAGACAACTGCTATATGTCGCACCTGGTTTCTTTGAGTTTTTGGATCTAAGACCGTACAACACCTCTATCGATGATAAGGCATTGATTCAGATCACTGATTTTGTTGGATCAAGACCAAAAGTTATTGATCTTTCAAACTGTTTCCATGTGACTGATGTTGGATTCTGCTACATGGTGAATGAAATCGGTATGAGTGGATCTATTCAAGTGATCAAGATGAGTTCAGTGTGGGATGTCAGTGCTATGGCTATCATGGATGTTGCAACACCATCAGTGGGTAAACACATTGAAGAGTTGAACTTGTCAAATTGCCGTAAAGTTCGTGATGATGTTGTTGAAAGAATCATTGGATGGAAAAAGAGACATCCAAGCACAACACCAGTTACCAACTCAAGATACGGTGGTGTTCTGGATGGTCCAGTCCCAGGGATGGAAGATCTCGATTTGCAAGTTTCTGCAGGCTGTCCAAACTTGAAGAGGTTGAACTTGGGCTATTGCAAGCATTTGACTGATCGTTCAATGTACCACATTGCTCTTCATGCCAACGATCGTTTGGAGTCATTGGATATCACAAGATGTACCACCATCACAGATGCAGGATTTGCTTACTGGGCATACCAACCATTCCCATACTTGAAGAAGCTAAAGATGAGTGATTGTACATTCCTCACCGATAAGTCGTTGATTGCCATTGCAAGTTCTGCTCAGTTCTTGGAAGAGTTGGACTTGTCTTTCTGCTGCGCTTTGACTGATGCATCCATCGAAGTTATCTGTCTTGGTTGTCCAAACTTGACACATTTGGATCTGTCCTTCTGTGGTTCTGCTATATCTGACTCTACTTTGCTTGCTATCTCCATTCATTTGAGAAACTTGAAGTCACTCACTATCAAGGGATGTGTGAGAGTCACCAGAGCCGGTATTGATGCTCTTTTATCCAACTCCTCCTCTTTGAGATATTTGGATGTTTCGCAGTGCCGTAACGCACACTTCTACAGAGACAACAGTCCTGCATTTGTTATCGCTCCAAGACCACATTCAAGATCCGCCTTGGTCACAACGGCCCATGGCAATGTTGTTGAAATTGTCATCTAACTCTTCACTTCTTGTTGCTGTATTCTACCTACAGACTTTTGTATTATGACTCTTACTAAATTTAACGAATTAATGAACCTATGAAGAAGTTTACACTAGTAGATTAAGATACCATGATGAATTGTTATCGTGTACAAAGCAAGTCTATGAGCTGGCATGGACCTGAGAGAAAAGAAGAGAATGTTGAACGTGATCAGTAAACAGCAATGTAGTTGTTGATACGCTCTTTTTGGTTTTGAGCAATACACTCAGCGATCCATGTGATGTTTCTAACCTCTTGTTCTCTAGACTTGATCCAGGCCCAGAGTGTAGAGACAGAGAACTGTTGAGTGAAAGCATCCCTGCAGAGTTCCATCTCAAGCTTGTAGAAGTGATCCTCCAATGTCTTTCCTCCAACGTTGTCAAAGAATGACTTGTACTCATAAACGTTCTCCACGACGGATCTGATCTGCTCAATATCCTCAGCCTTGGCCATGGCGTCAGAGAAGCCATAGAGCTTACCAAAGCTTGGAAGCAATGTCTTTCTCTCCTCGGAAGACAAGTCAGCGCCGAAAGAGTTGAGGGAAATGTTGATGGCACGTCTATCAGCCTCAAACTCGAGAAGTGTCTTCATGATGGTGGAAGCAGGCTCTGGCTGCTTTGTGCAGAAGTCATAGAAGTCCTCCAAGTATGCCTTGTAGAGCTTGTTTCTGACAATTTCAATGTTCAAATCATCCAAGTCATCTGCTGTAAGACAGTCTTTGAAGTATGGTGCAAGAGGTGTGTCCACGAGAACAGTTTGGTACAAAGACTCGATGTCAGTGGCAACGGACAATGTTGGAAGAGTCTCAAACCATCCCAATGGGTGGCATCTTTCGAGAATCTCAGACTTGTCTCTTTCATGAATTGTTCCTGTGATCATCAATGCAACGTTATCAATCATGTACCCGTACGTGATGTAATCCATGAACTGTGCCAGCGGGTTCACAGCCTGGTCTCTGATGTAGTTGAATTCTGCATATAGCTTCTCTGAAGCCTTTTCTTGAATGATGGATGTTGCCAATGGTGAAGGCACATTTGAGAGGAAGTTACCATAGTCTGTGGATGATAGCTGGAGTTTCAAATCTTCAAGTGTCTCACACTGGGTGAGGTTGATGTATTGGTTTGAGGTGAGCAAGCCGTTTCTGTAACCACGCACCACACCTTCAATGTAACCACTAAGCAGCAAATTGTTAGTACCTGACCACTAAAGCATATAGAATGAGTTCACTTACTTATCAATGTTGAAAAAGAGGCCCTCCATCGTTGAGTAAGGGAATGGATGTTGATATCGCCCTTATAGTGGCTGTGTGTCTAATTGATCCTCTTTAGTGTTACCGACGGCGGAAAACAACAGGGGAAGGTTTGTGGAAGGAAGGTTCTTGAGAAGGACAGTATACCAGTAGCTTATTCCGCAATAAACTCTGCTCACTCGACCGCTGTGCGTCCGTTATCGCCTGGTTTGTGTGCTTGTGAATGTGCTGCCTCCTCGTGTTCGTTCATGGCGCGGCGGCGGCCAATTCCGCGATTTCTGAACCGACCCCCGGTTTTGCTGAGACTGGGATCGCGAATTTCATGGTCACGTGACAAGTCATGAAGCCTGCGCGGCGGAACTGGTTTTGGTGCACTTGTCCTCACGATCTGGATCTGGCGGTGACTTCTGGGATTGACCTGTAGGCTGAAGTCATTCTCGGTGAATACAGCAGGCTTCAAAGAGAGAAGAAGTGAAGTACTGAAGAAAATTTAAGACTACAATGACAGAATCACAGCCCCAAGCAGAGCTGGACACGTCCTCTCTCAACATGCTTCTGCAAGAGCTTGTTGGGGATCTTCCAACACAGGTGTCTGATCTGCTCAATAACGAGGGTCTCCATAATAGCATCATCCGATTTCTACATGATGTGAGCTCAATTGACACCGAGGATTATCTTTCGTCTGCTCCACCGATGCCGGGGATGGAGGGGCAAGGGGGTCGTACACTGGTACAGGATATCGCCGAGATCGAAGCACAACAACGTGCAATTGACACCAATTTGAAGTCAGTGATCGTGAACTCACAACAGTTGATCATTGATAATAAGAGACAGCTAGAAAGGTCTGAATCTCTTTTCAATAATGACTTTATGCACAACTTCAAGTCGCTATGGAGAACGTTCAACGAGGATGAGCTGGAGGATATGGAAGAGCCCCAGGATCTTGAACTTCAGGAGCTGGAAGCTGATCTAGAGCCTGAAGACAAGGATAAAACATTGAAGACCATTGTGTCAAATGTCAAAAATCTGATCAAAAACGATGAAGGTTCAAATGAGATCAAAACTTTATCCGTTGTACTGGAGAATATGGAACAGATCTTGAACATACTCGAGCTACCGTCTTTGACTGGCGCTTGTGTCAAGGCAGGTTACTACTCGGAAGCATTGGAGATAAGTTCATACACAAGAAGGCTTGCAATCAGATTCCCAACTTCTGATTTGATCAAAGAGGTTGAAGGAGGTATCAAGACAGAGATGTCACACATGCTCATTGGTCTGATAAGATTGTTGAGAACGAACTTGAAGCAATCATCAATCATTAAAATCGTTTCATATCTGAGGCGTATTCCACCATTCAGTCAAAGCGACGACTCTGACGAGCAGCTCAAGAGGATCCTATTGCATGCTCGTTATCAATTTATAAAGTTTGAGCTGGACTCATTGACACCATTGAAAGAGAGTGACTTACATGAGAAGTATCTGAAGAGAAGCATTGAGGTCATCAGAGAGCACTGTTTCGGGTCCATCATGGCTTTCAAAAATATTTTTCCCGATATTAATGAATCAGAACTTGGGGAAGTTGATATCGTTATCGAGGAAGAGCCTAAGGTGGTGGATAAGACATTGGAGAAGGACAATAAGGCAGATTTGGCGGAGTCAAAATCAGAAGATGAAGTTAAGAAGACAAAGGTGGAGGGAGAATATGTCTCTGAAGAATCTGATAAAGAGAAATCAGAACTTGTTGGCAGTGATGATGCTCAGGATGATAAGCCACTAGATGGTGAAAAAGAAGAAGTGACTGATGAGACTGATGCCCAGGATGAGAAACAGGAAACAGAGATTACAGCAAATGATTCTGAAGTCGACAATGTGGCTCAAGACCCAGAGATTAACGCTGAGGCCGACATTGAACCAAAGTTCGAATTCATCAAGCCAGAGAGTGAGAGGGAACCTTCAAATTTATTGTTGTTCGACTTTGTGAGACACATCTTGCACGAGCTCTCTATTGTCCTCGCCAGCTCATTGATCCAAATCGAGGAGAAGTCTATCCGCGACGGTCTCTATCTCCAACTCATCTACTGCTCCCAGTCTCTTGGGCGTATCGATCAGAACTTTAGTGACTTGATGACCGCAGTGCTGCTCAACTCCAAGGGATCGGAGGGTGGAGCGTTCCTGATTGATCGCGCAGCATGGGCCGCAGCTGTGGAGAAGCAGAAACAACTGGCGAAGAACCTTCTCTCTAGAAGCTGAACTCTGAACAGAGAGTAGTTTATAGCTATATGACTAGACTGCGAATCCAATTGATCCTCAGGCAAGTAGCATCGCAGCAATTCATTGTGCGGGATGGCTCAGCTGTCACCCGTGGTTGCGGCCCGTACCGCACGCGAAATTTCAGTTTGGGCCACACCCCCGTTCGCTTGCGCCCTCTGGCACTCTGCTCATGAATTCAAAACATCACCGCCCACTTCCACCACCAAAGGAACCTCTTGGGCCCTGTAAACAGCCTGAAGCGCATTCGCAATGAGCAAAGTGAGTCGCCTGGAACCCGCAATGGCGCACCGCCGGGCATACACAGCCGCTGGAGCCCACCACAGCGCCGCCTCTTCCCCAGGTCCACGTATACTAACACAACTACCGCTGAAGGCACCGCAGCAGCAGCCGCCAGGCACATCCACAGCGCTGCCCAACGGAGCGGCTCCCAAGGCCTCTGCTGCCAACACAATGCCATCACAGGTGAACGGAACAGGCGCTGCCATTGGCCAGGCCGTCGTCGCTGGGGACGGAACCATCGAGACCAAGGGCGAGAAGGCGCCAGTGTGCGAGGTGCCCAAGAGAGAACGTTTCCCATGGGAGTCCATTGGTGGCTACAACGTGGGCAAGAAGTTTGACAAGTCGTTCATTAACACGTCCAGCGCCATCAAGACGTTTGTCGCTGAGGTGTTCAACGCGGACTGGTACTGGAACACTGGAATCGTTATTGGAGTGTGTTTCTTCTCATGGCTGCTTGCTAAATGGAGATTTGGCTTCTTCGGTATGGTCTTTGTGCTCCTGGCAGCAGCCTCTGTCTACAAGGCCGAGTACCGCCGTTTCGAGAGAAATGTCAGAGATGATGTTCAAAGAATCATTGCTGCCGAGAAGCTCGAAGACAAGTTTGAGTCGATGGAATGGCTCAACTCCTTCCTTGCCAAGTTCTGGGTCATCTACATGCCAGCTCTGTCGGAGACTGTCCTCAAGATCGCACATGATATCCTGAAGGACATGGCTCCAGGTTTCGGTATCGACAAGCTATCTTTGGATGAGTTCACTTTGGGTACTAAGGCTCCAAGAATTGACTCTGTCAAGTCATTCACAAAGAAAGGTAAGAACATCGTGGAGTGGGACTGGGCCTTCTCTTTCACTCCAAATGACACTTCTGATATGACCAAGAAGGAAATTGACAAGAAGATTGATCCAAAGGTTGCCCTTGGTGTCACCGTTGGTAAAGCCATGGTCTCCAAGAGACTCCCAATTTTGGTTGAAGATATGTCCGTTTCTGGCAGAATGAAGATCACCTTGAACCTTTCTCTGAACTTCCCACATATCAAAATTGTCTCTGTTTCCTTGCTAGAACCTCCAAAGATGGACTTTTCTTTGAAGCCTGTTGGTGGTGACACTCTCGGGCTTGACGTTATGTCTCTTGTTCCAGGTTTGTCTTCCCTTATCACCACAATTGTCAATTCCACTGCTGGTCCAATGCTCTACGCGCCAAACCATCTCGATGTTGATGTTGAAGAGATCATGGCTGCTCAATCCAACGATGCTATCGGAGTTGTTTCTGTTACCTTGAAGGGTGCTAATGATTTGAAGGAGTCCATCAACCCATACGTTCAGATCTTCACCGACTCTGAGCCTGACAAGTACGTTCGTACCGATGTCAAGAGCAGCACCAAGGAACCACGTTGGAATGAAACCAAATACATTCTTGTCAATTCTCTTCAGCAAAAGTTGAACTTTGAAATCTTCAACTTTGATATGACTAAGAAGAAGGGTGAGTTGTTTGCTGCTACCCAATTTGACCTCGAGGACTTGTTGCAGAATGATTCTCAAAACGACTTGAACAGAGCCGTTGAGACAGCAGGTAAGAAGAAGGGTTTCCTCAATTACGACATCCGTTGGTTCCCAACTTTGCAAAGTGAGACCAGCTCCACTGAAGATGACTCCAAGGAGGTTGATATTCCAGATTCTGAGGTTGGTATTCTCAAGCTCACAGTTCATCAAGCCAAGTCTTTGGACGTTGCTTCTTCAATTACAGGAAAGCTGAACCCAAGTGCTGAGTTGTACATCAATGGAAAGCTCGCCAAGGAGCACAGAACAATGAAGAATGCCAACGAGCCATCTTGGGAAGAGTCTACAGAGATGTTGATCACTGAGAAGGGAGACACGAACGTCAAGCTTGTCATCAAGGATTACAGTTCTCGTGATGGTGCTGTCATTGCCACTCTCGATGAGAGCTTGGACACATTGGTATTCAACACCAGCGATGGAAATGATGTCTTTGCACTTAACCCATGTGGTGAAGTTCGTGTGAGTGCCGTTTGGAAACCAGTTTCTCTCAGTGGTGTTTCCGCTGGTGCCAACTTTGCCCCACCAATTGGTGCTTTGAGACTTCATGTCAGAAACGGTATCGATTTGTTGAACTTGGAGACTGTTGGTGAGGTTGATCCATACGTGAAGGTGTTGCTCAACAACAGATTGAAATACCAGACTGGCTTCCACCCTGACACATGCAATCCAAACTTCAACGAGGTTGTTTATCTTCCAATTACTTCAAAGAGTCAACATGTCTCTTTGGAAGTCATGGATGATCAGAACTTGAGTAAGGATCGTCCATTGGGATCTTGTAACATCGCTGTTGCCGACTTCATTGAGACTGCAGAGAACAAGACATACAAGTTTTTGGATGGTGATGATAACATCTTGTCCTCCCATTTGCAAGTGAAGAACAAGAGACCAAAGGGTTCCATCAATTACTCTATCTCATTCATCCCATCTATTCCAGTGTACTCAGTCAGAGAGTTGGAGGACCTCAAAAACAAGGAGGCTGCCTATGCTGTGAAGCTCAAACAACAAGAAGAAGAGCTTGCTGAGTGGGAGACCCTCTACAAGAAGAGTCCAAAGGAGTATGACTGGGTTGAGATTGAGGATAAGGACTTCGCTGATCAGGCAAAGAAGGAGAAGATGACACTTCAGCAATTGCTTACCCACAGATCTGGTACCTTGGGTCTTCATGTTATTGGAGGCAAGGTGTTGAAGGCTGACACATATGTCCAGATGCTTATTGACGATTACGCTTCGCCGTCATTTGTTTCTCAAAGAGCAAGTGGACGCACTGTGAATCCAGAGGTTGGTGAGGCATTCATTCGTGATCTTCCAAACTCTAAGCTCATCTTCAGAAACACTAAGAAGCAGCAGATCAAGGAGAGTGACCACATTCTTGCAGAGCAATCATTCAAGACCATTGACCTTTTGCAGAAGTGCTACACAGACCCACAGATTATCAACGTTGGAGGAGCTCAACTGAAGCTGAGATTGGAATACATCCCATCTGCCATTAAGCTACCACCTTCAGAGACCCTTCTTGACACTGGTAGAGCTGAAGTTGAGTTCATTGGTGCTGAGAACGTTGCTGCTGCTGACCGTAACGGTAAATCTGATCCATACCTTGCTGTTAAGTTGGGTGATGTTGAGCTTTTCAAGACCAAGCCACAGAAGAAGACGCTTGACCCTGTTTGGAATGAGACCACTACTTTGCCAATTCCATCGAGAGCTAGAAGTGACTTGAAATTGTTACTCTATGACTGGGACAGAACTGGTAAGAACAGACTTATTGGTCAGGGAAGATTTGATATCAGCGATGTCAAGGCTGAGTCTCGTCAATCTGTCAAGTTCCAACTTGAACCACAGGGTGTTGTTAATGCCAGAGTTGCATTCATCCCAGAGTACATCCGTCCAAAGGTTGGAGAGAAAGAGTTCGGAGTCGGATTGAAATCCCTCGCTGGTGCACCACTCAAGGGTGTCACTGGTGTTGCCAACTTGGCTACGGATGGTGTTGGTGCCGGTGCCGGTGCTATCGCTGGAGGTGTCGGTGCCATTGCTGGTGGTGTTGGAAAGGGTGGTTCACTTTTCAAGAGTGTTCTAGGTGGTAAGAAGAGCAAAAAGTCTATGGACGTATCGAGAGGATCTATGGATCAGCAATCAAGACCATCAGGAAGACCTTCTATGGATTACAATGGAGATGCTCGTTCAATGCAATCAGGTTCTGCTAGGTCAGAAGCCACAGGATCTGGAAGTACTTCTGCGGGTGCTGCTGCTGCTGCCCCAGGTATGCACAAGAGATCTGATTCACAAATGTCTTCTTTCACAACAGCTGCCAGAGGAAGAAAGAGTACCAAGGGTAAGCTTGTCGTTCACTCGGGTACAAATCTCGGTAACCAAGCACAGCTGAAGGTATCACTGGCCATCAACGACAAGCTGAGAGAGATTTATCATACCAAGAACGTGAAAGCCAGTAATGGTGTAATCAGATGGGATGAAGAAGCTTCATTCGATGCTCCAAAGGAAGCTGAAGTTGTCTTCGGTGGTGTCATCCACCACACATTCTCAAAAGATCAAGAGTTGGGAACAGCTAAGATCAAACTGGATGAGGTTATTGACAGCCCTCGTGAGATCACACTGAACCTGGGTCAGGGACAAATCATTGTCAGCTTCAGGTACAGTCCTGATCCTGAATCCTCGAGCGAGACCCCTCCTCCACATGGCTGGTGATTACTCTTGAAGACGGATGATGAAACTTTCACATGTATAACTATATGGATTTATCGGACAGACATTTACGTAATCATTTTCGCTCATGTAGCCGTTAAGAGAGCTGAGATCTTGGAGGTATGCACAGCGCTGAGTGTACCTACCTGGTGCGTATGTGTCAAGTCCAGATCTGGAGCGATAAGGAAGCGAGCAGCTGGGCAGACCGTCCAGACATCCACACACCATCGTGACTGTGATTTTTCAATAATTCGCGGAGGCGCTCCCCGTTTTCGCGCTCGCTAGAGGGTGTGTGCTGAAATATACTGCGAGTGCGCGCCTGTAGGTCAATCCTCCGTGTAATTTTCAGAACTCAGAAATGGTGATACATCCACACACCACGACTCTCGACCAGTCGCGACAATTCACTTGAACTCGAAGAACGAGGCCAGCAACACGCACTAATCAAAGGGTATTTGAAGGTTCACCAAACTACATCAAAATGAGCGCTCAATTGGTAAGTGGATACCTTTGAGATGCTGGAGTGCAATATTGTCAATTTTTCAATTCAAAGCGTCCCCTATTGCCCAAGATACGACGTGTTAATCAAGCCAGTGAAAAGTTTCAAGATGTCAACGCAAGATCACCTCAACGGCCCACCAATGGCCCTTTCAAATATTCACGGGAGTTATATTATCATCTCACAAGTTAGCCCAGTTTTTTGACCCATAAATTGGCTATATTCAAGAAGATTCACCCCCAAACATGCCTATTGCACTCCACATCAGACCTTCAAGGCGTCGTTCTGCACCCAGATACCATACATCTTGGGAAGATACGACACTATTGATCCGAACTGAATACTAACTAATGAACCTAGGCACCAAAGTGGTACCCAGCTGAGGACCTCCCAGTTGCTAAGAAGACCAGAAAGACTCAGCGTCCACAGAAGTTGAGAGCTTCTTTGGTTCCAGGTACTGTCTTGATCTTGTTGGCTGGTCGTTTCAGAGGTAAGAGAGTTGTCTACTTGAAGCACCTTGAGGACAACACTTTGTTGGTCTCTGGTCCATTCAAGGTCAACGGTGTCCCATTGAGACGTGTCAACGCCAGATTCGTCATTGCCACCTCCACCAAGATTGACGTTTCCTCCGTCGATGTCTCCAAGTTTGACGTTGCCTACTTTGCCCGTGAGAAGGCTTCCAAGAAGTCCAAGTCCGAGGCTGAGTTCTTCGGTGAGGAGCAGCCAAAGAAGGAGATCAAGGCTGAGCGTGTCGCTGACCAGAAGACCGTTGATGCTGCTTTGCTTACACAGATCAAGGAGACCCCACTCCTGAAGCAGTACTTGGCTTCCACTTTCTCCCTCAAGTCTGGTGACAGACCACACCTCTTGAAGTTCTAAGCTTTGAATGATTAATGATTGAGTTGTCGTTTAAAGTAAAGAGTTCTCCCACCACATTGTATAATTGTCGGGTAATGAAGAATGATCTTATTCGTTTGTTATATGAATACAGTTAAAAAGAAAACCACTGCCACCGTGCTCTGTAGTATGAACTTTTGAACGTATGAACTCCAATAAACAGTATATCTGATATCCCAAGATCATTCGGAGTGTGTTCTCCATGGAATTCTGTGGAGAAGCATTGTTTTCAGTGGCAAATGGTCTGCATGAAGAATACGTTCGCTGCGCAGGCTGATAGATTCAATTCTAACGAATATCTCGCGGATTTTTAGTTATATGACTTAACTGGCCGAGCACCTGACATTTTGCTAGTATCTATAACGAATAGTATCTTCAAAAGTACAAATTTGTCCTCGCTAAATCCAAATAAATGCCCTTATTGCCACCCACGTTGCCCCAGTAGCGGAGCTCATCGCACTGTCCGAAAAGGGAAAAACCAAAAGAAACGTTCTCAAAAAATTTTGAGGTAGAAAAAGAAGAACCTGCGCTCTTCTCTCCAGACTTCCACCCCCAAGTGCACCTTTTCAGCAACGATAACCCACACAAACACAGTTGAAATGTCCGCTCTTTTGCCATTGGCTGCCTACAACTTGGCTGTTATGCCATATGTCCCAACTCAAGCCATTGAGAGTGACTTGCCAATGACCATCCGCATCACCTTGGCCGCTATTGATCCAACCTCTGCTGATGACGATGAGGAGCCATCCACCCTCAGAATCTTGAAGTCTTCCCCATTGAACAGACTTGCTTACGACTCTGACGACGAGGACTTTGACTCTGAGGACGACTCTGAGGCTGGTTCCGTTGATGAGGAGGAGTCTGAGGAGGAGGACGATGAGGAGATGGCTGAGGATGATGAGGAGAAAGACGATGAGGATGATGAGGATGATGAGGAGGACTCTGATGAGGAGGACTTCGACGACGATGAGGTCGAAGAGTACGTTGTCTGTACCCTTTCCCCACAGAGTCAGTTCCAGCAAACTTTGGACCTCACCATCTCTCCAGAGGAGGAGATTTTCTTCGTTGTCACCGGTTCTTACCCAATCCACTTGACTGGTAACTACGTTGAGCACCCATTCGATGGTGATGCCGATGAGTTCGACTCTGACGAGTACGACTCCGAGGACTTTGACTCTGAGGACTTTGACTCTGATGAGTACGACCAGACCCCAGATGAGGATGAGCTCGTTGAGGGTGAGTTCGACATCAACGACTTGGAGGACGAGGACGACATTGAGGGAAAGATTGAGGAGCTCGTTGAGGAGGATGAGAAGAAGCAGGCGCAGAAGGAGTCCAAGAATGAGAGCAAGAAGGACAACAAGAAGCGTCAGGCTGAGGAAGTTGAGGCCAAGGCTGAGGTCAAGGAGACCAAGAAGCAGAAGAAGGAGAAGGCTAAGGAGGAGAAGAAGTCCGTTCAGTTCAACAAGGAGCTCGAACAAGGACCAACCAAGACTGAGGCTAAGAAGCCAGCTGTCCAGACCTTGACTGGTGGTGTAACCGTTGAGGACCGTACCGTTGGTAAGGGACCAAAGGCCAAGAATGGAGCTAAGGTTGGTGTCAGATACATCGGTAAGCTCAAGAACGGTTCTGTCTTTGACAAGAACACCTCTGGTAAGCCATTCCAGTTCTCTCTCGGTAAGGGTGAGGTCATCAAGGGATGGGATATCGGTGTTGCCGGTATGGCTGTTGGTGGTGAGCGTCGTATCGTGATCCCAGCCCCATACGCTTACGGTAGCAAAAAGCTTCCAGGCATCCCAGCCAACTCTGAGTTGAGCTTCGATGTCAAGTTGGTGTCCTTGAAGTAAATTGGTTCTACTGCACATTTATCCCCCAGCTTCTTCCATTGACACCATACATTCAAACCCCTCACAAAAAAAAAAAATTCCATCTTATAACTCGTTGTTGCTTTCCAGGTTCTTTCTTTTCATGGGCATTTCCATATCGCTACGTACACGGACTACTACATAAGTTCTGCTCCCCAGGAGCGTTTTAATCACCCACATTTTAACGTTTATGATAATCAAGTTTTGCGTAGACTAGAGAGAAGCATCGCGCCCGTGCAACGTACAACCACACAACGGTCAACACGCGCGTCGTTTAGTGTTGCGCGCGCCCAAGATTTGATGGCCATTTTTTTGGGCGCGCGATCGTGTCTTCCAACCTCCCACTGGGCACCAGGGAGCCTCCAGGAACACATCCACACGGCGACACACAGCGGCCCCTGCCACCTCTTTTGCCCAGAGCACCCGCCCGTCCCATTGCCACCGTCGCAGGGCACCGTCCACCGAAGTCCCAGCCCGAACCGCCTGCTGGAAGCGCTACAATTCGCGTGTTTTGCAGCCGCCCCCTCTATCGCTCCCTGCTCTGCAATTCAACCACTTCACCACTTCCACCACTTCCACCACCACAAACACACACAAACACACACACAAGCATGAGCGCCGTGCTGGAAGCTCCCTTCAGGGCCCTGGCATCTCTGCTCGCCCTGGTCGGTAAGCTCTCTGCCCGCCACCCGATCCACACGATTGTGGTCACTTCGCTTGCCGCCGCCATCTGCTATCTCAACATCGTGCAGCTCTACTACAGCTCCGAGGGCTTCTCCTACGACGAGGACACCTCTGACGCCACCTACTTCTACCGTGATGGCTCGAGCACACACACATGGGCACAGCTCGACGACCTCGCCAGGGTCCCAGCAGGCGCCAAGTTCTACGACGTGGTGCCCTTCGAGTTTGCCAGAGCTGGCGAACACGCCATTCCGCACGTCAAGGGCGCGCTCACACAGGTCGACGACGAGCTGCTCCAATTCGTCGTGATGCCAGAGGGCTCTGATATCTCCAAGCTCACCTCTGTGAAGGAGCTCACCGCTGAAGACGGCTCAATGTGGCAATTCAGAAACTACCATGCCAAGTTGGGAAAGTACTCCGATCTTGTTCTCAGGGGCTTTAACAAGGTCATCAAGTTGATCCAAGGTGCAGAGACATTCGACATCGCAATGGTCACCATGGCTTACATCGCTATGTACTACACATTCATTTCTCTTTTCATCAAGACAAGAAGACTTGGTTCCAAGTTCTGGTTGGCATTCACCAATGTGCTCTCCTCTCTCATTGCCTTCCTTTTCGCATTGTACACCACCACCAAATACTTGGATCTTCACATCACACTTCTGAGTTTGTCAGAGGGTGTTCCATTCTTTGTTGCTGTGATTGGGTTCAACCACAAACTTCTATTGACCCAGAAGGTCTTGACCAAGTTTTCTGAGAAGGAGTTCTCAAAGCGTGGTGCTGACAATATCATCTATCAGGCATTGAAAGAACAAGGAGCTCCACTTCTCCGTGATCACTTGCTGGTTGTCACTGCATTCGTTGGCGGAGCTATCTACGCTTCTCATTTGGAGGGATTGAGAAACTTCTGCATCTTTGCTGCCTTGATCCTGATCTTTGACTTGCTCACAACTGTTACTTTCTACTCTGGAATCTTGTCCTTGAAGCTTGAGATCAACCTGATCCACAGATCTACCGTTCTTAAGCAGGCATTGGAAGAAGATGGACTCACTGTCAACACCGTGGATGACGTCTTGAAGTCCAGCAATCTTTCCACTGGACATGCACATGATTCTTCTACAAGTGCAATGCTCACCATCGGTAAGATCCTCAGTATTGCCGCCTTTGGAGGATTGCACCTGCTTGGTCTTGGATCCACTTGGTTGTCGGACTTCAACACCAGTAGGGAATTCACTGAGTCCTCGTCTTCCTTCTACGATGTTATCTCTCAGTACATCCCAGAAGAATCCACTGGTACTCTTGTTGCGGTTCACAACACCAGATTCTTCCTTCCAGAGAAGTTGGCTATCCAGGTTGAGAATGTTATCCTTGCCACTATCACACAGATCAGTGGTGCTATCCGTGACAGATACATCTCTAAAGTTGTTCTGTTTGCATTTGCTGCTTCCATTTCCATCAACGTTTACTTGTTGAACGCTGCTCGTATCCATTCATCTGCTATTGAGAAGGACCTTGAGTTGAAGAAGCCATCATTGAAGAAGAAATCTAAACCAGTTGCTACAGTTTCCAAGCCAGTTGAATCCACTCCAGAAAATGGTGAGGCAACCAAGTCATCTGAAATCTTGCATTCTTCTGATTCTGAATCAGAGCAACCTGCTCGTCCATTGGAGGTCATCACTGAGATCATGAAAGAGGGTAAGACCAAGACCCTTCAGAACGATGAGGTTATCTCCCTTGTCACTGCTGGTAAATTGCCATTGTATGCCTTGGAGAAGCAATTGGGTGATACACTCCGTGCCGTTGCTGTTCGTCGTAAAGCCATTGCTAAGCTGGCTGATGCCCCAGTTCTTGAAACCAACAAGTTGCCATACCTTCACTATGACTATGACCGTGTGTTTGGTGCTTGTTGTGAGAATGTTATCGGTTACACACCTATCCCAATTGGTATTGCTGGACCATTGATCATTGACAGCAAACCATATCATATTCCAATGGCTACCACAGAGGGTTGTTTGATTGCATCTGCCATGCGTGGTTGTAAGGCTATCAACCTGGGTGGTGGTGTTTCCACTGTTTTGACTAAGGACGGTATGACCCGTGGACCATGTGTCAGATTCTCATCCTTGGCTAGAGCTGGTGCTTGTAAGCTCTGGCTTGATTCTGAGGAAGGTCAGAACGCTGTCAAGAAGGCATTCAACTCTACTTCTAGATTTGCCCGTCTTCAACACGTCCAGACTGCCATGGCTGGTGACTTGCTTTTCATCCGTTTCAGAACCACCACTGGTGACGCTATGGGTATGAACATGATTTCCAAGGGATGTGAATTTGCATTGAAGCAGATGGTTGAGGAGTTTGGTTGGGATGACATGGTTGTTGTTTCCGTTTCTGGTAACTACTGCACTGACAAGAAGCCAGCTGCCATCAACTGGATTGAAGGTCGTGGTAAAAGTGTTGTTGCTGAGGCCATCGTTCCAAAGGATGCCGTTGTCAAGGTTTTGAAGTCCGATGTTAAGGCATTGGTTGAGCTCAACATCAACAAGAACTTGATTGGTTCTGCTATGGCTGGTTCCGTTGGTGGTTTCAACGCACAGGCCTCTAACATGGTCACTGCTGTCTACCTTGCCTTGGGTCAGGATCCAGCTCAGAACGTTGAGTCTTCCAACTGTATCACATTGATGAGAGAGACTGAGAACGGTGACTTGCAGATTTCCGTTTCTATGCCATCCATTGAGGTTGGTACCATTGGTGGAGGTACTATTTTGGACCCACAGGGAGCCATGCTTGAGCTCTTGAACGTCCGTGGTCCAGCTGCTGTTCCTGGTGAGAATGCTCGCCAGCTTGCTAAGATCATTGCATCCATTGTTCTTGCTGGAGAGCTTTCTTTGTGTTCTGCCTTGGCTGCTGGTCACTTGGTCCAGAGTCACATGCAGCACAACAGAGCTGCCCCAGCCAAGAAGTGAAGGGAGAATAGAATATGAGGGAGAACAAAAGTTGTATCAACATCCATTGCTATTTATTGGTTTAGCTGTAATTAATATTGTTCACTATCGGAGTCCATTTCATAGTAGTCATCCAAGCGCCTCCAGATAGGCGGCAGGGCGGGATAGGAACTTTTCGCGCCCCCAAAAGTCACGTGACTCCGCCAGCCAGAGCGATCTCCGCCCGGCGCCCGCCCACCAGCTGAACCGAAAGGAAACCGGAAGACGGGAGCTGGTCATCAGTGAGCGCAGACGGCTGAAGAAGATCAATTCTCTCTGGAAGAGCACTTGCTGCTGGGCACACAGAAGAAGACGAGGTCCCACTGGCGTCCAGGCACTAGGCTCACGGCTCTGCACAGGATCAACACATCAGCACATCATCACTCTCGGCAAGCCCAGCTCCACAGCACCGAGACAGCACGCTTGCAGGCCCTGCAGTGACAACAAAGAACAAAGAACAAACACACCCACATCCACACCGCAATCAACAGCACACACTCTGGGATAGAGGGCATCCGGGAACCAGCCAATGAGAGAATCGATGCCGACATCCTCTGCCTCCTCGGACAGCCGGTTGGGGAAGAAGGCCAAGGTGAAGAGGAGGCCCGTTGCCTGTAAGACGTGCCATGCCTTGAAAGTGAGGTGCACCCCATCGAACCCCCACGACAACAACTCACCATGTGTCAGGTGTGTGAAGAGCGACCAGAAATGCGAGCTTGAAGCTCCCATCAACAGGAGGAAGAAGAAGCCAGAGGAGCGGGTTGCTGAGCTCGAACAGCGCCTGGAGCAACTCACATCACAGCTACAACAGGGTGTCTCTCCGATGTCACAATCGAGTGAAAGCACGCTCCATCACCACTCACCAAGCATATCTGCTGCTCCTCTTCCTCAAATATCACGCTTCAACAATTTCCAGCACCCATTCTCACCCGGTGTGACACAGCCAACATCCACACAACGCTCCTCCTTGGGACCACAGGTCAATTCACCAGGCGTGAGTTCACAGCAACGTACACGGAAGGACCTACACGCATCCCCTACAACGATGGAGTACTCTACTGATTCTGAAGAGTTCAAAAGAGCACGTCTGAGGAAGGCACAGCTCATTGAGGAGAAGTTTGGCCCAAGGCAATTACACAACATCTCAGCTGCCGTCACTGCAGCTAACCAAATCAGAGTTGCCAATCTTCAAAGTGATCCCATCGACATCATTGACAAAGGTTACATCACATTGGAAGAGGCACATGCTCGTTGGGATCTGTACCAGAACTCCGTTTTCGAGAAGTATCCCTTTGTGTGTATCTCTGACTCATTCGATTCATTGAGGGAAGATCACTCAATCTTGTTCATCACACTGATGGCCATCCTCGGTACGTTACGTCCAGAGGAATCCGAGAATGGAGTCGAGGTGAACTTACAGCTCCTAAATTTGGCACAAAAGGAAATATTAAACGAGGTGATGTTCATTGGTAATAAGAGCTTGGACTTACTCAAGAGCTTGACGCTTTGGACCTTGTGGTACAATGCTCCTGAAATGTTCCACCACCGTCGTTATCACATATTCAGTGGTCTTTGTATCTCTCTGTGCCATGACTTGGGACTCACTGGTCGTCCTTATTTTGTGGTGAATAAGCAAGAAGGGGCATTCAGGCGCTCAGTGATGCTAGATGAGCCACAAAAGGATGAGAACAAATGTTTGGTGTTGACGATATACTGCTTGTCCACTGGATACATGCTGTTCTTGAGAAGAAAATTGCCAGTCACATGGTCTCCATTCTTGGAGGAGTGCTATCAGGCGTTGAGCCATAGCTCGGATAAGAAGTTCAGAACCGTTGGTGTATTTGCCAAGTTGACGTCGTTGATGGAGAAGATTGACACTTTCATCAATCCACATGATGAATTGAACAACCCCTTGGTGAAGTATTTCACTAATGAGATTGAACTGTTGAAGACACAGTCTCTTACATTTGATGATAATGTCATCAAGGCCTTTTGTGCATCCATTGAAGCCTTTCTATACTCAAAGTTCAGCAACAAGTTGTTCCTCTTCAAGTGTCTTCAAGCAACCATTGACTGTATCGAGGCCTTCTCAGAGATGACCCCAGAGGAGATGAACTCTGTACCCCTTGTGATATTTGGAAGATTGATGTATTCATTTGCACTGTTTTTGAGAACGTGCAACATCCTCAAGCATGATTTCGATCTGGCATTCATCGAAAGGCTCTTATCAAACTTGAAGCAGTGTTCTGATACGTACAAGAACAACCACATTGTGATCAAGATCAACTTGCTATTACACTTCTATCTCACTACATTTGCCAAGAACCAGGATATCTTCAACAGTATCAATGAAGTACCTTCAACTTCAGCTGTGGTGAAGACAGTACAACACTATGAATCACCAAGGGTGGATCTCCCACCATTACATGCACATATTCCATCACAACCACATCATGACATTCATGCTTCAAGTTCAGTTCCAAATCTTCATAACATTTTGAACAAGGATCCACCATTTGATTCCAACTCAATGCAACACTCATTCACAGAGACGAATGGTTCCCAAAGTGCAGCAAATATACACAATGGGTATAACAATCAGGCAACTACGTCATCATCCACAGCAACAAATTTCCAACAACAGAGAGCGCCAGTGTCATCTTCTATGAACCCACCACTTAATTCCATACCTGCAGACCCTTGGGCCACAGGGGGGCAGAATCTTACAAATGGTGATTTAGAGTATCCACGTATTGACATGTTGAGTGATGCCACTATGAAAGGGTTCTTGGAGACGCCTAACGATTTGCTCAATTCTCAAGATGAGTTTTGGAAGTTGTTTGATTACAAGCAGGATGATCAGTTCTATTTGTGATTCTTGGACAATGGTGGATTCGGTTATGACTATATGGAGGCTTGCTAATGTAGATATACTAATGATCTAATTTCTTCATGATAGCCATGTAGCTCCAAATAAGATGTCTACCAGTGTTTATCACTATCGTCAAGTGTATATATCCTCTTTTGGATTCCCATATATTCAAAACCTGCATGATCATATTAACTCTCGAAGAAGTGGATGCAAAACATAACCCATCCAATCCATCGCATGATGATGAGAGTGTGTGCCTCTGTGTATAACACGAGACCCAAAGATCCATGTATACGACAACATAACAGAACCAGATCCCTTGGTCCCACATTGTATATGTCAGCCCAATAACAAATAAAAAAATTGCCCGACTGCGTAATCATATCAATCATAAATGAAACAACCTCCAACTTAAAATAGTGTGGTTGGGCATGAGTTCATGAAGATGGAGCGCCCTGTTTCAAAACTTCCGGAAGTTGTTCAGCCAGCTCATCCTTCTTCACGGTGTGATCCTGACGGCCATACCCGTTATAGCCTCTCTGTTGATGGAACACCGGTAGTTCCACTTTATCAACCTCTGTCAACTTCTCACTCAGATTGGCCAGCAATCTGATGGACTCTTTAGTCTTGTTTTCAGCCTCAGTGTGATCAGTTGGATTCTTCAACTTCTTCTGCTCACTCAGGTTCTGTTGGAGTTTATAGAGCTCTCTGATCTGCTTGAACTCATCTGGCTTCCTCTTTGGACCATGGCGCTTAAAAGTGATGTGTGCGTTCAAATGGTTTAGCGTTCCATACGAGTTACGACATCCCTTGTAGTTGCAAGCGTATAGACGCACCATCTCGTTGGCCTTACGACGAGGGCGTTTCTTCCGTTGCCGTATTGGCATCTCCTGGTGTATTGGCAGGGGCATTGGATGCTGATGCTGATGCTGGTGTGGATGTGGATGTGGATGCTGGTGTGGGTGTCCTGGCAGTGGCTGCATCGGGTACTGGAGCACCATGTGGGCCGGGTGTGGGATCCCCGCTGGAGGGATGTGCTGCACCATCACAACGTCGTGGCTGGGCGGCAGCGTGTGGATCTGTTGATGTTGATGTTGATGTTGATGTTGGTGCTGTACGGGCGGTGCCGGGGCCTGGACTGTGTGGATGTACTGGCCAGCTGTGCGGTAGTGCTGGACGGGCGAGTGTTGCACCACCAGGGGCACAGTTGGCGGAGGGCGGTACGGGAGGATGGGCAGCGACACGGACGAGTTTCTGGAGGTGGACGACTCTGAGGAGAAGGATCCTTGCGGGCTGGCGGTGTTTGGCGGTGGCAGTTGTAGGGACACTGTTCCCGGTGCTGGGAAGGAGGCGGCGGGCACGGGAAGCGAGTAAGTCTGTTGTTGTGTCTGTGGCTGTGGTTGTGTGTGCTGGATGCCGCTGGTGAGCTCCCTGATGGAGGGCAGGCGCATTCTGTTCTCTGTTGCAACGTCTGACATCCTCTGAGCCGTTGCGGAGGGTGGGGGGCCTTGTAGAAGGATTTGCCAGCAGGTTGTAATTACGGGAGGGAGCAGGCCCGTTATTTATACAAAAACAGGCGCCCAACGTATAGCGGTCTGCCTGCAGGATGAAATCACCCTTGCGCAGGCAGCTGGACGGCTTGTTCGGGGCGGAGCGGGCGTGTTTCGGGGTCTTAACCTCCCTCAAATTTCCTGGTTTTGGAATCATATGATACCTAAACACTGCTTTCCTGTGTATATCTATTAATTACAACAAAATTCCAAGCTTTAGATACCAAACACACGGCCAGAAACGGTGGTGGCGGTGCCTTAAAGCGGTACGCGCACGAAACAGCAAAAGAATAGCACGCAGTAACCTGCAGCTGGCCGCAGGAACGCGCTCCGAAATGGCGAACCGTTGAGCCTCCCAGGGCCCGGCTAGAGACGTGTTTGGGATCCCTGTTTCCGGTGTATATGTGCTCTTTACATCTACTTTCCATTGCTGCTACTCACTATTCGTCCACGTGTCCCCTTTCCTGCGCTTTGTTGGCGGGAAGTTGCCAGCAGTCCGCGCTCTTCAGTGTTTAGCACGTCACCGCTGCAGCTTGGCCTAGCTGCCCCCAACAGTCCGCAAGGCGGGGGGGGGGGGGGGGGGGGGCTGCTGCTCTTCTGCGAATATGGGGTGAGGACTGATGGGGGAAGATCAGCAAGGGATGGTCCTTATATACGGACGAGGTGACGTCTGGATGCTGCCGGGAGGGGTTGTCGTTGCTCGGGAAGATAAAGACCCAAGACTTGCTCATGTGGTTAAAGCGATGAGATAACTCCAAAAATTGTGCTTTTCCAACTGGCACATTTGGTGCGGCATTCACCGAGAGCAACGCGCGAATGGCCAGCACCGTAGGCAGAGGCACCAGGTACCGCGGGATGTGCCTGTTTGGCTTGTGGGTGTCCATGTGGCTGCAAAGTGGTTGTTTTCACCATTTTAAGTGTGTTGGATTCCATAGGCGAGCGCTTTGCTACTTGTTTTTAGCTACTTTGTGGGGGTATTCGCATGTCCACGTTTCCTGCCCTTCTGTCCCGTCTCCTGGGGGCGTGCAGAGCCGGTCTTCTGTGCTTCCCTTCCCTGAGTAAAGCCGCCTGCATGATTGTGACTTTGATCAACATGTGCTATCGTATCTTGAGAGTTGGAGACATGAATATGAGGTGGAACCCCCCGGGTGGTGGGAGTGTGGGGTTGTGACATGTTTAGACCTCTTCGGAAAAATCATGATCCAAGGGTCCTGTCACGTGACTTTCAGGTCTGATGCGGGGACGCCTTCCATCCTCTCGCCATCTTGATCCAATCACGAGATCACATGGCTGTAGAAAAATCTCCAAGAACACTCGGGGGGATCTACCGCTCAACTGGGGAGAGATATGGGGATCTCTCCGCCATTTATATGACAGTTGCGGAGACCAGATTCTTCTTATCGCGGAAATTGGCGGAAACAACGCTGCGCAAAATTACGGATACTTCCACTTTGGGACACTTTTTGCGCAAAAAATTACTCCAAACGTATCTCCGGCGGTTTTAAACTTGAGGGCTCCCTGGGGGCGAAGACACTCTTTAAAAGCTATGATGGCCACTTTTGTTTCCCCTATTTTCTCCACCAACCACTACCACAGTTACTCACGGAGAAGCTGCCCCATCATGACATTCACCAAGATCCCTGTTTGGCTCGACTGTGACCCAGGACACGACGACACTGTGGCCCTCCTTCTCGCTGCTTGTGAGCCATCGTTTGACCTTGTCGGAGTCTCCACAACTCACGGTAACGCGTCCTTGGAGCACACGACACACAATGCATTGGCCATGCTCACTGCCATTGGTGCCACCGACATCCCAGTCTACTCGGGAAGTCTGGTCCCTCTGGCAAAAGTGGTCAACTATGCACCAGGGATCCACGGGGCAAACGGACTTGGAGGTATCGAGATCCCTACACCAGCATTCAAGACCGCCAACGGGTTTGGTGATCATGAGGCTGCCCTTGATGCCATGTTTGCTGCATCTGAGAAGTACCAAAACGAGCTGGCTCTCGTTGCTGTTGGTCCTTTGACTAATGTGGCCAGATTGTTCAGAAAGTACCCACAGGCCAAGAAGAACATCAAAGTGTTGAGCATCATGGGTGGAGGTATCTACGTTGATAACATGGGCAATGGGTCTGAATTCAACATCTACTGTGACCCAAAGGCTGCAGATGAGGTGTTCACTGATGAGATTGTTGGACCAAAGACAGTGTTGGTTCCTCTTGATGTGACACATACCGTCGTGTGTACTGATGAGATCCAGGCAAAGATCGGCAGTAACACAGTACTCAGAAAGATTTTGCAAGATCTGATGAAGTTCTTTGCCTTGACCTACAAGAGAGAGCAGAACGCATTCACTGAAGGACCACCAGTGCATGACCCGGTTGCTGTCTATGTACTGTTGGAGGAGTACGGCATCAAGAACGTTGGAGTCAAGGCTGAGAAGATGGCATTGAAGTGTGTTGAGACAGGAGAACACGAAGGACAAATCTTATTCGAGGCAGATGAAGAAAAGGGATCAAAAGTGGTGTTTGGCATTGATGTTGCAGAGTTTTGGAACGATTTGTTGAAGGTGCTCGAGATCACCGATGCAAAAGCTGCTTGAATGACACATTTTAAAGAGGGCCTCTTGAGCAAATGAGCCAGGGAAAAAGTTCAACATAGAAGGAATAATAGAACGTTGTCATAAACAGTTAGACATTGAAACCAGAAGATGTTGGTAGTTTCTTCGGAGAAAGTCCTACTTTTGTACCAAAAACGGAGCTGCTCCGCTTATCGTCGGCGCGGGAAGACTTCCGCGCGTTGAAGAGGAACGTTACTGTGGAAGCTCCGAAGCTCCGTTGTACTGGAAAAAGGAACATGGATGAACGTCAACTTTGACAGAACTTCAACTTTGAAAAAACTTTCCATTCACCTCTTCAAAGTCGATGAACCTTTCCCTTAGAAAAAAGGCACAGCACGAAATGGCTTCCATCAAGGCTCTGCAGCACGCTAACGACTTTGTCTCCTTCCTCAACGCCTCCCCAACACCATACCACGCGGTCGACTCGCTCAAGAAGCGTCTCGTTTCAGCAGGCTACACAGAGCTCTCTGAGCGTGTTAACTGGGCCGGAAAAGTGAGCCAGGGAGGCAAGCACTTTGTCACCAGAAACAACTCCTCCCTGATTGCCTTCACCGTTGGTAACAAGTGGGCTCCAGGAAACGGTATCTCCATCGTTGGTGCACACACAGACTCACCATGTCTCAAGATCAAGCCAATCTCCAAGAAGTCAAACGAGGGATTCATCCAAGTGGGTATTGAACTCTACGGTGGTGGTATCTGGCATGCATGGTTTGATTCCGACCTTTCGCTTGCTGGTCGTGTTATGATCCAGAAGGATGGCAAGTATGTCTCCAAGCTCGTGAACATCCACAAGCCATTGCTCAAGATTCCAACATTGGCCATTCATTTGGACAGAGACGTCAACACCAAGTTTGAGTTCAACAAGGAGACTCAACTCTTGCCAATTGCTGGTCTTACTAATGCTGCTCCAAAGTCCACTGGTGGATGTTGTGGTGGTGAAGACTCCAAGTTGACCAACGAGGAGTTCCAGTCCTTGACATCTGTCATTCAGAGACACAACGAAGAGCTCGTTGACCTCATCGCTGAGGAAGCCGGATGCACTGCTTCTGATATTGAAGATTTCGAGCTTTTGTTGTATGACCACAAGGAGTCATGTATTGGTGGATTGCACGATGAGTTTATCTTCAGTGCCCGTCTTGATAACTTGACCTCTTGTTTCACAGCTACTGAAGGTCTCATTGCCTCAGCAACTTCTGAGTCTTTGGCTGAGGAGACTGGTATGCGTTTGATCTCATGCTTTGACCACGAGGAGATTGGATCCTCCTCTGCCCAGGGTGCTGACTCCAACTTCCTCCCAAACATCCTTGATAGACTCACAGGACTCACATGTATCCCATCTGAAGACACCAAGTCCGATGTTCACCCATCTCGTATCTTGGAATCATCAGCCAAGTCATTCTTCCTCTCTTCCGATGTTTCACATGGTGTCCACCCAAACTACACCAACAAGTACGACTCCAACCATAAGCCAAAGCTTGGTGAAGGCCCAGTCATCAAGATCAACGCCAACCAGAGATACATGACAAACTCTCCAGGAATTGTCCTCCTCAAAGAGTGTGCTAAGCGTGCCTCTGTCCCACTTCAACTGTTCGTCGTTGCCAATGGCTCGCCTTGTGGATCCACCATTGGTCCGATTCTTGCCTCTAAGACCGGTATCAGAACACTTGATCTTGGTAACCCAATCTTGAGTATGCACTCCATTAGAGAGACGGGATCCTCATATGATATTGAGAAGGCAATCAAGTTGTTCGAGTCGTTCTTTGAGAACTTCTCAAAGATTGAGCCAACCATCATTGTTGATGGAGAGTGATCACAATTCACTACATACACCACCTTGGATGCTGGACTAGGCTTTCTGATAATATTATACGTGAACATTGCATGAAGCTTGGAGATCTGTAAGAATCAACTAGTATAGAATCAGCTGAATTTACCATACCGCATCTAAAGTTATGGTTGATATGCATACTATTGATCTAACTTCTCCATCATTCATGACGACAGCGGCCAGCGCCAAAGTTGCGCAAAACTATCCCGAAGTAGAAGCCTTTCTCGTAAATTGGCACAAATTATGGCGCAAAATGCCACACACCCGAACACCTCATCAAATTGGCGGGATCGTGGAATCGCGGCCAAGTCGAACGCCAAACAGCTACACAACTCAACGCCACCGGCACAACAAGAAGCAGATCCCACCACCACCAATTGACCCCTTCAGGAATTACTGCACAAAGGCAAACACCTTGCATCACAAACATCCGAGAACAAGGGACACTCTCTCCGCCATGGAAGAACTCGGAATACAACCAACTGCCGTCCCAACCGTGGACAAGTCGAAGTTCGCCTCCCTCTTCGTCGCACCAACATCGCACAACTCATCACAATCCGCTGACATATACCTCAAGCTAAAGAAGCTGGAGAAAGAGTATGAGCTTCTCACATTGCAGGAAGAGTATATCAAGGACGAGCAGCGCCATTTGAAGCGTGAGCTTGTGAGAGCACAGGAGGAAGTCAAGCGAATCCAGTCCGTTCCATTGGTTATTGGACAGTTTTTGGAACCAATTGACCAGAATGTTGGTATAGTATCATCCACAACAGGATCGAACTACGTTGTCAGAATCCTATCTACTTTGGACAGAGAATTACTCAAGGCATCCGCCTCAGTGGCGCTTCATCGTCATTCCAATGCACTTGTTGACATCTTGCCACCAGAGGCTGATTCGAGCATTGCCATCCTCGGCGATGGTGAGAAGCCAGATGTGACGTATGCAGATGTTGGTGGATTGGATATGCAGAAACAGGAGATTAGAGAAGCTGTGGAATTGCCACTCACACAAGCAGATTTGTACAAGCAGATTGGTATCGACCCTCCAAGGGGTGTTTTGCTCTATGGACCACCAGGTACAGGTAAGACCATGCTTGTGAAGGCTGTGGCCAATCATTCAACTGCATCATTCATCAGAGTCAATGGTTCAGAGTTTGTGCAGAAGTATCTTGGTGAAGGTTCACGTATGGTTCGTGATGTTTTCAGACTCGCCAGGGAGAACTCCCCATCTATCATTTTCATTGATGAGATTGATGCCATTGCCACTAAGCGTTTCGATGCTCAGACAGGTGCTGATCGTGAAGTACAACGTATCTTGCTTGAATTGTTGAATCAAATGGACGGTTTTGATCAAACCTCCTCCGTGAAGGTTATCATGGCTACAAACAGAGCCGATACATTGGATCCAGCCCTGCTCAGACCAGGTCGTTTGGATAGAAAGATTGAGTTCCCATCTCTAAGAGACAGAAGAGAACGTCGTTTGATCTTCACTACTATTGCTTCCAAGATGTCATTGTCACCAGAGGTGGACCTTGACTCTCTCATCATCAGAAACGATCCATTGTCGGGTGCAATCATTGCCGCCATCATGCAGGAGGCCGGTCTCAGAGCTGTGAGAAAGAACAGATATGTCATCTTACAGAGTGATTTGGAAGAGGCATACAGTGCGCAGGTGAAGACTGACAGTGAAGTTGACAAGTTTGAGTTCTACAAGTGACGATGACCCATACGATGGAGAATTTTTGATCCTCTTCATGAGCGAAGTTAATAGAATTTTCTTCATGCAGGTCCAATTTTCTCATTAAATCAACTGTATATCACAGTAATGTAGCATTGTAAATGTCAATACCTGGGCGGAATGTCCTGAAATCATTGATATCAAAGTGATCCGTGTCCAAACTCCAATCATAACCCCATACATGGGCCAAGTTGAGAGCTGTCCCGTTCATCTGTTCAAGGAGTGGCACAGAAGAGCGTGGAGTAATCAGGAGGGTGTGACCAAGCTTCTTGACAGCTTCAATAACATCATTGTTGTCCGCACCCATGAGATCGACCACAAGATTTGTATACGGACCCTCAGGAGCTCTTCTACCAACAGTAAGATCAGCGTAACCCAAGATCCAAGTTGGCGGTGAGTAAGTCTTCCACCATAGTTGACTGCCTTCATATCCCATCTTACGAATCTCTTCCAGAGCCACCAGCACACCTCTCTGATGGCCTGATCCTATAATGACTGCAAATATCAGATTGAAAATGCACCAAAGCTTCATGATCAAATCTGCGGTATCAGGGCTTTCAAAATTCGTGAAGTCGATACAGATGCAGATGAGTGGCATTAGTGGCACAAGGAATCTGAGCTCTTGGTGTGGTATCAGTGAGAGGAAGAAGAGTCCCGAGAAGATAGAAAGATATGGAACAGAAGCCTTGTAGTGGTTTCTGAAGAAGAATGGGATGATTGCCGGTCCGATGATCTGTGGTAAGTTGATAAGGATGTGGGTATAGCGAGGATGTAAGCCATGTTGTGCCAAATTTTCAGTTGATGAGTTGTACACCAGGTTGTTCCATGGTGTGATCACATATTCTGAGGACCCGAATAGCTTTGTGTCGAGGCAGATGATCGTCCAAGATGCAGTTAGGAATGAAGCGATCAGAGTGATGAATGATAGCTTGAACGTGAGGTAACGTTTCACGAGAGTAAGTGATGGGAAGATGATGAATGCAATGAATGTGATTCTGTTGAAAAATCCCAGACTTATGAGTACTCCAAGAACCACTGAGACTCTATGGTGTGGTCTGGGGTCTTTGGACTTCCGTAGTAGATGGATCAAAGAGAGCACTAACAGAAGAAGCATCGTCTCTATTGAATTTGAGAAGGTGTGTGATTGGTAGGTCCAAGTGACGTACGATGTGAAGAGGAAGAACAATGACTTTGAGTTCTCTCTCTTGGAGTCACACAGAACTCTGAAAGTTGCATGTGCCACTGCGATGTAACTGAGTGCCAATTGGAGTCGTGCGAGGTACATCAAGGGTAGACCCTCGAGCCCAAGAAACGTCCTGTTGAACCACAGCAAGGGGCCATAGATGAGGTACAAGACGGAATAGCTCCTACTTGGAGGGTCATTGAACTCCCAGGGAACGGTACCGGAGTATCCATATAGTCGTTCTGTGTGTTGTTAGCATTGTGTTCATGTGTTGAGGGAGACGGCTGGTTCTAGACTCACGTGTCAGCACCTCCAGCGATTGGAAGTGCTCGTCCGGGTGGATATACGACGGCTCGAGGGCAAAATATAGGACTGCGAGGTAGCTGGCTGCATGCACCGCCTTCCAATTGACCATCTTCTTCTCCGTAGTCTTGTACCTTCTTATGCTCATCCAACTTTTTGAACAGCCGAGGCGATGAGTTGCGATGTGTTGTTCGTCTCCAGACAGCGGCGTGTGCCCCGGTACCAGAAATCCGGCGCGCGGGTTGATCCAGCGAAAAACAGAGCCCACAACAAAGGAAAGGAGCTTTTAGCCGCCGACATCACCAGCGCCAGCACCACCAGACGAGCACCAGCAACGGCGGATTGGCCAGCCAGAGCGCACACACGAGCAATGGACAGAGAAAGTATTTTGCAGACGCTGGCGGCAACGCTGGACCCGAACCCGCAGCACAGAAAGCAGGCCGAGAACCAGCTCACCGAACTGGAGAAACAGCCTGGCTTCACCGTCTTCTGCCTGGAGATGGCGGTCGACCAGAGCATCCAGCCAGCACAGAGGAACTCCGCGGCTGTCTTCTTCAAGAATAGAGTGGTGTCATACTGGGGGCAGGACAATGAGCGGGGGATCCAGCCACCCGAGCAGGAGCAGCTCAAGGTCCAGATCATCGAGTCGCTCATCAAGTGCCACAGCGATTCCCACGTTAGACCACAGCTTTCTGTGGCGGTGAAAAGCATCCTTAACCGTACACAGTCTCGCTGGGATCTCTCCGGAGCCATTTCTCAGCTGTTGGAGAACACCTCAAATCCGGCATACCCATACACTGGTCTGCTGCTCTTGCTAGAGGTGACCAAGTCCCTAAGGTTCAAGTACTCAGAGGAGGACAGAGCACCATTGAACGCCTATGTCACACAGATGTTCCCACTCTTGGAGGCTCGTGCCTCCGAGCTCATACAGCAGAATGATTACAAGTCTGGAGAGATGATGTACTACATCCTCAAGATCTTCAAGTACTCCACACTTGTGGCTCTCCCCCATTACCTCATGCAGGTGAACTCATTGGAGACTTGGATGTCCCTTCATCTCGCCATTGTGCAAAAACCATTGCCACAGGAGATTCTCGATGTGGAACCGTCAGACAGAGTTCTCGACAAGAGGGTCAAATGCCAGAAGTGGGGGTTCGGAAACATACAGAAGTTCTTCCAGCGGTACTGTGTACCTACAAGCAAGTCATCAACCCCAGAGTTTATTGCCTTCTTTGATAAGACATATGTTCCAAGAATCCTGGAGACTTTCTTCTCGATAGTGCAGAACTGGGGGAGTGGATTTTGGCTCAGTGATTCCTCTTTGCACAACTTGATCTCATTCTTTGAGAAGTGTGCCATTTCAGACGCTTGGACTTTGGTCCAACCTCACTATGCTGCCATATTGAGACACTTGGTCTTCCCATGTCTCTGTCAAGAAGATTTGGAGTTGTTCGAAGATGACCCTGAGGAGTATGTGAGAAGATTCTTTGACATCAACAAGGAATCAAGCACGGCTGATATTGCTGCTGTTGACCTTCTCTTTGTTACAGCTCATCACAAACCAGAGGAGATGGGCGGAGTTCTTTCGCTTCTCAACGAGATCTTTTCAGAATATACACAGAACCCAAGTGAAAAGAATGCATTGAAGGCAGAAGGTGGTCTCAGAATACTCAGTTCCATCTCAATTGCATTGGTTACGACCAACTCACCATTTTTCAGCCAAGTCGATCCGATCATTGATGGATTCATTGTTCCCTTACTCTCAGGACCACACCTCTTCCTCAGAGCCAGAGCGTGTGAAACAATATCGATCATTGGCCACACGTACTCAGACAAGAATGTTCTATCAAGAGTCTTCCAAGGCGTTTATGAAAACTTCAAGAACGATGAGTGCAAGCCTGTCCAAATTGAAGGTGCTGATGCATTGAAAGTTTTGATCAGTGACAGTTTGGTCATTGATGCAATCAGAAATGACGTTCCACACATCATGCAGAAACTCTTGACGTTATCCAAGTCTTTTGACTTAGATATGATTTCTGAGATCATTGAATCGTTTGTGGAGGTGTTTGCAGATGAGCTT
This sequence comes from Petasospora maesae, assembly GCA_030563305.1. NCBI lineage: Eukaryota > Fungi > Ascomycota > Saccharomycetes > Phaffomycetales > Wickerhamomycetaceae > Petasospora > Petasospora maesae. The sequence goes on from JAKUBT010000042.1 coordinate 49,368, forward strand.
GAACCATTTGCCGTTGATATGGGAGGTAACATCTGTGGTCAATTCCTTGGTGCTGCTCAAGAGATGATGGAACTTCTCAAGACAGATACTAATGCAGCAGAGGACAAGGAGTATCAAGCCGTTGGTCTCATCAACACCATGTCTACGATGACACTTACAATGACCAAGGTCAATTTGGAGGAAGTCTTTGCCCCAGCTGTGGAGTTTGTTATTGAGAACTCTGCTATTGCTTTCATCAGTGAGGCCATGGAATTGGCTGAAGGATTCATTTCATCTAACAGAGCTGTGTCGCCAAGGGTTTGGAACATCTACAATATGGTCATTGAGTCGTTCTCACTCTACGCTGCTGAGTACATGGAGGCATATGTCCCCTTCTTTGAATCGATCATCTTGTTTGGATTCAAGGAGAAAGGTGCCAACTCACCAGAGGTTATGATCCTCAAGAGAGTTTTGCATGAGCTGATTGAATCGTCAGTTGAATACGATAGTCCCGGATCTTTGGGACTCATGGAGTACATCACATTGACTGTTCATGAGTTCAACGACGACTTGACTCTTTTGCTGAAACAGCTCAGAGAGAATGAGGAACTGAATCCACAAGACGTTGTCCAAGTTGTTTTGGCTTCTGTCTCTGTTGACCCAGAACGCACCATCAATGCACTACAAAGTTTGAATGAGACAGTCAGAATCCTTGAGATTTGGTATAACTTGTCTGCATCATTTGAGACAGTGTACGGGTTGAAGCTCCAAGTCTTGGCCCTCTTATCACTGCTCTTTATGCCAACTATCCCAGACATCTTACTTGGATTCATTCCACAACTCTCATTGAAGCTGGCGACATGCATTATAAGATTGCCAGACGCGATCACCAAGAGAAAAGAACAGTTGAAGGCTGATTATGTCACCCCAAGTTCTGATGAGTTTGAAGATGACTTTGATGTTGAGGAAGACATGTTCAAGAGCACACCTTTGGACACGCTGGATATCTTCCAGACTTTCCGCACCAAGCTCTCCAACATCCAGACAAATACCCCACAGAGATACAATGATATTGTAAGTGCATGGCCTATGGATAAGGTTGCTGCTATGAACAAGATCGCTGAACTTAGCTGATCTGTGATGAATTTCAAAGGCATCTCCCAAAACAAGGCCCCGTCTCATTTTTGATACGAATCAAACGAATACATAAATACAACGACGTTTACAACCACTACTACCAAAAACTAGTGACCGATCCCGATTGTACATGTGAAAAAATACTTACCCAACAGCGCCATATAACAATTCATGCAATAAAACCAACCCAGTAGTGTACAAACGATACAGACAACACACGCATTACCTCATACCTCCTCAGTCTTCACGGTATCAGCAACATCACTTGGTCCTGAACCCTGATTTTGCAATCTCGATCTTGATTGACGGAACAACTCCTCTTGTTGTCTCAAAAGTTCCTCTTCTGTGAATCCTGAATTCTGAAACTTGTTACTCTTCTTCTCCCTACCCTTTTGTAGTTCCTTATGCTCCACGACGACCTTCTCAATAGGCTCGACGTATTCGTTGAAGCCTAGTTCTTGTAATGCCTTGATGACATGATCTGATGCGATGGTCTTCTTTGCCTCCTTCTCAGCAATCTCATTGGACTGGTCCGATAGGATCATGATGAACTCGATACAGCACTCAATGACAACATCACGTGCCTCTTTGGAGAATGTGAGCTCGCTGGGCAGGACTTCGGAGATGATCTTCTGCACCGTGGCTGGTAGTTGGTTGTTAGTACACGCGATCTGATGGTGGTAGATGTTCCGGGTCCAGATATCGGACAGACAGCGCAAACAGCGGAGTCTCCAGTGGGTATGTGTGGCGTACCTTTTGGGAGGGTGAGGTCCTCTGTGCTCAGTCCTAGATGCTCGGCCATGTTCAGCGAATTGGGTGTGGTTGTGGTATTTGTCCGCTGTTCCACCTGGCAGAGGCTTTGTTTACCATTCGGGAGCCCAGGCGGGAAGAGGCCTCTCCTTATATAGAGCGGGCCAGCGAAGCCGCGCACCAGACGGCCGGGTAACCTCATCGCGGGAAAAAACGGTAGGCCCACTCCCTCAAGGCAAAAAATTTGAGCGTGGTGCAGTGCTCTGTAGTGCGGGATGTGTGTCTTGATTGCACCAAAATCGCCACTTGAAAGGGTGATTCCATCTGATCTTTACACAAGCTTGGACTTTTGCACACTTTGGATTTGGTTTTTAAAACAATTTGCACAATGTCACTCCTTGCGGCCTCCAATTTTGACCCATCCGGTCAGTACTACGCATCTGCTGTGACGGCTCTTGACACTCACAAAGTTAGAGTACAGTCTACATCATCCTCATCAGTACTAGCAAATGCATTTTCCTTGGACAAGGGGAGCAAACTCACATGTCTCTCATGGGGCCAGTCACCATCCACATTATCAAACAAGTCAAAGAAGAGAAGACTCTCAAACAACTTCAACATTGAAAATCAACTTATATCCATCGGTCTGGATAAGGGATCCATCCTGTTGTATTCACCACTTGCCAATGAAGTTGTCGGAAAGCTTGAAAACCCTAACGCTGCCTCAATCACAAATTTCCACTTCTCCACACTGACAAACTCTGGATGGTCCATCGATCTCACAAACAACGTGATAGAATGGGACCTGATCTTGCATAAACCAAAAGCACAATTCAAATTCCCAGAGACTGTGAACATCATCAAGACAGTGGAGTACGAGGGGAAGGCACATCTTCTACTTGCATCACATAGTGTCAGCATTGTCGATACCTCAACGAAAGAAGTCGTCAAGACATTCCCAGGTCACATTTCTCCAATCCACACAGTGCTTCCAATCAACAAGGACACTTTCCTCACAGCTGCCCAAGGCGACAGATTCATCAACGTATACTCATTCACATCAACGCCTAACGTCCTTGTCACACAAAGAAACATCATCTCTGTTGCAGTTGATGGAGAGACGGTATCTGCACTGACCGAGGATGGAACCGTGGAGGTGTTTTACAACGTTTTGACAAAGACCGTTATGAAGAAGAAGGGAAACAAGTCCAAACAATCCAACTCTATCATTACACTCACACGTCCAGATGGAAATGCCTTGAAGATTGAAGATGCCTTCCTCGGAAAGGGCCTCGTGACGATCACCTGGTTAGAAGCTGGTAGTGTACCATATTTCGAACGAGTGAAGATTGAGGATCTTACAGAGCAATACACCGTGAAGAAAGACAAGCCTGCACTTTTGGTCAAGGAGAACAATGTGTTTGGTCAAGACGTTGCCGCCGCTAAGAACTACAATGAATCACATGCGACCGTGATGAGTGGAGACAACTTGAGATTCTTGGACAACAAAGAGGTGCAGTCCGATGCCGGACAAGAGGATGATGAAGATGACGATGATGCTAACGGAGCTACATTTGCAGAGAGATTGGATGCATTGACAGTGGACTCCACAGCTGCAAGTGCACCAAAGCAGAAGAAGAAGATTGGCAAGGCCACAACAGGGTCTCTTGCAGTGGTGTTGACACAAGCTTTGAGATCCAATGACCATTCATTACTCGAGACTGTGCTCTCAAATCGTGATGAGCGTGTTACAAAGGCCACTGTGGAGCGTTTGGATACATCTCTCGCTGTGACATTGCTCGAGCGTTTGGCTGAGCGTATTGCAAGACAGACTAACCGTCAGGGCCAGTTGAACGTTTGGGTCAAGTGGGTCATGGTTGTTCATGGAGGATACCTGATCAACGTGCCGAACCTCTCAAAATCTCTTGCATCCCTTCACTCCACATTGTCAAGACGTGCCAACACTCTTCCGAGACTTCTGGAGTTGCAAGGAAGACTTGATGCCCTCTACGCACAGCAAGAGTTGGATAGAGCCACTAGGGATCATGTACAGGACGAGCTTGAAGACGATGAAGATGAAGAGGAGGTTGAGTACGTTGAAGAACTTGACGAGGACGATGCCGATCTGATTGACGATGGCGAGGCTGACCATGCCGATGAGAATGGTGATGACGAGGACGGATATATGAGCATCGATGATGAGGACGAGAGCGATAGCGACAGCGACACACAGATGATTAGCCACGAGACAATTGGACAGGACGACGGAGAGTTCGACCAGGAAGAGGGATATAGCGATGAGGAGGTTGGAAAGAAGCCGGAGGATGACGATGAGGCGGAGTCCAGCGAAGACGAACAAGGTGCGCTAAAAAGACGGATCGACGCTCTGAAGAAGAAACAGCAGAAACAGAAGCGCAGGGCCTAGTCGTCAGCATATGCTAATACCCCTGTTAGCATGTTTCGACACAAAAAAAAGTTGCATGGATAGATAATACAAAGGAAGTTGTAGCATAGAGACAGACAGCCAGATAGAGCCCGGTGATAAGCGGCTAAACGCATTAGCCCAGGGTCCGCCAGAGTGCATAAGCGGCGAGAGGACGTAGGCGGCCGCAAAGAAACAGGACCGTGAACGACTCTGAAGGAAGCTCAACGACACGTTACATGACCCAACATGCCCAAACAAGCCACAAAACAGCTAGATTCCACGCTGAATTAGGCACTAAAACTTGAACGAGGTGCTCTTTTATCCGATGCTCGAGGCCTGTGCTGCGCTGGTGTGCCGAGGTTGCGACTATATAAGCAGCTTCATTGACCTGCTTTGTGCTAGCTTGATCAAGATCTCTTGAGAGGATGCTCAAGCTCTCAAGCCCCAGATACCAAAGATGAAGCTCCTCTCATCGCTGTTCTTTGCGGCCTACGCAGCAGCAGGACTCGTGGTTGTGACCACCACAAGGACTACCACCACCGTCCTGCCTCCCTCCACGACATACACTAGAACCATCACCATCAACACCGCTGAAGGTGCTGCAGATGCCGTTCCAGCCCCAGCATCTACCGATACCTCGGTTGTCACTCCAGATGACATCAAGTCTCTTGCTGACAAGTGGGCCGACTACTACACCAGAAATGACACCTGCCTCTTCACCGAGCCCCAGTTGTTCGAGCACTTCGTCTACTTCTCCGACATGTTCAAGTCACCAAACAACGTTGGGCAGATGAAGTCCATCAACTCCACATTCTTCTCCGAGGATGTCATTGGACAGGTTGATGTCACAAGTGTGTACTTGGGAAGAGAGCTGAACATTGAATACATCTTTGGACTCTTCGCTCAGCAGCAGGCTGGTGTTGTCGATGCTGGTATTGCTGGATGAGGTGTTGGGTTCGAGATTCCCGAATTCACTGGAAACTGTGACCAGTACTCGTTCACCATGATCATCAACATGACATTACCAATCGTGGGTGGTGCATACCTCCCTGTGGTGATCGATGGTTGGATGAAGTTGAACGAGCTGATGCAAGTCAAGGAGTACAATGTTGGCTTCACACGTCTCCCAGAGTTGTATGACCTGATCCTCAAAGGTGCATTAAACGGCCTTACTGGTACAGACTTCACCCCTGCCGATATTCTTCCACAACAGGCGTACGACACTGCAAAGGTCTCAATTGCCAAGTCCATCTGTAAGATCCACACTGAATTCTGTACTGGTGACAACCAGCAGTACGAGTCACCGGAGGCCTGCTTCGAATATATTTGACCAAGGAAACACGTATGGGATTCTCCTGGGAGGGTGGAAGGGATACTGTTTCGTGTCGTTCAGTCCATCAGAACATAGTTCCAATGAGACCTGATGTTCATTGTGATCACATTGGTCCAGGTGGTGGTGATATGTGTATTGACGATGAAGCAACGGAGTACATCAACGTGGTGTATGACTCAAACTCTACTTTCCGGATCCTTTCATCGCTTTCCGCAATGAGTGAGCTCCTCGTGTGTTGAATTGATGTGACCATGACTGATGATACTTGTACTTGATTTCAAGTTGAGATCTCAGCATATGTTCCATCTCGACCAACGCACAAATCCTCAACTACAATACTGCCACGTGCAGCTTCCAGTTTCTTCCATGCAGCGGTGTTCTTCTATATGTTCATTTGGACACCAAAATATTCTACCCCTCAATAATATTTTTGCCGTGATACTCAACCTCAGCTTTACCTCCATATGAGTGTCATGAGAGATCCAAGAATAACACCAAGTGTAACACTCAGGGAAACCGTAGAGATCATATCAACCTTGGCAACTGCTGTCTCTTTATAACTCTCATTGAACAGCAATGCCCATGGTTCTTTCAGAGGCGCAGTGATTCTCATCCAGTACTCTATGCAGATGTCCTTCCAGCTGTAAACCACAGGTAGTGGTAACGTCTCAATCACAGGTGGAGTAATCCATGTAAGCTCTTCATCCTCAATGACTTCAGGTTCCATAATTGCCTCCAGTGCAGGGAACGAGTCACTGTTTTTCAACTCCTCCATCTTTTGACTCATGAGGTCCAACTTCTGATTCTGCATATTGGAATTCTCCTCTAGCACTCTTTGAACTTTCTCTTCAAAACTTCCAACGAGTCTTCGTCTCTTCCAGGGTTCCAATGCTAATTGGAAGATCAGGAACAGCAGTATATTGATTCCCATAATTCCAAATGTACCCCATGTCGACGTTCTTCTGATTTTATCTGACCAGATTTGCTCCTCATGGTATCTCGTCAAGATAGCATTGGACAACTTGTCATACAACTCTTCCTGTTTGGACTCTGCCAATTCCATTTGTTCCTTAGCGACTTCTTCGTTATGTGCATTCGTATGATCCTCTTTATACAGTTTTGTGAATCTTTCGAGATCAGTGGGAGACCATGATGCCTTCCTCTGTAATAGCTCGTTCACTTCCTTTTGAGTTTCCAACCGTCTAGAGATTGAAACGTTGTACTCTTCTTTTGTCAAACGAACTTGTGTCTTGGAATTCTCCAGCTCCTTCTCCAAGGCGTCGATGGAGGATCTCAGTTTTTGAATTGCCGAGTAGCCAGTCACATCATTCAGTGCCCTAGTCGCTGTGAATATAGTCTCTTGCAATGAATCGATGTAGAACCCGAGTTTCTTAGCCCAATTGCGTCTGTTCCGTTCTCTCTGGGAGGGAAGTCCTTGGATTGTCTTCTTGTCATTCTCGGTGGTAGTAAAGTCCTCGTTGAAGTTGAATGAGGCACTCTCTTTCTCTTGCTGCTCGTACTTCTCGTTTGCCGTTTTGACAGCCTGCTTAGCCTTGCCCAGATGGTGTTTGAGAGAGGCCGTGACGGAGCTCAGCTGGTTCGACGTCGTGAGGTAGTAGTGGTGCGCCGTATCCAAATGCGGTTTCACCTTCTCCAGGAACTCCTCTGTCGGTGATTTGGAGTCGACTTGTTGCTTTGTCGGGTCTTCAGTCTGCTTTTCTGCATCATTTGGGCCTGGCGGCTTGTTGTGGGGATCTGGGGTGTAGTGCACTGCCGATGTTCTGAGAGATCTGTGGCAGATGGGCGTATAGACACGCGGGAGATGCCGGCTTGGGACGGTTCTTGGTATGGATCTCAGCCCTGTGAACAGCATCAGCAGAAAATTGAGCCCTTTATGACCTTTTGAAAACTAGACCGCCGTGATGTTTCGCCTGAGTTCATCGCAGTTAGGTGCACTTTTTTTTCCTGGGGCGCCAAAAAATGTAAACAAAAATCCAACCATCACATCCACAGGATCACAGTATCGGTACATCATCATCTGCGAACGAATAGCAATACTGCCACCGGTGATACCATCATGGTCGGATTCTCTCTGAAGAAGAAAGATGACCAGCCGAAGAAGTCGGGCTTTGGCGGGTTCTCCCTGAAGAAGAAGAATGACGGCCCACTCACTAAGAAGGCCCCGCTCAAGTCGTTTGGGAAGGCCGGAGATCATGTTGACGAGGAGGAAAAGATCGTGCAAATTGACACTTTCGACAACAAGGACGGTGCATACGATAATGAAACAGGCCCAGCTGTGTCTCAGGGGAAGCTAGTGATACCTAACGTCGGGAATGATGGCTGGAGAAAGCAGACACGAGAGGCTTTCAACCCTTCAGCGAAACCGAATGCTGAATTAAAAGAAGACAAGAAGCTCCAGTATGGTATCAACTACGTATCAGAGAAAGCCGAAACCAAGCAAAATGAAGAGAGCCAACTGCAGAGGAAGAAAGCAGAAGCAGAATCATTCGAGGAAGACGTGGCAAGCCGACCAACTGTCCCCACAGAGGATGATTACGATGCGGTCCCAATTGAAGGCTTTGGTGCTGCAATGCTACGAGGAATGGGATGGAAGGATGACGACGAAGATCCAAATGCCAAAGAAGCTGAAAATGTGGTGAAGAGAGCGACCTACCTCGGAGTTGGTGCCAAGGCTGCTCCTGATGATGCTGAAATAATCACCGAGAAGCTCTATGTTCCTTTGAAGATGGTACGGAAAGGTGATAGAGATAGAAGTCCGTCTCGTGAATCTTCTAATGGGAACTACAGATCAAGGGATTGATTAACATTAATATGATGATGATTATGATTAGTTTTCAGGTGATTTGTAGCCCTTCATAGTTCAGCTCAATGTTCATGATGAAGTCATTGTCTGTTTCGATTATAGCACCTTCACTTCCAACTAGTCTGTTGCTGCTACTAACATCGCCCTTTAGCGAACTTAGCCACCCACTGACATCCCATTTGAAGCCTTGTGTTGTTAGTGTTATATCACCTCCAAGTGGCAGTAAACCACAGTTGCTTCCGTGGAAGAACGGTGATGTCTTATAGTCGAGGTAACTGATTCCCTTGGGGACATGGAATATAACATCAGTGAATGACAGATAGTATAGTCTCAAAGCAGGATTCAGTTTCATAAGCTTCAAGAGTACACTTATGGAATGAATTGTATGGTCAAATCTTCCATCAATGGCTCCAGACATTAACACATCGACATGTCTTTGACTCTTGACTCTTTCATGCAGCTTCACAATTCCATCATACTCATCAATGAGAGAGGGATCCAATTTCTCACCCTTATCTTGACAATGGAAGTATACCTCAACGAGATCAAGACATTTGTCCATATCAGTGGCCCATTGTGTCGTCTGTGGGATGATCCCCACCCCACGAATTCGATACCACTCCTTCACATCGTCTCTTAAAGAATCAAAGTCACCAATGATATAGTGTGGTAGATACTGCTCTCTTTCTTCATCACTCTCAAATATCTCATATAATCTATTTGCACCACCATCACCACATACCTTCAGTGTGTATCGTGTCCATAGTTGCTTAAAGATGGGTATTGTGATGGCTTGGTTCAATATGATGAATGCACTCCTCTGTCTTGGCTGAAAAATGGCATCAAGCTTGATGAGGTTCGAGTCACTGGGTACAGGAACACTGATAGTTTCAGGGTTCTCAATAACGTCTCCCATTGTGCAATTGTGTTAGTTTGAAGATGTATAAGGTGTCAGCAGGTGGTCAGACGAGCTCATCCTTCTCCACGCCCGCGGATTTTGGTAGCTGTATGAGCATATCACGTGACTAACTTGTTTGTGAGGTCACGTGATCTACGTATTGTATATCCATGAGCGGATTGAATTGTGGCATAAAGGGGGTCATTAATTGTCAGTTCTAGGTTGTTCATTAGATGAGGTTAGCATTGGTCAAAAGACGTCCACCACGGAAGCCTCTGAGTGCCTTATGTTTCAGCTTGACGGTTTGAAGCCTTCTCCAAGCGTCCAAAATATGTGAAGGTGTCAGCGGTTCTGTTACTTCATCTGGTCCATCAAAGAGATGCTTTCTCTTGTTTCCAATTGCGGGCTGCTTTATGGCTCTGTTCTTTTGAAGCATTTGCTGTTCTTTCTTCACAATCAAAGCCTCCTCTGTCAAAGAGCAGACAATCTCAAAGGTAAGGAAACCAAGAATATCGATGACATCGTCGCTGGGTTTTCCATCTGTCAAGTTTGAAATTCCAGCCCAGTCTTTGAATCTTCTTGCCTTTCTAAATGTAAATGATGCCTGGCGACATTCGGACCAGTGTACATACTCGTCCTTTGTCATGTTCTTTGTACGGTCATCTGCCATTTTGAGCCTCTTCAGTGATGCCAGTGTCGCTTCTCTTTCAACTGGGTCCTCGTTATCATCATCAAGTGGTTGTTCAGAGAACATGAATTGTAGCTCCCAGGGAAGTCTGATCGTAGATTTCTTCATCTTCATCATGTCTGTGGCATTTGCGTTCTTTCCGCCAGGCTGGGCCATCGTATCATCAATCAAGTCAGTTCCCTCTGTACCTCCGGATTCTTGGTCCTTAGCGTTCTTACGCACATCCTTCCACGATAGATAAGTTCTAAGTCTGTTCACTTTGGCATTGTCATTACGGATCAAAAAGATCACATCTTCAGGTGCAATCGACTTGGAACCACGGCTGGCAGATGCCTTTGAGGATTGCACGAGGATTTCAATCACCTGCCCACGCACGATGTCCTCTATGAGTGAGGTCGTTTCGACAGGCGGGTCGATGGTCTCCCCTGAAACGAACATCATCTGCTGGATCTCCACTCTGTATCGGTACTTCTCAGGATTGTTTCCATTCATCTTGATGTCGGTTTGTGTGCTATTTAGTTGTGTCTAGTACTGTCTTGGAGTTGAAAGAGTGCTCTCTGTTTATCATCCACGAACTTCAAGAGTCGCGGAAAGTCCACAGGCCAGTGTGGCCCTACCAGCCCAAAATCTTCACTACTATTAGGCATTTATCTCTCTACGAAAGAAGGAGTTAGGTCCATTTGATGTCATTATTTGCCTTAAAGGTAGCAGAAATATATACACGGTTATTTGCTGTTACATCTGCAGCTGCAGCCCGGAACAGGACACACACTACTCTTGGAGAACCACTCCTCGGCGTGTCCAGCATGCATACCATGGTTGCAAGTGAGGCAGAAACTTGGCCATTCTTTGAATTCGTCCGCACGTGAGACATCTGAGCTTTGGTGTTGGTAGACATCCCTTGGTAGTGGTCTTCCTAGTGGCAATAGGCAAATGGCACACTTAGGAAGTGCAGCTCCGCAATGAGGACATGTTGACAGCGTCTTGATGGTGGTCTTTGCAGCAGCCTTTGCCCTTGTAGACTTTGCTGGTTTTTGAATATTCTTGTTGCATCTGATACATTGTAGCTGGACCTGCGAGCTGTCAACAATGAGTTTCGTGCTCTCTGTTGATGACTTTTGCTGTTTGGCTCTTGCAACGTCAAACTTGGCTCTGCTGCTGAACATACCCCAACTGTTGAGTAACTGGCGATAACAGTGAATCCAATGTTCAGCTCTCTCATCTTGAAAGTATCTTGGAACAGCGAAACTTGCGATGAGTGCAGCAGTTTGAACATCACTGGTACGGTCAACGTACGACTGCATCAAGTCAATACCACGAGGTGTGATACCTGTCAAGATCAAACCTTCAAGCTCACCCTTGGTAGTGTATCTATCGGCAACTTTGTTCAAGAACACGGTAAGGTCCTTGTCTGAGAGGCATCTCAAAGCAACGCCAATACGTTCCCTCAATGGTAAAGTACTCTCATCCAAGACTCCCCACCAATCGTTATCTGCAATGTATGCGAAGATGGCTCTGAGATATGGATCATCAAGCTCTGATGCCATGTTTCTGCACTGGTCTCTCCACAGGTTATCATCTGACGAGTCTTTTTGTACAAGGTATCCTGAAATAGCAGTGGCCATAAGTCTAAGTCTGCTCGTCTTTGCTGAGGCCAAGATCTGAACTGCACGAGCAACATCACCAACAAACACAGCCCACCCGGCGGCTTTTGTATGAGATCCAGCATTCACGAGTCTTGTGTATATCTGCTCCAACTCTTGTGCTGAAAAGTAGAAGCCTGCAACAATCATACAGAGACGACGTTGTGGTTCCTTGTTACTCTTCACAATATTCATAGCCTTTGCATTCCTTGTCTTGAGGATCTCTGTGATTCTTTGCTTGACCATTTCAGCTGAGTGAGATGATCCGTTGTTTTGAAGGCCATCGACACCTTTCCAAATACCAAGTACACCTTCATAAGAAACGTCAAGGTCCCCAGCTGTCATAAGACTCGATTGGGCAGAGTTCTGGACAATGTCCAACCATCTCCATGTACTTCTCAAGTATAGGTTGTTATCAATTGACCTCAAACTGTCAATGATCTCAACGTTTCTGAGACAGCTCATTCCGTATCCCATATATGCCTTTCTTCTCATTCTGACACCAACGTCATTTTCTAACACCTGGGTAGCAGTGTAGAACCCTCCACGTTCATCATCCTCTTCATCGTCTTCGCCTTCGTCAGTGATTGATGTCTTCTCAGTCACAGAGCTATCATCTTTCAAATCCTCAAGTTCATCAAAACTGTCGTTACTCCATGTTTTTGACAATTTCAAGTCTTGGACCTGATCAACAACGGCTTCGTCCACACTTTCAATGAAGGATCCATGGGAACCGGAAAATGCAAAGTCATTGAATGAATTGAAGCTGATGGCCTTTTGACTCTCCAAGACTGGCATCTTGAACACAGAGCCCGTGATTCTCATACAGACCAAGCTGATGGCATCTGTTCCTTGTTCATTGGCATAGTCAAATGAGATAACTCTATCAAACTGTGTCTTCACATCCTGGACTCCTGCAACAAAAATGGAATCACCCTTGGATGAAGGTACAACTCCCGTTTGCCATCTTCTGATCAATTCACCCGCGTGTGATGTAGAGAACTCACAACGCCTTGTTGGATGATATCTGAAACATGAAGTGTTGTTCTTTCTGGTGGTATCTCCCAATAGCTTACTGAAAGAGAGCAGCGGATCTTGATACGAGTTTGTGAGTTTTCTTCTATCATAAACGGAGAATGTTCCATCTTCAGAGAAACCAGCGAAGAGAAATGGGTTGAATGGATCAGGTGTGATTCCATATACCGTTTTGGATGGCACCTGGAAGATTGGTTGAGAAGCTCTAATATCAATGTCTCTGAGGATCTTTGAGCTTCCAACAATCAAGTTTGTCTCATTGTAGAATATGGATGAGTAGATTGTCTCGTTAGGGACGTAAGTGTGTATGGGTTGTGTGACTTCTTGGTTTGATGCCTTCGGAGAGTACTGACCCACGTTATAGATCATCACACCGTTCTCTCCCTTGGCCTTTTCGAATCCACCCGCAACAAGCCCTGTTCCATTGAAGGTCATCGTGTGACATATACGCTTTGTCTGTTGTCTGATCTCAAGCATTGATGATTGAGGAGACAAGATGTCGAAGATCTTGATAAGACCGTCTTCCTGGCCGACACCGACGATACCTGTCACAAGGCGAGAGTAATCAATGGTTCGTAGATTGGAGAAGCCTTTCCTTGTGAATAGCTTTGTAATATCCTCTTCCTCCTAGAAATACATAGTCAGTCATCCTGAGCATTGTTGATTTGCGCTTCGAGTTACTCACTGTTGGTGGGGGAACGATCGTTTGATAGAGAGACACCTCATCTGCCAACGGATTGATGGTGACGAAGCGCTGTTCTCCAGCGTCTTCCCAGCCATAGCACCTGATGATCTTTCCCATCACCTATAATGTACCTTTGGTAGAAGTGTGTGGTCAAGCGCCAGTCACCAAGGGCCAAACACAGAGAATAGGCCGAGTCCAGGTGTTGGATCTAACAACCCCGAGCGTCCGCGAAAGTCGTGGCCCTGGTCAAGTTCTTTAGCTGTCTAGCTAGCGCGTTCCCTCAACGCGTCTCTTCTTCTTCTTGTTTTGATTTCGTTTGCCCCTCAACAGCCAGACATCCATCAGGGCGGTTAAAGCCATGGCAGACCCACTGGATACTGCTAAGACTGTGAGGCCTGAAAATGCTGACACAGTCACCCAAAAGGCGGCGGCAGAGGACGTGGAGTGCAGCCGCCAGGACGACAGCCATCTCAGTGACGTTGATTCCACCTTGGAGATCGTCCAGCCAGAACCTACGCGTGCTCCAGCAGGTCCCACACCCAAAGTATCGGCGTCAGATCTGTTCACAATGCTCCGACCTCCTAAACAAAAGAAACCTGTTACAGTGGAAGAGTCTCTAGTACCTGCAGTTGAGGAACAACCGTCAGAAGAACAAGCTCACGAAGAAGTGCCACAATCCAGTGATGGATCCCCCTCACCTCTTTCACAAGATGAAGATGAGGTTATGATTGTGGTCAGTGATGATACGTCAGACGAATTGGTAGAACATGTGCCCGATCTTCCACCTAAGCCGGTAAAGAAACCAGGTGTCTCCCCGAAGGATCTTCTCACAGGATTCCGCAAGCATCAAAAAGTGGAAGAAGTTCGTACAATCGATGATGAAGACGATGACGGCGACAAAACGGTCCAAGACACATCAGATGAGGTTGTTGAACTTGTGGAAGAAGTAAGGAAAGCTTCAAAGTCACCACAAGTGTTTGAAGATGTCGTTGAAATCTTGACATCTGACGATGAGTTCCAGCCAACACAGGTCAAGAGCAGGAAGAAACGAAAGAACACATCCAACGATACAGCCAATTCCGCACTGAGTGAGGAGGCAAGAGAAAAGAAAATTGCAGAACTAGAGAAGAAGATGAGAAACTCCTCCAAAAGATCCGTCTCAGCTCGTGATCTTTTAGGATCATTTGGTCAACAAAAGAAGAAAAAAGAATCACCTCCATCCACACCAATAACGGGCACATCAGAAAATCCTGAGACCATTGAAGAATCTGCCTTACATACAAAAAGGACACATGTGCCTGGTGCAAAGTCATTCCTCTCAGTGTTATCCGACAAGTCAGTAAAGCCTATGAACTCCGTCTCAAAGCTGAAGGAGCTTGAACCACCAATCATACCAAGAACCGAACTACATGTGGTATACAAGCATGATCCCATCGAACACCACGACATATTATTGAGCCCAAGGAGACCAGTACAACTCCCACACATTGGCGAGAACGAAAAATACAACAACAGGGAACACGGGTCCGCAAAGCTGATATACGATTACTCAATAAAAGATGAGGAGCGTCTCCCATATGCTACCGACACAATTGGAGCTTCGGGCGATGACTCAAGATTTGGGAGGTTTGCTGAGTTTCTTCGTCAACCTCCAAACACAAAGGATATGTGGTGTAACGTCTTCCGTCCCAAGTCATCGGCTGATGTGTTACAGGATCCACAATTGGTGAGACAGATGAGTCTATGGTTACAGAACTCATATCGCATATTGAAGAAACGTACAAAGAGGCATGACTTCAGGAAGAGGAAAACTGCATCTTATGACGATTTGGATGATTTTATCGTTGATGGAGACTTTGACGAGGAAGGAACAGATGATGATGAGTTTACACCTTTAGCTATCATCACTGGACCCATTGGATGTGGTAAGACAAGCTCTGTGTATGCCATGGTTGAAGGAACTGGTGGATACGTCTATGAGATTAATTCGGGTCAGATGAGAGGACGCAAGGACATTCTTTCAAATGTTACAGAACTTAGTACTACACAACTTGTGCATCAAAACCAAGAGACTGTACGGGAGAACGATTTCCAAAAAGGTGTCATCTTGTTTGAAGACGTTGATGTTTTGTTTGAATCGGATAAGGGATTCTGGTCAGTCATAGAGACTGCTCTGACCGTTTCCAGAAGACCAATTGTGTTGACTTGTTCTGATATCTCGGTGATCCCGCAAAACATCTTGGATTGCGCAGGCAAGGAGCAGACGATATATGAACTTCAGAATCCGAAAGTGGAGTTGTTGGTGGACTATCTCAGTATCTGTGCATTATCAATGGGATATGATCTTGACAGAAGGTTATTGAACAGACTTTCCGAAGAGTTCCATTGTGATTTGAGACAATGCTTGTTGAATCTACAGATGGTTTGCGAGAAAGAGCAAGACGCACCAGACATGCTTACACACATCTCACTTCATTTACAGGAAGCTGTGAAGTATTTGGACGAAGACGTTGGATTAGAAACATACACCGATGTCTTGGACTCATATTCCTCTGTTGATGTTATTGGTTCCAGTGAGTTCTCACTCTTAAACCACGAATGTGTGCTGCTCGACGTTGTCACTGATGATCCAATACTCTTGGAAGATGATTTGAGAACGGGCCAGTTACCATTCGAGTACAGCTTTGCAAATGAGTTTAAACTGGAACTTCCTTCTCTCAAGGAGACCGAGCATCATGCGAGAGCAGCTGATGATATAAGATCCACAGAGAGAAAGTACTATGGCTCCAAGAGAAAAGGAACCAAAATGACAAGAAGAGCACTTTCGAGCATGTTGAAATACTCACCAGAGTTTGATCCTGATGATCCGAACACTTTTGATATCCTTCCTGCATCGAAGTACATGATTGATGTATCACCAATGATCAGAGGCATGGCAAGGTATGACTTCCACATCGTGGAACTGAATAGACAAGCTGAAGGAGAACCTAGTGACGAGGAAAACATCGTTGTCAAGAGAAGAGCAACGACGAGAAGTCGGGTTTCTGATACACTTCTGACAAAGTTCCAACTTCCTCCAGAGACAGTCTTGGACCACACTGTATGGGCCGGTGATTATTGACGATACCACAGAGACAGCATGTTTTTTGCATATGTGACATTTAATGAATGAACGTTGATTATAGGATTAAAAAAGAGACGCTTATCATTTGGGGAGGTAGAATGCCCAGTGGCTTGCAGCAATTGTACTTACAAACCCAGTGTCGCTCTACGTTGTGAGCATTACCTAGGTGGTTAAATGTCATGAATATCATCATATCGGGTCATTTCACTATGTACATGTCATTGATCTCTCTCAATCACACCTTGTTCATTGAGCTGAGGAAGAAATGCAGGGAGACTCCACAGACGTCTTGTAAGATTCCATTACTTCTAACCCTGATTATCTCCTCCACAGTCATCTCATTCTTTGTCCATCTTTCAAGAGTCTCAAGCTCACGATTTTTGGCATCTCTCAGATCCTCCAATGTTCTTCTTGCGTATGGGTCCTCTCTGAGTTGTTCGTTGGTTATCTGTGCTAGCTCCGCATCGTTCGGGTCTTGTAGCTTGGCCTTGAGGGTGACAGCCTCCTGTGAGCAGAACTCAATTGTCGTGAGCCTGTCCCTCCACGCAGGCAGCAGTGTGTCTGTGGCGAACTTGGAGCATAGAGAGTCCGGGGTGCCGATCTTCTTGTCGTTGGCGTTGAGTGCGTTCAACCGCTGCTTCAGCACATCGTCCGTCACATGTCTTGATGCGGCGAGGAAGGACCGGAGCCCCTTTGGCGAGAGACACGCGCTCTTGGACAGCGACGGCCGTTTGGGCACATCTGGGAAGGCATTGACGTCCGTTGTAGAGTCCCACAGAGCCATTTCTTGCTGATCTTTCGGGAGTTGCTGTGTGTGCAGTTGAGTGTGGAGTTCGCCACCGGGGGGAAAGCTGTGGAGAGATGGGGGATCAGAAAATTCCAGAAGCTTCCATGATCCAGCGGAAAGCCGCGATAAAAGGAAGGAAGCTCCACAGCTCCCAGCAATTCAACTCTTCTCTTGCTCCTTCTCCCACCAACACACACAGTAAACACACAGAACACACACACAAACACAAAAACCATCACCAATGAGCGTACTAGAACGTGTGTTCCGCCACAAGGAGGAGCAATGCGCCTTCCTCTACGCCCTGGCCGGCTACCTCCAGAAGCTCAACGAACACGCCTCCAAGAAGCAGTCGCCTGCCATGATCGAGTACAGCGTGGGCGGTGTCGTGGCCGCTGTGGAGCCATTGAAGCGTTTGGGAAACGAGCACGCGGGAATGAAGATGCACTTCACACAGACCGAGATTGAGGGCCTGGTGGAGGTGTTGTGCAAGTCCTGGTTCATCAGAGAGGACGGAACCGCCACGGGAGCGGCACAGCGTACGCTCCAGGACCACTTCAACGCCGAGCTCGATCCGAACGGAACCCTCGGTATTGCCCTTGCACAGATCATCACCTCATTGTCACCAATGGTGGATGTCACTACACGGTCAGTGTTTGCCGCCTGCACATCATTGCTAAGACGCTACTCAGGCTTTGCACGCACCGGAACAGAGCACGAATCCCACTTCGAGGACGAGACCGGCGATGAGTTCTACTCCTTGCTTCGTTTCTTCCGCTCGCTGTACAAGATGAGAATCCTCGAACTCAAGAGAAACATCTCCAAGGCTCAAACACTTAGACGTGAGGGAAACGACGTGTTCAAGTCGGGCCGCTTTGGAGCTGCCATCTCCAAGTACACTGAGGCGCTTCTCCTCGACCCAACAAACTACCTTCTATACTCCAACAGGGCCGCTGCATACACATATTTGAACGCCACAGACAATGCAATCACTGACTTGAAACAGTCCATTGGGCTTAAGAGTGACTTTGAGACAGCTTGGTCCCGTCTCGGTTTCTGTTACCTTGCAAAGGGAAATGCTTTGGAGTCTGTAAAGGCGTACGTCAAGGCTATTGAGTTGGCGGACATGAACAACCTCTTAACACAGTACATTCAGAGGCTATGTGATTCCCTGGTGTATGCAGAACAAAGAGCATCATCACAGGGAGTTACAAGGGATGAGTTGAGCAGATTGAGCTCAGGTATCCGCTCCATCAGAAACAGATATGCTCCTCCACCATCCCGAACTGCTACTCCACAAAACCCAACCGCTGCCCAACCAACAGGCAACACAACCACTACCACCGGCACTGCACAAGATGGAACACAACATACATTCACGACCACTACATTCGGAATCCCACTGGGAAATGCTGTTGCTGGTGGGAACCCTGCTGACCCTCAAGGTTTTCAGATCTTCACAGATGGTGCTGAGGGCACCGATGTCTTCAGACAAGCATTTAACATGATGGGTAACATGGTGAACCCAGATGGTACCGCTGCTACGCCAATTGATGGCAATGCCTTACTGAACAACCTTCTCCAGCAAGCTCAACAGCACTTCACACAAGGAACTCATCCACAGAACCAACAAGCTAGCGGACAACAACCACAGGATGCTCAGACCAATAACAACGCACAGGGTGCGACACAGGCCGCATCTCCACAAGCTCAACCTCAAGGCCAAGCTCAACAAAGACAGCCACAACCCCAGGCACAGCAACCTCAGGCACAGCAACAGCAGCAGCAATCACAGCAGCAACAACAATCACGTGCCAGTGCAACAATACCGGGAACATTCAATGAGATGTTCATGAATGGACTACCGAATGCACTCAGAAACACAATCGGTCCAATCGTGATGCAAAGCTTGAACAATGCATTGAATGGAGGCACACAAGGCCAAGGTGTCACATTCACATCTGTGAACCTGAATGGCGACGGTACACCAAATACTGCAACAACTACAACGACAAACCAACCTGCTACTGCTACAAACACAGCAACTGCAGATGCGTCGAATAATGAAAACTCCCTTTCTCCTAACACGATGGAATCAACCACTCCATCAACTAGTGGGAACAACAGTGTTCCACCACAAAGTTCGAATTCTATGGATATCGACGATGGGGATTTGGACTTGGATTGAGCTCAAGTGCTAGAGATATTGAGATAACTGATGACTTTAATGTATGATTAATTGATTTCAAACGCTGCTCATGATGTAGTCACTTCATGATAGAGGACTAGTCTCTCTCAGTCTATGTACAAGTTCATCATATTTCAGCTGTATCTGTAAACGCTTCATAACATCATCAACAACTGTTGCCTGCAAAGCATCAGAATCCAAATTTGGACTTGAACATAGACTTCACCAACTCACTTTTTGCCTGACCAATGCTCTCATTCATGCTCTGACTCGCATTGTTGGCATACTCATTGAACGATTCCTCCACAGTTTCAACACCATTCTGGAAAGTTCTAATGATAGATCTCGTTGGATCAAATCCACCAACAGTACGACCACGAACTGGCTTCTTGTATGCAAACTCATCGGCTTCGGTTCCATGACTCTCCACTATGACTGAACCTTTCGTCAACTCAGCTTCCTTGTTCTTTGAAGCAGGACGACGATCACCACCAATGAGCAAGTCCAAATCTGTGTAATTGATCAACGTTGTTCCCTTGAGCCATTGCGCAGTTCCAATCTGTGGTCTGTATGGGATCTGTGCAGACGAATTGTATAGTCGATCAGATGGAGCTTCCCCTAATTTGGCTCCTGTTCCAGCCACTTGAACCACGGCGGCACGAGCTTCAGACATACGAATCACAACTTCACCTGATGGCAACACTGTGCTGTAACGGGCAAAATACGGTGCCGGAGTAACTGGGATTGTGAGCTTCGTGATGTCCTTCATCTCTGGAAGTGATAACAAACGAATGGTGTTATCGGACAAGAGCACTGGGATTGCTGTAGCATATGGTTTAGATGTTCCTGCATTCTTCAAACGAACAATGGATAGTCCAGCTGCATAGATCTGTGGCGTGAAGAGTTTGTGTGCTGCTTTGGCCTTTCCTGGGACGATGATTCTGATGTCCTGCTTTCCTGAAACAATGATGGCGCCTTCCATGGTGATTCCAGTTGAGAGTTTGGCCATTGTGTCATTGATGAGTGTTGCTGGTGCTCCGTTGTCTGTCTTGTATGAATGTAAGCTTATGACTTCAGTGTCTGTAGCCTGGACGTTATCCACTAGCATGGCACTGAATCTTCCGTTTGCCTCTGGTAAGATCTTGAATGTGAAGAGTTCTCCCTTGTCAGTACCGGCAAAGAGCAAGATACTGGTGTAGTTGTCTTGTCCAAAGACCATCGTGGCAAACTCCAAGGCAGTGGCTTTTGTGCTTCCACTTCTTGACTTCTCTCTCAAATCTTGTGAGTGGATGATTGCTGGGCCTCTTCTGTCAACTAGCAGAAGCTCACCAGTCTCATAGGCGAAGGCAACAAATCCAGCATTACTGTTGTTCAATGCAGTGACTCGTCCACGCTTAGCATGGATGGCACAGATTGGCATGAACCCTTCCTTGATGTTTTGAGTGCGATCTCTCAAGTCAACAAGAATCTTCTTCTCACTGTTCAATGAAAGTCTGTTCATGGATCTCTCAATGTTTCCAACATTCGGGTTGAAGTTTCTGTTCACAGCGTACTTGTACAGTGCAACATCACCACTTGAAGTTGCAACTGCTAGCTCAGCAGTCTCACCAGCATAGGAGATCTGATCAATGGCAACACCGTTTAGCATGTTCAAAGTGGAAGCGACGTTGACCTCCAAGACACAAGAGTTCTCAACCTCATCATGAGAGGTGTCATAGAATCTCACAGATCCATTCACATGGCCAGTAGCGAGACACGAACGCATCTCACTGATCTTGAGCTGTTGTTTGGCAGGGAATCCACCTTTCAAAAGACCCCTTCCACTGTTAGTCTTGGAGATCATACCGAGCCATTGTCTCTGTGGGACGGCAAACGCCTTTGATACCGTTGTCTTTGGATGAATCCAGTTGATGGATTGTGGAAACAGAGATGCGTTATAGCTCAATGTTCCAGTTTCAAATTCCAAGTTTTCAATCTCTCCGTCCTCAAGGAGTACAAATATGTGTGATGGATCATGACCACCTGCAAAAAATGGGGTTCTTGTACCTATTGGAAGGAAATCAATGACAGATGACAGGTTCTGAATTGGCAAGAATCGTTGTTGTAGTGGTTGTGAGTAAAATTGAGCCATCTTGTCATATGAAGTTAGACTGTACTTTGGTGCAACACCGAACTGGAGAACAGTGAGGTTATGGATCCCCTCTGATTCTGGGGTATCTCCTCCAGCGATGATCAATGTCGAATCATCAGGGTCAGCATGACATATCCATGCAATCTTCAGGAATTGGCCGTTTTTGGGGCCCATACGGGACTGGTTGGACAGTGATTGTGAGACATCAACTTCAATGTCAAACAAGGAACGAGCCAGGATACGTTGTCCGGTTATCGTATCCCAGAAAACTAGTGAGCCGTCATCATGAGCAGTCACCGCATTAAGGGAGTTTGGATGGAAGTGGGCATCCACGAGTCTTGGGAATCGGGACTCATTAGAGATACGGCCATCCCCTCCTGGTGCACCAGCAGGCACCTCATACCGGAAACTTGTCTTGATCTCATCGGTGGCGATGGAGTAAACCACAGCCACGTTGGAGTACCCGATGAGCAGGGCTCCGATGTCTCTTGGATTCCACTCAATGGATATAACTGCAGACACTGGTTCTCTGGGCAGAACCTTCCTCTGTAAGCTGTCAATTCTGAAGTTCGTCATCTGGCCTCTGTCAATGTCATAAGCGTAAATGGCTCCGTTCTGGAGTCCTAGTAGGAGCCAGTCGAGCGATGGGTCTGTGGCGAACGCTGTGACTTTGCCAGGCGGACTGAAGGAAGACAACAGCTTCTTTTGGTACAGAGAGTACACCAGGATTGTACTTTTTTGGTCAATAGCCACGAGGTAGACACCTTTCACGAACCGTAGATGCTTGACGGGCGTCACATGTGCCAGTGTAAACACAACTTCCACCTGTTGCTGCCCAAAGACATGGATGTCTCCCTGGTCCGTGGATACTGCTAGAAGACTTTGGATTGGGTCGAATGCCGAGCCAATGGCCTTTCCTGAGAACCCGAATCTGTGGAGCTGTTTGACGAGGTTGTTAGTACAGCTCATCGTTTAACAAGGAAGAAAGTACTCACATCATCCAGCGCAAAGGTCTTCGAGCTGAGTCCGGCAGATAGGTCTGTTGCTCCGACAGTTTTCACTGCATTGCTCACGGACTTGAGCTTCTTGCTGCCCTTGAACATCGTTGTTCTGTGTGTGATCCCGGTGGTTGTGGGCTGTGGATAGATGGCCGAGTGGATCAACCTTGTCATGACGTAGTGCTTTTGTTTCGTTTATTCGCGGACATCACGTGACCACCGGTTCTGGCCAGCTCTTTCTTCTATATTACTGTCGCATTATCTACTAAGGCTGTTTAAGATTGGATGTCATCGTATTATAAGCTGTCTTAATAATCTCTTCTTCATACATATCAGTGACTCATAGCCTTGCGCTGCCGTACTGTATGTATGGACGCTTCTCAAGACACCTCTCTCTATCTTCCAACAGCAACACAACAGAAGACTTCGTCTTACGGGCCCTTGAAGTGTGTGTTTTCAAGTACTGCAAAAGTCTAGTTCCAATGTACAGCTCGTTCTTGAGCTCCTGAAATGGTCTTGTAACGCTCCCCATAGGCTTTCTGCGAATTTGCCTCCGGCATCTGCTCATGTGCTTTGCGCTCAACAGGATGATGGTACCAGGAGGTTTGACGTGTGTGATTTGGCAAGATGGTTGAATCTTAGACTCGAGAGCCACATGCAATTGGAGAGACAGTGAGTCTTCTTTAGGGCTGCAAAGGTCCGATACGTAACCAGTGTATGATTCTATGTGCACATACTTCCTCTTCTCAAGCAACTTCTTGAATGTCTTGACTAACTTGTAGACAATGTTCACATCCCTCTCTGTGAAGTTACGAAGTTTAGCAGTCTGACCATGGAATGGATCTAAGCCCTCTGGGAAGTAAGTATTGGTCTCAGATCTATCCCTGCCCAATCCTGCACGTTGAACGCCTGACACATAGAGCTCGTATATGATCAACTGTTCGGGGCTGGTTTCATATGGTTGACCCTTTGTATTTAGTTCCTCAAACTCATCATTTGGTGAAGGGAATCCATCTTTCTTAATACGACTCTTGCGTTCTTTCATCCTCTCGTAGAGACTTTGGAACGCAGGGAGGATGTTGGAATCATCTTCTCCTCTGTAAAAGGCGAGAAAAGCAACATTCACAGGACCATCTTCGCCATCAAACACATCACCATCTACTGGAGAATTCCTCTTGTACTGTTCCCTGGTGAAGGTCATCGTATACACCATAACTCGATGTCTGGAAATCAATCCAGATATTGCAGGATGAATGTTTCTGGTCTCGCCTGTGAGTGACTTATGGATGATGCCCTCGACAATGTGTCTTGCAGCGCCAACCTGCAAGAGGCGTGTCTGCTCATCTGAGACAGGTGAAGTTTGTGGAATTGATAAGATGGCACTGTTCAGCTCTAGCTTTTCGCTAGTGAGCGGTAATTTGCTGGTATTTCCACCCATATTGAACTGTGTCCGTTAAGTACCTCCTGCAAATTCAGCGTGTGGGGTAGCGAGATGGACTCTCCAGGACATCGTTGAAAGAATGAGCAGGAGTTCGAATCCAAAATCCAAGTCAAACATTTGACGTCACCTCAATTTTTGTCACCTCTCCAGTACCAAAGAGCACCTCAGTCTATCGACTATCCAGCAAATATGAGAGGTTTGAGAAGTCTCGCCCAAATCCGCTCATTTTAGATCAGCACGTGACCGTTACCCGGCGATAATCGGAGTTAAGCCGGTGCACTCGACTTCTCTTTGTTTACGATCCTTTACATTTTCGCGACAGGCAGCGGATCTTTATTCACAAGCGAGCTCGTTATTTACCGGAGACCTTGATACCCTCATTCCCATATCAGCAAGAAAACTGCTGTGAAGTGCCAATGGAGAAGAGGAACCCCTTGCAACCCTTTGCGTACGACTCGTCACGTACCGAGGAGCTTGCTCTGTCGCAGGAGCCGAGGGACCGGCGGACAAGGGACATGAACGCGTCAGGAATCTTCCACACGCGTATGACAGCGGGTATTGGTGCGGCCACAGGCCCAGAACACACTGATCCTAGAGCTGCTGCTGAGGCATTGGTCAGAAAGCGTCTGATTGACCAAGATGATACCGAGAGGAGCAAGAAAAGAGCAACCGGTGACAGCTCACTGGTAAATTCCGACGTCCTGACGAGTGAAGATGACGATATGTTCCCTCCTTCACGACAACTCCACAAAACATCCTCTCGTCCATCCAATGCCAGTTCTGAATCATTCTACTTATTCAACAAAGTTCCAAGCTCTCCACCAGCCTACTTGTCGCAATTCTCAGAGATTCCAAGTTCCCCACAAAAACCGGGTGATATAGCGGAGGCAGATGCAGCTCTTTTCACTTCACAAGCCACTATGGTTGGTTCATTGAGTGACGAAGATAGTGATGACAGTGAAGATACAGTGGATTTTAATATCAACAGGCTCAATCGTGTCAATGGATACATGTCAAGTGATTATCTTCATTCGGAGCCAACGTGGGGTGAAGTTGATAACGAAGAGGTTATTATTCAAGCCAGAGGGCGGATCGCACAATGTATCGAGGAGGGTTGCTCAAAGGTCCATTTAGAAGGAATGGGACTTATAAAGATTCCAGATGATGTCGAAGATTTAAAAAACTTGGTTTGCTGGGGACACAACGGAGTGGAAGTCCCAAACATCGAGATATATGCGACACATAACAAGCTCAGGATCTTACCACCATCTTTGTTCCACGTATCGAATCTGTCAGTACTTTCATTGAGAGACAACAGGCTCAAGAAGATCCCAGGAAAGATTCGTGAGCTACAGAAGTTGAAATATTTGTCAATTGCCAACAATGAGTTCAAAGTGCTACCATATCAGATTCTTCGTCTACCTCTACTATCGGATCTCCTTGCCCGTCCAAATCTCAACTTGATTGAACTGAAAGACCGTGATGAATCGAGTTATTTCTGCGTTGGCAAGGAAAGCACAAGGCACGAGGTTGATGTCCGGCGTTTTGTTTCAAAGATCAAATGGTGCGTTGATCTACCGATTCAATCATCATCACAATTCTCACCATTGAACGTTGATGATAGAGAGATGGCTGACAGAGTTAGTCCTGTGCCAAAACTTTCCGAGTTGGCATTGAGAAAGTTTTGCAAGTATGATGTCACATTCACAGAGGCGCAGACTTGGAAACGCCATATTCCAGTGCCTACTCAAAAGAAGATCACAAAGGCATTACAGAAGGGGTTATACGATGAGTGCTGTTCCATCTGTGACAAAATCACAGTGAATCCAATAGCGAAGTCTTTGGAATGGTGGGATTTCAAGTCACAAACACTGATCCCTGTGAGAAGAAATTTCTGCTGTGGTAACTGTGTTAAACAATGGCTCGATGAAGTTGACGAGGCGCGCAGAAGATATGAAGATGGTGATGAGGTCGATGAGGAGGAGGATACGATGGATGTTGAAAGCCAGTCAGAACAACCAAACGGTGGAGGGCTGGGCTTTGACGCCGATTTTTGAGGGAACTATTTGAAGTAATCTGTATACATTTTATGATGTGAACGAACGGTAATTTTTTTTTTGGCATTA
Source organism: Petasospora maesae (assembly GCA_030563305.1). NCBI lineage: Eukaryota > Fungi > Ascomycota > Saccharomycetes > Phaffomycetales > Wickerhamomycetaceae > Petasospora > Petasospora maesae. Next base: position 75,557 of record JAKUBT010000042.1, read on the forward strand.
ATGGGCCTAGTTTAGGGTAAATGTTCAAATAGTAGAGGTGACCTGAGTCCGGTGTGTTGCCGCGGCCCTAACCGGCTTTCGAGATCCGGCCCATCACGTGACTGAGGTTGAGCTCCGGGCGAGCTGGTTCGCGGCTGCTGCATGAAGTCAGGCGTTTGGTGATGCACATGGTGGTACGTCTGGTGGTGCTGGTGATGTTGTCTTGTATAAAAGTCTCCAAATCATCGCATCTCCCACCCCGTGGCCATTGCCCCTTCACACCACACAAGAAACAACAACATCAACGCACAGAAACACCCGCTGAGATGACCGTTGCGACACCACTCGTCAACGGGACGTCTTACTACACACTCAGGGCCTCCACCCCAGCTCTTCTGAGCGAGGCGGTCGTCTTCTACCAGCAACTCATAGGCTTCTTCCTCGTGAAAAAGACCCAGAGCAATGCTCTTCTCTCATCTGGTGGGCCCTTCCCACAGCCTTCAGCATCTCTCGAGATCGTGCTGGACGAGTCTTTCAAGCAACCAGACGCTGCTGTGTTGGAGAAGGAAAGGCTCACCGCTGACTGGCGCTCCCTCAGATCCACCATCGTGTTCAAGACGGATGCCATTGAGGCTCTTGCACACAACCTCGAGGCTCAGGAAAACTCACAATGGCAGGCCTACCCATCAGAGCTGGCACCTGTGGAGCTCTACGCCTTGGACCCACTGGGATACCTTATCGGCTTCACCTCCTTGAAACACGCTCTCTCCACGGTTGCCCCACCAATCAAGAAGATCGAGGCAAGCCAGGTACAAACCACAACAGTCAACACCCCAGAGATGGAGTACTCTGGCGAGTCACGCAACATTGCTGTGATGACATCTGGTGGTGATGCTCCAGGTATGAACGCCTGTGTCAGAGCCGTTGTCAGAGCTGCTCTCTACAGAGGATGCAAGGCATTTGCCGTTTATGAAGGTTACGAAGGTCTTGTCAAGGGAGGTGACAAATACATCAAGGAGATGGACTGGCAGTCCGTACGTGGCTGGCTCAGTGAAGGTGGTACAAACATTGGTACTGCTCGTTGCATGGAGTTTAGAGAGAGACCTGGACGTTTAAAAGGTGCCAAACACTTGATTAATGCAGGAATTGATGCATTGATCGTCTGTGGTGGTGATGGTTCTCTTACAGGTGCAGACTTGTTCAGAGCCGAATGGCCATCCCTCATCAAGGAACTCCTGGAGCAAGGTGAGATCACAAAGGAACAGTTTGCAAGACATCAACACCTCAACATCTGTGGTACCGTTGGATCCATCGATAACGACATGTCATCTACTGACTCCACCATTGGTGCCTACTCCTCCCTGGACAGAATCTGTCAGGCTATTGATTACATTGATGCCACTGCCAACTCTCATTCTCGTGCATTTGTCATTGAAGTCATGGGAAGACACTGTGGTTGGTTGGCGCTCATGGCTGGTATTGCCACCAGTGCAGACTACATCCTCATCCCTGAGAAGCCAGCTTCCTCCAAGGAATGGCAAGATCAGATGTGTGACATTGTCAGCAAGCACAGATCGAAGGGAAAGCGTAAAACAATTGTCATTGTCGCTGAAGGTGCCATCGCTGCTGATTTGACCCCAATTACATCCAAAGACGTCTTGAAGGTTCTTGTTGATAGATTGGGATTGGACACAAGAATCACCACCTTGGGTCATGTTCAAAGAGGTGGTACTGCCGTTGCATTTGATCGTGTTCTTGCCACTTTGCAGGGTGTTGAGGCTGTCAAGGCCGTTCTCGAGTCCACACCAGAGACACCATCGCCAATGATCAGTATTGTGGAGAACAAAGTCTGTCGCAGACCTCTCGTCGAAGCAGTCAAACTCACAAAGCAAGTGGCTCAAGCTATTTCTGAGAAGGACTTCAAACGTGCCATCTCTCTTCGTGACTCTGAATTCATTGAACACTTGCACAACTTCATGGCTATCAACTCTGCTGACCACAACGAACCAGTGCTTCCAGAAGGTGAGAGACTCAACATTGCCATCATCAACGTTGGTGCCCCAGCTGGTGGTATGAACAGTGCTGTTTACGCCATGGCCACATACTGTATGTCAAGAGGACACACACCTTATGCTATCTATAATGGCTTCCCAGGTTTGGCAAGACACGAGTCCGTCAGATCCATCAACTGGCTGGACATTGAAGGATGGACATCAAGAGGTGGTTCAGAGCTTGGAACCAACAGAACAACACCAGAAGAAGCAGACATTGGTATGATTGCATACATGTTCCAGAAGTACCAGTTTGATGGTCTTGTCATCGTTGGTGGATTTGAGGCTTTTGTCTCCTTGCATCAATTGGAACAAGCCAGAGGAGACTATGCGGCTTTCAGAATCCCAATGGTGTTGGTTCCTGCCACCATCTCCAACAACGTTCCTGGTTCAGAGTACTCCTTGGGTTCAGACACCTGCTTGAACTCTCTCATGGAATACTGTGACATTGTCAAGCAGAGTGCTTCCTCTACCAGAGGTCGTGCATTCGTTGTTGAGGTCCAAGGTGGTAACTCTGGATACATTGCCACTTTGGCTCATCTTGCATGTGGTGCTCAAGCATCATACGTCCCTGAAGAGGGTATATCCTTGGAGCAGTTGGATCAGGATATTGCATCGTTGAAGTACTCATTCCACACCTCTTCTGGAAAGTCCAAGTCTGGTAAATTGATCCTGAAGTCTGAGAACGCATCAAAGGTCCTCACCACTGAAGTGCTCGCCAGTATCATCACCGATGAATCCCAGGGAAGATTCGATGCCAAGACGGCTGTTCCGGGACACGTTCAACAGGGTTCCCTCCCATCTCCAATCGACCGTACCAGAGCTACAAGATTGGCTGTGAAGGCTGTCCAGTTCATCGAGGAGAAGCAGAGCGTTACAAAGCCTACTCAGGACTTGACCCACTTTGATTTGAGCGACAAGGATATGAGTGAAACTGCTTCCCTTCTTGGTGTTAAGAGATCACATTTGAGATTCACAAGCATTCGTCGTCTCTATGACTTTGAAACCAACGTCGCCAGAAGAATGCCAAAGGTTATCCATTGGGAGAGCACAAGAGAGATTGCTGATGCACTTGTTGGAAGAGTGAAGGTTAGCAAGACCAGAGAGTAGTTGATGTATATACGAAGCTTACAAAATTTATGTCCCATGATTATGATTTCATGACTTCATTTCCATACATTAGTGTTCATCAACTAGTAGAGACTGATCGAAGCGGCTTCATAGGTCATTTGCGAATCTTAGGCATCTTCCGTTGTCTTTGATCAATCTCTTCCAACTCCTTTGAGCTGAAATAGAATGGTGCCAATTCAGCAAGCCACTTCTCTGGAATTGGCAGGCAATTTCTCATAAATTCCTTACTTGTAAGGACCAACTCATGATAAATCAGCATCTTTGGTGGAGGTTTAACCTTGTGGAGAACAGAAGACGGATGAATGTAGACCTGCTGTCCCTTCTTCAGTGACTTGTAACTGTCTCCTGTCTTGGATAGTCTGGCAGCGTTGGGGAAATACCCTGAGGCCAGTGCTTTCTCAATGTTGGTAGTCTTGTCTGCTGTTTTGTCCTCTTCAGTTGACTTAGCCTTGATAAGTATGGCAACACGATCACAAAGTCTTTTAAGCTGATCACGGACGTTTCTGGCTCTTGAAAGAGTCTTATGTTGAATGAAGTTGTCACGGCACCACTGGGCTGAATATCCAGATTCCTCCCATTGATTAAAGATCTCCAGAAGTGTGAGGTGATCACTTGACTTTTTAAATGCCTGCTTGGCACTATCAGCCATCACTTTCTTGTCCTTTGGTGAATAGAACAGTGCACCAGACTCCTCTAGCATTGAGATGATTGTGAGAATCTCATCAGTACAGTGCAAATCTCCACTTGCAAGTAAGACTTTTGCCAACATTGGGTTGGTTGGGAACTCTGCCATCTGTCTTCCAACATCAGTGAGTTGACCTTTTGAGTTCATAGCGCCCAATGCATACAGTAGCTCATATGATTTCATCAGAGTTTCAGCGGATGGGGGATCCATGAAGTCAAACTTGATCAAGTTATTGATACCCAAACTCAACAGCAGTAGCACGACACTTGCCAAATTAGTTCTTAGGATCTCTGGTGTTGGATTGGCAGGCAGTTCGTGTAGGTATGACCATTTGGTGAATAATCTGAAGCAAACACCAGGTCCCACTCTTCCTGCTCTTCCCATTCTTTGATCTGCAGAAGCCCTTGAGCAAGGAACGACAACCAGCGATTCCATTCCTGTTGTGGGGTTGTAGACGTTCTCCTTGACAAGTCCTGAATCGATGACATAGACGATTCCATTGATTGTAAGAGATGTCTCAGCAATGTTGGTGGCAAGCACGACTTTACGCGCATTTGGTGGTGTTGGCTCAAAGATCTTCTGTTGTTGTTCGGGTGGTAAATTGGCATAGATAGGACATATGATCATCTCTTTGATTCTCGATCCAAGTATTCGGCAAGACTCTGATAAACTGTCTGCCATAGTTTCGATGTCATCCTGACCTGTTAGGAACACCAAGATGTCACCAGGCCCTTGTGAAACGTGAATCTGAAAGACTGTCTTGACCGCTGCTTGAATGTAATTTGCCTCCGGTTGAGAAACAAAGTGTGCCTTCACTTGGAATCGTCTTCCAGGAATGTTAAAGACTGGAGCCCCATCAAAGTATGTGCTGAACTTTTCAGCATTGATGGTGGCAGACGCAATAATGAGACGAAGATCTGGTCTGTGCTTGGCAATATCCTTCAGGAGCCCGAGTAAGATGTCTGTACTCATTGTTCTCTCGTGTGCCTCATCAATCATAAGGGCAGAGTATCCTGTAAGCTCTGGATCGGTCATGAATTCTCTCAAAAGCATACCGTCCGTCATATACTTGATCAATGTCTTCTCGTTGGTCTTATCATCAAATCTCACCGAGTATCCAACTTCATGACCCAATCTCACACCCATCTCGTCTGCGACTCTTGCCGCAACACTCATTGCTGCCACACGACGAGGCTGGGTACACGCAATTTTCATTTTGTTCTTGGTGTATCCGTCTTCAAACAAGTACTGTGGCAATTGTGTTGTCTTACCTGAACCGGTCTCACCGACCACGATCAACACCTGGTGTTCCCGCACGGCATCTAGGAGTTGTTGTCTGAATTGGTATACTGGAAGAGATCTCCTCACTTCGTCAATGGACTTGGTTCTGGCTTCCTCTGCCTCCACTTGCTTCTTAAACAGCGCTTGTTCGTTGTTGATGGAGGGGTCGGAGAGGTCATCTGTGATAAAGTCAATGTTCTGCGTTTCATCAAAGACATACTCGTATTTGTCCTGGTCAGGTGCCACGATCTCATCTGGATGCAGAATCTTGGTCTTCTTGGCCTGCTGAGACTCCCACTGCTCCTGCTCACTAATCACCTTACCCGTCTCCTGGTACTTGGAGTGGAGGACGTCCTCTTTGCGCTTCCTGTCATTGTGATCTTCAGGAAGAGCATACTGTGCTTCCTGGTCCAAGCCACGTTTCTCTCTCATCAGCTGCAGTACCTCCCTCTTGTGCGTGATCTCCTCCTGTTCTCGCCGTGTCAGGTTCTCCCAGCCATACTTCAACACGTCCTCCTCGTAGTCTGCAACCTCCCGCTGGAGTAAGATGAAGCGCTCCTCTTCACGTTTGTTGAGGTATCGTTCACGTGCCTGCTGACGAAGTTCGCTGACATCCTCGTTGACCTCCTGGCTCTCTTGTCTCTCTGGGAGCTGTCGTTCTGTGGAGTCAGGGTCCTGCTCTTCGATCAAAGCTTCACTGGTAACGTGGGCATCTTGGCCGCTGTGCACAGAAGCAGCTTCAGAGTCCGAATCGGAATCAGAGTCCCATCTATCAGCGTCTTTTGCTCGTTTTCTATCGTAGCTTGCACTCATTTGGAAGCACCCTCTGCCGCCCTCTTTTGCCCTGCTTTGTTGTGATGAGGGAAGCTGCAACAGTCTCAACTAGTTCGTAGCCAAAAAAAAAAAAAAAAAAAAAAGAAGGCATTATCGCCAACGGGTTTAACAGGAGAGGGAATCCATGAACAACACTCGACGCCGGAACGATTTCGATACGCCTACACGAGTCGTACTATCTCCGGAGGTGTTCGATTCATTGCTGGATTCTACATCATAGATCTCTCAGAAACCCACTCTCCAGACCCACAATGTCCAGCGAGACACTCACCCCAGAGGCATCCTCTCTCCATCGAAAGGGCTCCAGAATCACGCCCAACGCTGCTGGATCTTTCTTCACCAGTCAACAGCCATCTGCCGACTCTCACAGGATGAGCAGCGAACGTTACTCTCCACCATGGACAGAACCGTATATCATCGGTGTCACAGGGCCTAGTGGATCAGGAAAGACATCAGTTGCTTCACGTATCATTCAGGAGATCAACACACCATGGACTATTCTCCTCTCCCTGGACAACTTCTACAAGCCTCTGACGCCCGAAGAGAAGGAGCTGGCTTATCAGAGTAAGTGGAACTTTGACTGTCCTGAGTCCATTGACTTGGATATGTGCTATGAGTGTGTCAAATCTTTGAGGGAGGGAAGAAAAACACAGATCCCAATCTACTCATTCGCTGAGCACAACAGAACTGATAGAACACTGACCATTTACGGAGCCAATGTCATCATCATCGAAGGTCTCTATGCACTACACCACGAAAAACTGAGAAGTCTGATGCACATGAAGATTTATGTTGACACCGATCTTGACATTTGCCTTGCTAGACGTCTTAACAGAGACATTATCCATAGAGGAAGAGACCTCGCAGGAACAATCAAACAGTGGACAACATACGTCAAACCAGATGCAGTCAAAAGTATCAAGCCAACCATGAAATTTGCAGATCTTATCGTCCCAAGAGGTTCCGAGAACACCATTGGCATTGACATGCTTATCAGACACATCAAGAGACAACTTACTCTCAAATCTAAGGCCCACATTGACAAGTTGGAGAAACTCACGGGTAAACTTGATCTGGTGAATCTTCCAACTTTGAAGATTCTCGAGAAGACCAACCAGACACACGGTATCTACTCCATTCTTTTGAACAAGAAGACCAAAAGAGACGACTTCATCTTCTACTTTGACAGAATCGCCACCACGCTTATCAACAAGGCCCTCGAGTTTGCGGAGTACACTCCAGTCAACATCACAACGCCATTAGACGTTTCAATGGACACTGTGGCATTCAAATCAAACATCATTGCAGTTGACATTATCAGATCCGGTGACTGTTTCATGCATTCAATGCGTAAGACTGTTCCAGAGATTGCCATTGGTAAACTCTTGATTCAATCCGATGCAGCAACCGGTGAACCACAATTACATACAGAGTCACTACCAAAGGACATCGGACATGCTAATAACCACATCTTACTACTCGATGCCCAGATCATCTCTGGTGCCGCTGTCATCATGGCTATTCAAGTGTTGATGGACCATGGTGTTAAACCTGAGAACATCACCGTGGTGACTTACCTTGCTACAGAGATTGGATTGACAAGAGTCCTCAGAGCATTCAAGGGAGTTAATGTTGTTGTTGGAAATGTCGGTATGCATGAGAATATGGAGGGGGAACCTTGGTTCAGAACGAGGTTCATCGATGAGAATTACTTTGGTACATAATTGGTTACATGGCCTAGTGCACCACCATAGCATCGTAATCACTACGTTTCATCATCAATGGTGGATCTTTATAAGATTATGTTAAAATCGTTCTGATAGATATTAGAAGCCGGTGAGTCTCATAAGGGTGAATCCAACGGTGACAACGACGAGATATGCAAAGATAGAGGATGGGACACCTCTGGAGATAAAGTTTCCCACAGTGAGGTATCTCTCACCAAAGTCATCCACAAGAGAAATGGCAGTGACGTTAGGGAATCCAGAAGTTGGAAGACCCATGGCACAGGAACACAAAAAGGCAGATGCCATGATGAGTAAGTTAGGATGTGGATCATCCATCTTGGCACCAATTTCAGCGACAAGTGGAACAATGATAAGTGCAGCAACTGTATGAGAGACAAATGTTGCAACAACAAGAATGAGTGCACCAAACACGATCATGATTGAGAACAAGGAGAAGTGTTCAACCTTTGATTGGATGGCCATGGCAATGGTTGCAAGTAATCCAGAGGTAGACACAGCCTTACCAAGGGCAATACCACCCATGGCCAACACAACAATAGTCCACAAGAAGTTGTTGAAGTCTTCAGCTGTCAAAAGACCACTTCCAAAGAACAAGATCATTGGAATGATGGAAATAATTCCCATTTCACCAAAGACACCTTCAAGTTGATGGGCCAAACACCAAAGCACAATGGTACCAATGGTGACAGTGGTGACAAACCACTGGGTACCGGTGAACTTATCATCCACAGATCTGATACCAGCAATAGTGATCTGTTCAGATGACTTGAAAGTAACAAGCAGGAACAACCACACAAGAACCAATGAGATAAGACTCACAGGGATGGCGATGACAAACCACTGACCCCATGATGGTTGTGGGTCCATCATTCCAATGGAAATGATGTTCTGTGGAGATGCAATTGGGGATGCCATACCACCAATGTTGGAAGAGAGTGCAATACCCAAGACAAGTTGCTTACCAAACACTGAACCTCTTGGAAGTGTTCTCAAGAGAGATTGAATGATAGAGTAACAGAGCACTGGTGCGGCAACGTTGGACACCCACATTGATGCAACAAGTGCAACACCCATGATTGTTAACAGAATGACTTTGGGGTTCGTACCAGCTCTCGAAAGAATCCATGTAGAGATGATCTTGGCAATGTTGTATTTGGATAATGCAGCTGCAAGTGTGAAACCACCAAGCAAGAGCATGATGACTGATGACCACATTGATCCCAAGATGAACTTGGATGCGGATTCTGGATCCATACGTTGTCCATCGGTGTCCTTTAATACACCAAGCACGACGATCATGAGTGGAACAAGCAAGGATGTGACAAAGAGCGGGATGGCCTCAGTGGCCCAGAGTAAGGAAGAGCACACAAGGATGGCAAAGCAGTTCTTCTGTTCAACCTCCTTGAATGGAGACCATTTCAACAGGACAGCTGCAATCGCAAAGATCACAGTTAGTTTGAAAGTGTTTCCCTTGAGTATCGCTGTAACAGGGTTGAGGTCTTCTTCTCCGACAGCGATGATCTCTTTGGTTTCCTTGGACTTTACAAGGGTGGCAGCCTGAGCCTTTCTCTCCATACCAATCATATCCTTCCATACAGTGTTACGCTCCCAAACAATATGTTCTCTAAGGTGTAATCTCAACTCTGACTTGGCAGCCTCCAAGTTTCCATTGGTTGCAAGTGAGGCATACATGCGTGCCAATCTTTCAATCTTGGACTTGAGCTCCGCTTCTGTCTCCTGGTTAAATGCGTACGAGTCCTTTGTCATATTCTCGATGTATTCTTCCTTCAACTTCGTGTTGAGAGACTTATCAAACTTCTTTAGAATCTTGTTGAAACCTGTTCTGTTGAGTTCGATGTATGACTTGAGTTCTGAAGTTGTAGTGAAGAGTGCGATTGCGCGTCTTTTGAGTGTGATTCTGACATCCGCAAGGACGTTAAATGGGTCATTCTTCAATGAGTCGTAGTCTGTGTCCCAAAACTCTGGAGACTTGGTGCGTAAGAGAGACTCGTTTCGTCTTATACGATTGTCAAGCCCTGTTGACCCCGATCTGCCTCTGAATGGAGCGATTCCATCTTCATCTTCGTCATCATCGTCTTCTTCCTCCGCCTCGGCCTGTGCTTGCTGTGAGGAGTGTGTGGAGGCAACATCTGGGTTTGACTTGACACGTGCCACACTGCGTCTAGAGATCTGTGATGCATGTGGGGTCAACTGAAGCTCAAAATCGGCCAAGTCGTCGGAAAGCAGTTCGAAGTCCTGGTAAACAGAGCTCTCCTTTTCCTTGTAAAACTTGTCGATCCTCGCCAACTCTGCATCGAGCGCAGCAAGGAAGACCTTTGACACGTCTCTTTCGTGTGTATTGTCCTGTGTAATGAGATAGGAGGCCTCACTGTCCACTCTAGAACGGTTTCCAGCCTGTGCAAGTGACTCTCTCTGGAGGCTGTATATCAGCTTCTTGAGATTGGAGTAGGCGATGTAACGGGAGGACCACTCCGGCACGGCGTTGAACTGCAACGAGTGCGAGAATTTCATTCTGACGGTCTTCTAGCAGTAATAGTAGCAAATTCCAGATATCCGCCAAGGACGGTGGTTGTGTGTGCTTGTTTGTTTGTCGATGGAGAGAGGGACACGGCGGTTGGGAAGGCTGCTTCCATCCATGTGTGCGATTTCGATAAACGCGCCAGGCTCGGAAATTGGAATTCGTTATCGGAATATTTGCGGGTGCTGCACGTGATGCCTACGAGAGCACTGAACACTTCTAGCAAATAAATACCGAATCTACAACTTTCTATGCCACTAAATAAGTTTTACCAAGCATATTCATCTCTTAATTACATATTGAAATAGTTTTCAAAACATTTCCACTAACGTTAGGTCGGATATTTCACATTCTGATGTTTGGTCACGTGCCTTAGATTGTGCCGACGAGACAAACAGCAAAAAGTAGGAATCAAGAAACGGGCGTGTGGCGTAGTTGGTAGCGCGCTCCCTTAGCATGGGAGAGGTCTTCGGTTCGACTCCGGACTCGTCCACTTATCTTTTTGCACTTTTCTTCTTCTTAAAGAGATAGGTTTGGCTCCGAGCATCCGATTGGTCGCAAGTTCTAAGTGTTTCCTCTTGTATTGAGTGTGTTATGACAGTTTTAGCTGCGTGGATTGAATGCTGGGCCGGCCTGGGCCTGGTCGCGCAGTTGCGAAAACAAAAACGCTGCAACCGGCAGCTTTATCTCAACAAGCACACTAGGAGAGACGATCCCCAGAGACACGTTTGGTATCTTTCTAGCGGGGCGGTAGCTTGGAGTCTGTTTGGCTGTGAGACACACGTCTTTGACTGGCGCTTACAGAAGCTTTTGCCTTACATTTTGGCTGTAACCAGCTCTGAGGATCACAAGGGATAGGAGGTCTGCCTTGAACAATGCCCAAGGACGCCCATCAGAAGAAGCCAGAAGACCCACTAACCCCAGTGGCACCATCCATATCTGCCTTCCCGGAGCCATTACAGACGCCTGCGACACAGATACACTCGTCCAATCTCATACCGCCATCACGAAGACCCTCGCTGATCGACACACGAGCAATATGTTCCAGCTCCTCTTCGTTGTATGAGCTGAGCGTGAGTGCAAGTAACCTGGCGGGAACACCAGCAGACCATGTGATGGACGCTTACCATGCTGCCAGCTCCTCTATGGTACAATCAAGCTCGAGTGATGACGGCTCGGATACAGACTTGGAGGTGGATGGGCTTCGTCCGCGGCGTTCGAATGAGATATTTAAACATGACTGGAACGAACTGCTGGGAACACAATCACCCACGTTCAATCCAAATCCTAAACAGAATGGAACACGGTCCAAGATGGACTACTTTACACAATTGCACCATTTTGATTCAAGTACGCCTATCTTCAAGCGTCTGGTGAGCAAGAATGCATTGAAGCCCCAGTTGAAGGCTTTCAGAAGAATTTCATCAGACCTCCAGCATGAGCAGGTTCCACTTGAGAATGAGATACATCATGAGAAGCTTGTGTTGCTGAACCTCAAAGATGAAGAATCATTGCTTTCACCAAAATTGCTCAGTGATGCCAGCGCTACGGGAGATGATGAGCGATCTGCGCATTCTAAGTTCGACTTCATCAAGAAGGCCAACGAGTCCTGGAACCAGAAGAAGAATGGGTTCTTAGGGAGGCATAACAGCATTGCTAGCAGTTCAGGAAACAGCTCAGATGTGGGACCTACTGACCGCAATGAAGAAGATCAAGGAAGGTTAGTAAGGAAGAGGACTTCATTCGATGAGGACTTTGAGTTCTTTGGGGAGAAGAGTAAAAGAAGAGCAGTCTCAACCAGTCCCATTTCATCTGGATTTCTGAGACGTGGAAGCATAAAGCTGGTCACCAAGGCATCTGTGGACTTGGAGAAAATGACATTGACCACAGATAAGGATACAAAGGGATCGAAAGATATAACTAAATAGGAATGTGGGGCGTGATTTTACACGTGGTATAGAAACTAACGACAACAGGAAACAGGCTATTTATAACGACACTTGCATACATGACCATTGATTTGTTTCGCTTATGACACATCACAGGTCAGCTCTCCTGGTGTTGAAGAAGGTAGACAACTGGTGATCAACACCGAGAGACACGTAGAAGCCGGGTTATGTATGGAGAGCCTGTGTGCAGCACCTGGTGATATATCCTGATCCCGGCACCGCGCCGGTGTCGGCTTTTGCTCGATGACGCGCCGGCCAGCTCCACATTCAGAAATTCAAAATCTTTTCAGTTTGTACTTACTCTTCCACCAACTACTCCACTCCCGATTCACCTCTTCAATCGAAGCATCTGCCATATACACAATGCTCTCAGCAAGAACCTCCCTGCTAAGAAACGCCCGTCTCTACTCGACACAGGCCAAGACCCTCAGGATCGGTACGTTGCGCCAGTCACATTTTTGTCCCCATGTCCACCCAGCAGAACGACTAACTCGTCTTAACAGGTTTGGTTCCAGGTGATGGTATCGGAAAGGAGGTCATCCCAGCTGGTCGTCAGATCTTGGAGGCCCTCCCAGCCTCCCATGGCCTCAAGTTCGAGTTCGTGGATCTTCTTGCCGGTTTCGAGCACTTCAAGAAGACCGGAACTGCCCTTCCAGACGAGACTGTGGAGATCTTGAAGAACGAGACTGATGCTGCTCTCTTCGGATCCGTCTCTTCCCCATCCGTCAAGGTTGCCGGCTACTCTTCTCCAATTGTTGCCCTCCGTAAGAAACTCGGTCTCTACGCCAACGTGCGTCCAGTCAAGTCCGTCGATGGTGTTGGCCGTCCAGTGGACATGGTCATTGTCCGTGAGAACACTGAGGACTTGTACGTCAAAGAGGAGAAGCTCATCGAGAACGCCGACGGCACCAAGACTGCCGAGGCGATCAAGAGAATCTCTGAGTACGCCTCTGCCAGAATCGGAAAGATCGCCATGGAGATTGCCCTCCAGCGTCAGGCTCAGAGAGACCTCGGTGCTGCCTCTCTCCACCCATCCTCAATCCTCACCATCACACACAAGTCCAACGTCTTGTCTGTCTCAGATGGTTTGTTCCGTGAGACTGTGAGAGCTGTCTACAACGCCAACCAGGACAAGTACGCCTCCATTGCACTCCAGGAGCAGCTCGTTGACTCCATGGTGTACAGAATGTTCCGTGAGCCAGAGATCTTCGACGTTGTCGTTGCTCCAAACCTTTACGGTGACATTCTCTCCGACGGTGCCGCTGCTCTTGTTGGATCCCTTGGTGTTGTTCCATCCGCCAACGTTGGTGATGACTACGTCATTGGTGAGCCATGTCACGGTTCTGCCCCAGATATCGAGGGTAAGGGAATTGCTAACCCAATTGCCACCATCAGATCCACTGCTCTTATGTTGGAGTTCTTGGGTTACTCCAAGCCAGCTGCTGACATTTACACTGCTGTTGATGCTAACTTGAAGGAGGACGCCATCAAGACCCCAGACTTGGGCGGTAAGTCTTCTACACAGGAGGTTGTCCAAGACATCATTAGACGTCTTTAGATGGTATAAAACTGTACGGAGGTGTATAAGTGAAGGGAGTTTTAGACCCTGATCTACGATTTATGTTTTGAAAATCTCAACTGTAGGTCTATATGCTTTGAATGCTGTGTATGCTAGTTGGGCCGGTATTTTAGTCAAACCCGTTCCACTCCTCATATTCCTCCTCCTCCTCTGACTTGTTGGATGCTTCATCGTCTGATCCAGCTTCGGCAACGTCATCTTCAGCAGCATCTTCGGTCTTGCCTTCCGCCTTATCATCTCCGTTTTCAACGTCATTCAAGTCTCTTTCAAAGAGAACGGCAAAGAATCCAATACCTCCATCAACCTTCGGCAGAGCACGTACGCATCCACCAGCCAGTTGTTCAGGGTTTGGGAAACCTTCAAACTCCTCAACAAGACCTCTTCTTGGCCACATCGGGACAACTCTGGATCTGTTGGCTACTTTCCATCCAGCTCTCTTGACGTGCACGTCTTTCAGCAAGTCGATAACCACTCTTTCGTTCTCCTGTGCGTGGATCGAGCATGTCGAGTAAACAACTTTTGTAGCATTAGGGAAGCTCAATGCGTGCTTCACAATGGAGAATTGGAATGATGAAAGTTTTTGTAATCTCTCATCATTATAGGATTCCTCTGGGTTCTCCTCCTCATGAGCTCTTCCGAAGATACCACTTCCAGAGCATGAAGGGTCAACCACAAGACCAGTAACGTCTTCGTAATCATAAGGCTTGGATCCAGTGAAGTCACCAGTGTGTATCGTAGTAAACTCAGAGGCACCAGCTTTATCCACCATCATTTTGAGAATATTTGAACGTCTTGTATCTTTTTCAAATGCAGTGATAGATCCCTTTGGTCCAACATGTGCTGCCAAGTGTGTCGTCTTGTTACCTGGTGCTGCACAGGCATCAATCACCACATCACCAGCCTTTGGACTTAGGATATGAGCAGGGAAACAAGAAGCCCTGTCTTGGATGATAATGTGTCCCCTTTCGTAAGACTTTGATTGTGTGATTTTTTCCTTTGGAGAGACTCCAAAGAGGTTTGAAACGTACTTGTCGTGGAAGATCTTTCCAGGTTTGATCTTCTCGATGGATGAGACTTCTTCCAGGTTGAACTGATCGAGAACGTCATCAACGGTGGACTTCAATGTGTTGACTCTGAACCATCTCACTGGAGTGTCGTCTTCGTCGATGATTTCTTCGAGGTCTTTGACCTTGTGCTTCAGCTTGAGCTTCGTTAGCTCTGCAGTGAGTCTTGTCTTGTGCCTTAGCACGGACTCCTTGAGCGGATTCTTCCCCATCTGGATACGCCCCGACTTACTGAAAAGCAGGTCGTGCACCATGAGGAGCGCCATAGGCTCAGTGAGGCCCTTTTCCTCCTTCATGAGCTTGGCCTTCTTCATGATCTCGAGGATGAATGGCTTGTACTTGAGCGTGGAGGAGACGAGTGCATAGACGTGCTTCGGGTTTGTCTTGATCTTCTTGCTCTTGGAGGAGGTGAAGACCCTTGTTTGGAGGGATCCCTCCTTCCCATTCGAAGTGAGGAACCACGAGGCCTCTTTGTACAAGTTCATTACGCGGTTTTATGGCTTTGAGAACCAAATCGGGCACTGGGAGATGAGCTTCCTGTACCAGAAGAAGGTGATCATGATCCATCTGAAAATTCGCGGGGTCCATCTCGCGTGGTGTGCGGATGTTATTTTAGTGTGTACCCGCGAATACGGGTTACACTAGTAAACAATAGCAGGCTAAAGGATTAGTTCAGTCTGAGGGAACAGCTAAAGGTTAGTAACTCTGGGGGGTAGGGGGGTATCTACGGTAGGTCTATATATAGTATATCAAACGTGTGTAGAAATGTAATTGCCTTTCAATGATCATTCAATCAACGATGAGATAGAAGGGAAGGTTCAACTTCCTTGAGACTGGAGAGTTGGTCACTGTTATGTGAACCAGGTCGAGTTCCGCGAACATGTATGTGTATGTGTCGCGAAAGCATCTACCGAGGTCATCCGAGGTACAAGTGCGCGCGCTGTGTTTTCGTTTCCCGTTTTCGAAGTTTGGCTCTTTTCCCCAGAAGTGTGTGGGAGCCCCAGCAGCGATCCAAGTGCACCGAATTCGGATATTTCCACCGTTGTTCTCCCTGGATCTGAGCTCACAACACATTCTCTGGGAACCCCTCGATTTTTACCGCTGAATACACCAAATTCCCGGTTCCCCAGCACACTTTCCCTGGCTGCACGCAACTCATCCGCTCTATCAACAAACAACAAACAAACATCATCAGCTAACCGGGCACACCACCGGACAATTAGAGCCTGCAGCACCTGAACATTGTATCTCTGAGAGCACACGTCTCGATCTTCAAAACTACACATCAATACAGAGGAAACCGCACACCGAGCGCCCGGCCACCAAGCACAATGACAGATGAGGCTGCGCTGAAACGAGAGACACCTCCCACCAACGGCGTCTCCACCACCAACGGCACCACCATTGAGGCTGACGGTGACACAATCGTCACAGACGCACACAGCTCCAGCATACAACAGTCCACCACCGCACCAACCACCGCGCCAGAGTCCGCAGAAGACGGCACAAATGGCGTCCAGGTGAAGCAGGAAAAGCGTAAGCTCGATGAAGTCGACGCCGAAGAACACACAAACGGTGATGCTGACGTCAAGGACGTGGAGATGAATGATAAAACAGTCATTGTTCCAATTGCCAAGCCTCAGGTTTGCTACATCCCGCTAAAGACAGGATTGTGCTACGATGTGAGAATGCGTTACCACGCCAAGATCTTCACCTCTTACTACGAGTACATCGATCCACATCCAGAAGACCCAAGACGTATCTATCGTATCTACAAGATTCTCGCTGAAGCAGGCCTCATCACGGATCCTACTCTTTCCGGTATTGACGACATTGGTGATTTGATGGTGAAGATTCCTGTCCGTGAGGCGCTCGCTGAGGAGATTCTTCAAGTCCACACCGAAGAGCACCTCAAGTTCCTCGAGAGCACACCTTCGATGACCAAAGAGCAGCTCATGCAGGAGACAGAAAAGGGTGATTCGATCTACTTCAACCACGACTCGCTATTGGGTGCCAAACTCAGTTGTGGTGGTGCCATAGAGGCGTGCAAGGCCGTCGTGGAAGGCAAAGTGAAAAACTCATTGGCCGTGGTTCGTCCTCCAGGTCATCACGCTGAACCTGACGCGCCAGGTGGATTCTGTCTATTTTCCAATGTGGCAGTCGCCGCTAAAAACGTGTTGAAGAACTATCCAGAGTCTGTTAGAAGAATTGTGATTGTCGATTGGGATGTCCATCATGGTAATGGTACACAAAAGGCCTTCTGGGATGACCCTAGAGTGTTATACATCTCCTTACACAGATATGAAGCTGGAAAGTATTACCCAGGAACCATTGCCGGAGCAGCTGACCAAGTCGGTGAAGGCAAAGGCGTTGGTACGAATTTGAACATCCCTTGGCCAGTTGCAGGAATGGGTGATGCTGATTACATCTACGCCTTCAACAAGGTGATCATGCCTGTCTGTTATGAATTTGATCCAGACCTCGTTATCATTTCATCTGGATTTGATGCCGCTGATGGTGATATGATTGGACAGTGTCATGTCACCCCAGGTGCTTATGGTCATATGACACATATGTTGAAGAGTTTGGCCAATGGTAACTTGGTCGTTGTTCTTGAAGGTGGATACAACTTAGATTCGATCTCAGTCTCAGCACTCGCAGTTGCCAAAGTTCTCGTTGGTGAACCACCAAGCTCACTCAAGACCACAGTGCCATCCGTGGAGGCAGTTACAACGATTGACAACGTTATTGAGATCCAATCAAAACACTTCAAGTCACTCAAACCAGGACATTCTGCTGTTGACCACTCTATTCCTGCTACAGATGGTAACAAGAACTTTAACTTACAGGAAGCTGTTCGTGCACAACAGGAAAATGAACTCTTCACCAGACACAGATTTATCAACTTGCCAATCCTCAATGAGAGATCCTCCACAGATAACGAAAACCAGATCCTTGCCTCCTCAGATATTTACGAGTCAGATATCATCGTTGTGGCAGTCCATGACCCATCTGAAGTTTGGGCCAAGACGGATCCGGTCACAGGTCTGATAGATCCAAGCAATTCCATTATCATTGATTCCACTTTGAAGCTATTAGAATGGTCCAAGAAGGAGAAGTACGGATACATTGATGTGAACATCCCAGACTCCGCAGGCTCAGATGATAGCTTCAACTCTTCACATGAGGTGTTGCTATACCTCTGGGATAATTACATTCAATACTTCAAAGTTACAAAAGTTGTCCTCATTGGATTTGGTGATGCATACTCCGGTATCGTGCACTTGGTTGGACACAGAGATGTTCGTCAAATTGTGAAGGCTGCCATCTCATTCATCGACCGCAAGTCATTGAGAGCCATTGTTCCACTTGTCGACGAAGCAATGACCGATTGGTTCTTTAAGAACTCCCTCGTGTTCACAAGTAAAAATCACAGTTGTTGGGGTCCAGATGGCTCTGAGGCGAAGAAGCCAAGAAGGAAATATGGAAGAGTGTTGAAGTCTGATACTGATGGGCTTGATAACATCGTGGAAGAGAGATTTGAAGAGGCTACTGACTTTGTGTTGGATTCTATAGAGGACTATGACAGCAGCTCTGCTTGAATATTCTAGTTACATAAACTAATGTTTAATGCTTTTACAAAAGTTAGTACAGTGATAGCTAGTTATAGAGATCATTAATCATACTCTACCGGTGATATGTCTGTCGCTAGGCGGTGGAACACTTGAACTAAGCTTTGAGCATCTACATCCAAACGAAAGTTCAAGACACATGATGAGAGTACAGGTGGGTGTCTGCATATAATGACATTTTTTTTTCGATATCTATACAGGCGTCAATCCTTCAAGAAACATGACATATGAGGCAGTGATCAAATGGCACTTGGGAATCTGGTGTTGAAGCTCTTCTCAATCTCAGCAATGTCTGGAATGCTGATGTTACTCGCAGTACTGGCTGCACTTAAAGTTCTAGTGAGTCCAGGTCCACTGTTAGCACTTAAGTACTCTGGTGAGCTTGTTGTTTTGGCGCTAGCCTTCAGATGTGTTGGCTTCTTTGGCTTCGGTGGTGCCTTTTTGAGTGTGCTTGGGGATTGTTCACTCTTTTCACTCAAAGATGGATGACGTTGTGGTGTCTTGGTCACTGTGCTTGGTGTGGATTGAGTAGCAAGTGGCTCTGGAGGAGGTGTCATTGGCTTTCTCTTTGGGACTGCTGGTTTCTTCTTCAACATCGAAGGCTTCTTGAACCCATCAGCATCCAGCTCTGATTTTTCCTGCTTGCTCGAAGATGCATTGTCATTTCCATATCCATGAGCTGTCTTGACAACTGGTGGATCACCCTGTCTGTTCAACAAGGCATGTACTCTTCTCTGGATAGATGATGAACGTGTCAGTTTCTTTGGTGACTCAATCTCCTGAAGTGTTGTTTCCTCATCGATGCTGTCAGAGGATACCCGCATCTTCATGGAGTTCACAGACTGAGATGTATAGATACCGTTGTTTTCATGAATTGATGAAGCTCTAGAACTGCTTCTGCTGTGTGAACGACTGAATTTTCCTGTCCATTGACTGATGAGGTTTTTGCTTCCTGTGCTGATACGACGAAGAGAGGTGATACTGCCACCAGTATTCTGTTGGACCCATGACTTGCCAGAATCCTGCTGTTGAAGGTTTTTGAGGAAGTCCAGATTGCTGTTGATATGGTTCTCGCCAGGAGACAGCTCAACGGTTGATGATTTCGTAGAAAGTCCAGTGATGATTCTCTTCAAGTCATTGACATCGGACCCATTGCTGAAACCTTCCGTTTTTGATCTTCCCATACCCACAGTTGGTTGAACGTACATGCTTTGTGGTCTTAATCTTCCCGTTCTCGACTGTGATCTCTGTTGTGGGACCGCTGGGGGTATATTGTCATCTGTCTGCACCACACTGTCAACATACTTTGGCTTCTGTGGAACAGATGGCTTAGTCTTGGACTCCAGAGTCAGATTTCCCATAGATTTGTTGAGGGTAGCAAGTCCATTTGCTGGTCTTGGTGGCTTTGCTGGTGGTCCTTGTGTCTGTGATGACTTCACAATATCCTTGAATGGATCTCTTGTGTCCTGGGAAGGTTTTGTACTGGAAGCAGATATTGGCTTTGGAGTATAAGAGCCCAGGTCCGGAGTAGAGTAGTGTGTTGGAAGTGGTTGTGGTGCCGTTGGCTTGTGACCGCTAAATGTCTGACTTGACACAGGGGTACGAGATTGTGGGAGTGCTCCATTGGCAGGGATATTTGGTAACGCTTGTGCAGGTTTTTGGGAAACAGGTTGTGGTAGTGTCTTTTTCGATTTGGTATAGTCTGGCATTGTAACTGGGATACCACGCATACGGCAAACCTCTTCAAGAGTTTGGTAAGCGTTGGGACGACGACGTGGATCTTCTCTCAACAACACCGCAATAAGGTTTTTGAGTCTGTCAGAGTACACTGGACGGTCTGGGTAATCAAACTTTGCATGCAGAATGGCAATTTCTCCCTTCGCCTCGAATGGTGTAGTGTAGTAACAGAGTTTGTAGAGGAAAATACCCAAAGCCCAGATGTCAGACTTCTCACCGATAGGCAATCCACGGTAAAGGTCAACCATTTCTGGCGAGCGGTATTGAGGTGTCGTGTTTTTGAGGACATCATTTTGAAGAATTGTGAATTCGTCAGAGCTTCTTGGTGGACGCAGTACTGGTGAAGCGGATCCGAAGTCACATAGCTTGTAGTCGCCATTTCCTGATATGAGCACATTTTCAATCTTGATATCTCTGTGGACGAGTGGTGGGCTCAAGGAGTGCATGACGGCAACACCCTCGGTGATCTCTCCCATGATTCTGAGTACCTCGGGCTCCGTGAGCCTGTTTTGCAGTCGTGTGTTCATGAAATCAATGAGTCCCTTGTTGGTGCAGAGCTCCATGAGGACAAACACCTCATACCCTTGTCCTCTGTTCATCCTAGCCGCATGGGAGTCGATGTAGGACACGATGTGCTTGTGCCCTGCTAGCCTTTTCATTGAGTCGACCTCTGCACGGAGGGTGTTCAATGACGGCTTGTCTGGGACTGCGACTCGCTTGAGACACGCTACCGTGGACCCTGCCCACTCCGGCGTGATCTCAACCTTGTAGACGTGTGCAAAGCCACCCTCGGACATGTACTTGATGACGACGGCCTTGTGGGAGCCCACTGTGAGCACTGTCCCCGGTGGGTAGGCGTTGGGAGGCGGGCGCTTGTCCATTGTGTGTGCCGCTGTGTAGCCCTGGTGGTGGTGGTGGTGGTTTGGTGAGCGGGCGGTGTGTTGGTGTGTTGGTGTGTTGGTGTTTGGTGTTCAAATGCGCAGCTTTCAGGGCGGTTCGAAAGCGGTGAGAGCGGTCGATGGGTCAATTGCTGGCACTGTGTACAACAAACGTGTTCCTGATTCGTTGCCAGGGTGCACGGGGGCGGTTGGTGCTGCTCGCTGGGTGGTGGGTGGGCTGTGGACACGGCGGCTAATTTGGCTCTTGATCATCTTTTTGGCCTAGTCGCCCAGGAAATTCGAAACGTGAAAAGGGGTGGTGTGCGGATGGCCAGGTGCATCCCTGGCAGCGCGGGGGCCGATCTTTGTTTCTCTTCTTCCACGACGACAACCATGCTACTCTTTGTTCTGTTCTATAATATATTGTCATTATCATCAGTTGATCCAGTGGCTGGATTGTCTATATGGTTTTCAGTAAGGTGCGTATCTGGCCTCCTTGCTCTTCTTCTCTGACTTGTGCTTGTTCTTGCTCTTCTCCTTCTTGTCTTTCTTGTCCTTCTTTTCTTTCTTGTCCTTCTTGTCTTTCTTGTCTTTTTTCTCTTTCTTTTCTTTCTTTTCCTTCTTTTCCTTCTTCTTCTCCTGGCTGTCGCTGTCGCTCGTAGTGTTCTCCACATCAATGTCCATGGCGACATCCTCCTCCACCTCCGTCTTCAGCTGAGGTGTATCGAAGAACACCTGTGGGGCATTGAGGTTGATGTCTGTCTTCCACACTTTTACGCAACCATCTTCGCCACCAGAGTATATCAGATTGCTGTTAGGTGGACAGTATATCGCTCTGACGACTTCCTCTCCATGTGCACTGTTCAGCTTCACGTAGTTCTGGAGATCAATCTGCTCGTTGATGAATGGATGAAGAGCAGCAAATGATCTGGAGTTGGTACCGGTGGCAATGAACCCTGGATACAGGTCAATGAGGTATTCACAGTTCCATGTTTCTCTGACATCGCCAAAGTCCAATGGCTTCGGTTCAGTCGGTTCCTCAGAACTATCATTGAGCTCATGGATGGCAAGTGTCTCCATATGCGAAAGAGTGTAGATTCTCTTTGGACTCAACCAACCAGCAGAATGGATAGATGCAAAGTTTATCACTTGGTATTGAGCATCATCTTCGTCCGGAATGCTCAAATCATAAATGTTGACATACCCATCTGTAGACCCCGAGAGGAGAAGGTTGTCCTCAGTTGGATGGAACTTGATATCTGTAATGTCATCATGATGCGAGTCCACAAATGATCTCACAAGTTGCTTAGTAGATAAATCCCAAATGTGTAGTTCTGCATCAGCTCCCTTCAACTCAGTTCCTGCAGCAATGAATTTTCCCCTAGTATCAACAGAGAGGAATGGGATGTTACGACTGTTCTGGAAGGTCATGATTGGTGAATCGTCCGTGCTTGACAGGTCAAAGACCTTGACACCATCAGCAGCTGCTGAAACTATCACGTTTTGGCCATCAACAGATCTCATGGCATTGATAGATGAGCCATGTGCCTTCAAAACACGAAGTGGGGCAAAATCACGTCCCGGATGTCCTCCTAACGGGAATACCTTGATGGTACCATCAGAGTACGACACGGCGAGACCATGTTGCTGAAGTGGGACAAAATGCAGAGCCCAGTTATCTCCACTTGAGTGAGAAGCAAGAAGTGAAGCAACAGACATTGGATACACCAGTTTTAGGATGCTGAGGTTGAACAATGTGATGGGTTTAGATGAAGAGTTTCAAACACAGCTGCACCATCAAGTTTTTTTTTCTTCGAAACTCACGTGACCTGTTGAATCACTAATAGTAGTAGTAGCCGGATACCCAATAGTTGTTGCCTCCATTATTTGCCCAGTCTACTAATCCACTTTTCACAGTAGCTTATACATTGCATTAATTGATCCCCATTACTGCTTGAAGATCATCTTGTCCATATCATAGCATTATAATTGTCATCATCATCACTCAATATCACTCAGATCCAACTCCTTCATGACTCTTGGACCTCTGAACCCTAAATCTTCAATATCCAATCCATCAATCTTGAAATCGTAATCCAACTCAGCTCTATCGAAGTCGCTCACTCCACTCTCAACCAACTCCAAAGCTTCATTCACGATACGACGAGAGGCATTCAACACGACATATCCATCCATCTCTTGCACCTCATCGTAAAATAGAAGGAGATCATCTGTGAACTGTTTGACAGTACTGTATTCCAAATCGATGGCCTTCTGGTTAATCTGTCTCAAGTTTAGAGCTTTGGTATCAAGATCCAACAAGAACCTGGAAGACTCAATCTTCAAAACCTTCTCCATGACGTTTGAGATAAGAACAGCATAAGGGAAATGGGCCATCTTGAACAATGCATCTTCTGTTGTGGATCTTTCCAACTCAACGTCAGCCTTGTGTACGAGTACATCAGAGATTTCTCTCAATTTGGAGATGTCCTTCAACAAAAGCTCAGAGAATTCGATCTTTGTTGGAATCTCCTCAGGGTCACCTGCACTGTACACAGATGCATCCGTACGTCTGATCAATGGTGCTCCTCTTTTCATTTCACGTTTCATACACCAATACTTAGTGAGTTGGGTAGCAATTGATTCAGCATCAACAATTTTCAACTTTGTAAAGAACTTGGTGAGTATGGTGACGAAATAAGTTGGTGGAATAGGCGTACTTCTGACGGTCTTCCATCTCTTCCTATTCATATGTCTCTTTCGAACTCTGGAGCTTGCCTGGCTAGAATTTTGCCCAAGCGACTGGAAATATGATCTTGCCTTGTCGATTCCCGTCTTGATATCATGTTCGTTGTTGTATCCTGGTGGAGAGTGCTTGTGGCAATAAGCAGCCATAGATCCCTTGTCCAGCACAGCTCCTTGCACTCCTTTTGTCATGTTCATAGAAAGGCCAGCACGTCTTGCACAAGTGGCATGGAACGCTGTAAAGCATGATCTGTTTATGCATTGAATGCAAGCTCCTTCTTTCTGCTTACAGATGTAACACTGTAACTTCCAACGCCCCTTAGGGATAGCTTCGGTACCTTCGATGGGTTCCATGTGCCCCGCACTTGCAAAGTATAGTTCAGGGATCCATAAGCCACACAGGACGTGACTCCATAGACCATTCTCTGTTTGTTTGAAAGCACCTGTTGTAGATGGACAGAATTGACACCGTACTTTTCTCTTCTTCGAGACCATACAACGACGACAAAGCCATTGTCCCTCTGGAATAAAAATGACACCATAGCAGTCCTGATGCACTGCAATATCACAACCGTCACAGTAGATGATTGCGTTGGAGTTATCGCATTCACTCTCATTACAGACAGCACACGGTTGTTCCTCATGAGGTGAGACTCCGATTCCATCGTCTGATCCATAGAGGTTGGTAAAATTCATAGCAGCAGAAGCCTTGGGGCTCATTTGATCCTGCTCTGAGTAAGTTCTTCTGATCTTTGGTGGGATTTTACGTTCAAGATGATACCACTCGTTCTCCAAGATCGTTATCGAGATCTCAAGAAGCTCGTGGCTTAGTGGCTTCTCACGCTTTCCATTCAAATATGACAAGTAGTGGTTGTCTTGCTCATCCATGTCGTACATTGACTTGAAGTTGGTCTGATTGCTCGATATTGACTCGAAGAACGAATTGTTCTGTTCCCGCTGTGCCAAATGATCATTCTCCCTGATGTAGGTCTCTGTTGTGTTCGACAGTGAGTGAGTCTTGTACCCAAGCTTTCTGATCGTCTTTGGTATGTTGATGTTATCATTCGGAAGAATCTCCTTCGGAATTTGTTTGAACACTGGCCTATTCAACGACGATGAAGACGGATTGAAGGTTCTAGCTGTGCTAGCGGCATTCCCATGAATGTTGATCTGCTCCTTGGGGCCAACACTCTCCGCATGGTCATGTTCACAGTTCTCTGGTTCGTGAACAAACACTGCAAGGCTTGTTACCTCTTGAAGGTCTGGGTAGAAGTCCCTGTAATGATGCTCCTCGCGAGGCTTTGACGGGTCCTGGTTGATCTCCAAGCGAGTGTGAGCTGACGCGTATTGTTGTGACTTTCGCTGGGACCTCAGCACCTCGCGGGCACTCCGCCCATTCTTCTTTCCCATAACGGCGGCTGTTGGGTCAGCTTCAGTCAGTGATCCTCTGGAGCAATTGAGTGTTGAACTCCTGTTGGATCCGTGTCTACCGCCGTGGAAGCTGTGGAGAGAAACTTGCCAACTAGCCGCCCTGTTTGCCTGTGACGCGCTCAACTTTTCAGCCGGCGCGAACCTTTCAGCTTCTGCCGCCCCATGTGCCTTCCCCTTCCCCTTCCCCTTCCCCCGCACTTGCAACTTGGAACAATTGCCAACCTCAAAACACAATAGTCAGCCCCTCTAGAATCACCAAATAAACACATATACGCTCAGTCTACCCATAAAAGTCTCTCGTCTACACGCTAGTACGTTCAAGTCGTTGAATTATCGTTATAAACTAGCCACAAGCAGGGGTAAGACTGCCCCACTGTGCGGCATGAATTGAAGTTCTGGCTTACATCCGATCGAAAGTGTCCCAACCTTCCCCTGAGTGCTGCCTTAGAAGCTCATTGACATCAAAGTCAAGACCCGCTGCACCTTCTGTCTCAAACTTGATCTGTCCTGAAGGAGAGTCTGCGTATGAGTTTGTGCTTGATATGGCACCAAGTCCGTAGTCCTCTGATGGAATCTCACTCTTGATATCTGGTTCAGCTGAATGACTGGCAGGTGTTGCACTATTAACGTCCGGCAAGCCTTCGAGCTCAGTAATCTTTGCAAGTATCTGTGCCTTTTTCTCTGCCTGTGCCTTCACCACCTTAGCGAGGTGAACAACGTACTCCACTGTCTTGTTGATGATAACGGACTTACTCGGCTTGACTTCTTTTCCATCGGAGTCAACGTATAGTAGGGATGGTGGGACAATGACACCAAGTTCTTTGATCTTCTCTTTGATCAAATCTCTTCTTCGTCTCTCAACTTGGTTGTGGAATTCTCTTCTTCTTCTCAATTTCTCCTCCTTGGACATCTGCTGCTTTGGTAAAGAGCTCCCTGGACCAGCAGGTGAAGCAGCCATACTTCGCGGAGACTTAAACTGGTCAAATGATGAGTATGGGCTCAAGGCATCGTTGAAAGATCCTGGGCTTGCAATAGATTGTGCGTTAAATGTTTGTATAGATGATGGTC
This sequence comes from Petasospora maesae, assembly GCA_030563305.1. NCBI lineage: Eukaryota > Fungi > Ascomycota > Saccharomycetes > Phaffomycetales > Wickerhamomycetaceae > Petasospora > Petasospora maesae. Next base: position 101,888 of record JAKUBT010000042.1, read on the forward strand.
CCAGGTGTGATGACTTGCGAGATGATGAAAGTGGAATGGCTCTGTTTGGAGGTGGAGAAAAGTATTGCGCTTGAAGGGCATCTTGTGTGCTATACTGCGGACTGGAGATGCTCTCGAGTGTGTCATATATGGAATTCTTTCTTTGAGGTTGGAAAGATGTGGAGAGATGAGAGTTATGGGTGTATGGTGAGTTGATCGGGGAGATATAACTGTTGTGGAAGGAGTTCTGCAAAGACGCCACAGGGTCAGCATTTGAGAGACTTGCCTGACGTAACATCTCCGTCGGGTTCAGTTCAAGGTTAGACAATTGAGGAATGGATTGGCTTGTAGCTTGAAGATAGTCGTTATTGTTGTCGTCGTTGCCGTTGTTGTTCGTACCTGTAAAGGCTGTGGGATTGAAGTCCAGCAGTTCATTCTCTGGGATGGCCGAGGTCATATCGAACTGCAAGTCATCGATACTGAACTTGTCAGGGTTGTACTTGTCGTTGTTGAACTTGAAGAAGTCGTCCGTCATGTTTGCAATCCCTCTCAGAGGCACTGACTCAGCTATTTATTGGTGGACAAGGCAGGTGGGCGTAGACTCGAGAAAAGCGCGTTGTGTAGACCCCACTTCTCAGAACTTGTGCGAGCGGCCGGTTTCTCTGGATGTAGCAGGTGTTGTATCTGCTGGGAAGGGCAACGGTTAAGCTGCTGCTCGTGAGGTTGCTGAGCTGGCAGTCAGTAGTGGAGGAGGTGATTATTGTGGTAGAGCCGCGTTCTCCATAAAATTGACCGCGCGGGCGCCCGCTTCAACTTTTTTTCGCAATTATTCTTGACCCTGACGTCAGTCTTCCCAAGTCGGAGTTTCGCGAAATGTCTATAGTGCGCGAACCAGAAAATGGCGCAAATTTAGCGCAAACGTGTCCTTTTGGAAAAGCAGTTATCGTTCTGCGCCTTTTTCCGCAACACATCAAAACATCGTTAACAACCCGCCACCAAGTCAACAAAACAAGGCCAAACACCAAACTTCAACCAAAATGGAGGATACATCAACTTCATCACTGAGAGACCAGTGGAACAGATGGTCCAGTACTCATAATGCAGCCACTCCTGCCACCACCGGTGCTGGAGCTCTCAATGAGAGTGCGAAGACCTTGTTCAGTGGCTGGGCTGAGACCCTAAATAACACAGCTAATGATGTCTATCAAAGACTCCCACTCACACAGCAGGATGCGGAGAGTGTTGCACAAGAGGAGCCATCATGGTTCAAGCTCTCAAGATTCGAACGTTTAATGGGATTTATCGCTTGTCTTGGTGGCAGTGCTATTTGCTTTGCAATGTGCTTCTTGCTCTTCCCCGTGCTTGCGGTCAAGCCACGTAAGTTCGGTCTCCTTTGGTCATTGGGTTCGCTCCTCTTTGTATTATCGTTTGGTTTACTCCAAGGACCAGTTGCCTACTTCCATCACTTGACATCCGCTCAGAGATTGCCATTCACCGTCTTCTTTTTCGGGTCAGTGATCCTCACCATTTACTTCTCCGGCTTTATGAAATCAACCATCTTGACATTGATCTCCAGTATTGCAGAAGTGATAGCTATTGCATATTACACTGTGAGTTACTTCCCATTCGGTACTCAGGGTCTGAGAATGGCTACTTCCGTTGGAGCTAGACAGATCGGATCCATGGTTGGATTCTAGTGGCCAACACCCGCGCATTGTGGCTAAACAATCACCCCCGCCTATCGGGAATCGGGATCAATGGTGCATATCACACACTTTAACGACCAAACTAATGCACATATTCATGACTTAAGAAACGAGTAGTATATTCTCCGGTTTGCGAACAGGTAAATATCAACAATCTTATGGTACCCACTAAACTTATCGTTGGTTTATAAACCTTCCACGGGGTTCTAGATAAAGTGCAGTGGCAATCGCGAACCAAGTTCTCCAAGCACCTTCCAAAGTACGCGCCAGCTTGATTTTCGCCACCCGTACAAAAACCAAGGCGATTTGCCTCCCTTTCCCTCCACACACCACACCTTCCGCCTACCGTCTACACACCCATATCGCTTTTTGAGCGTTCAATTGAACTTGTTTGAGTCGAAGGAACGTTATAAACTCTGCTGCCATGGTTGACGAGAAGAAACCACTCTTGGATGCCTCTGGCGCCGAAAGCAAGGAGGACGCCACTGCCACCGCCATCCTCAGAAGAAAGAAGAAGGACAACACCTTGATCGTTGATGATGCTGTCAATGACGACAATTCTATCATCTCCATGACCAACAACACCATGGAGAAGCTCCAACTGTTCCGTGGTGACACCGTGCTCGTCAAGGGAAAGAAGAGAAAAGACACCGTTTTGATCGTCATGGTCGATGACGACATGGACGACGGTGCTATCAGAATCAACAGAGTTGTTCGTAACAACTTGCGTGTCAGATTGGGAGACATCGTCACAGTTCACCCATGTCCAGATATCAAGTACGCCACAAGAATCTCTGTCTTGCCTATCGCCGATACCGTTGAGGGTTTGACCGGATCTTTGTTCGATGTTTACTTGAAGCCATACTTCGTTGAGGCTTACAGACCAGTCAGAAAAGGTGATCACTTCATTGCTAGAGGTGGTATGAGACAGGTTGAATTCAAGGTCGTTGATGTTGAGCCTGGTGAATTTGCCATCGTGTCTCAGGACACAGTGATCCACTGTGAGGGTGAGCCAATCGTCAGAGAGGACGAGGAGAACAACATCAACGAGGTTGGTTACGATGACATTGGAGGATGTCGTAAACAGATGGCTCAGATCAGAGAAATGGTTGAATTGCCTTTGAGACACCCACAGTTGTTCAAGTCCATTGGTATCAAGCCACCAAGAGGTGTCTTGATGTACGGTCCACCGGGTACCGGTAAGACCTTGATGGCTAGAGCCGTTGCCAACGAGACTGGTGCATTCTTCTTCTTGATCAATGGTCCAGAAGTTATGTCCAAGATGGCTGGTGAGTCTGAATCTAACTTGAGAAAGGCTTTCGAAGAGGCTGAGAAGAATGCTCCAGCTATCATTTTCATCGATGAGATTGACTCCATCGCACCAAAGAGAGACAAGACCAATGGTGAGGTTGAGAGAAGAGTTGTTTCACAGTTGTTGACATTGATGGATGGTATGAAGGCCAGAGCCAACGTTGTCGTCATTGCTGCCACAAACAGACCAAACTCCATCGACCCAGCTTTGAGAAGATTCGGTAGATTTGACCGTGAAGTTGACATCGGTATCCCAGATGCTACCGGTCGTCTGGAGGTTTTGAGAATTCACACCAAGAACATGAAGTTAGCCGGTGATGTCGACTTGGAGGCTATTGCCGCTGAGACACACGGTTACGTTGGTGCTGATATTGCATCTTTGTGTTCTGAAGCTGCTATGCAACAGATTCGTGAGAAGATGGATCTGATTGACTTGGATGAGGATGAGATTGATGCTGAGGTTTTGGATTCTCTTGGTGTTACCATGGAGAACTTCAGATTTGCCCTTGGTAACTCTAACCCATCTGCTCTTCGTGAGACTGTTGTTGAGAGTGTTAACGTTACGTGGGATGACATTGGTGGTTTGGACAACATCAAGAACGAGTTGAAGGAGACCGTTGAGTACCCAGTCCTTCACCCAGATCAGTACCAGAAGTTCGGTTTGGCTCCATCTAAGGGTGTGTTATTCTTTGGTCCACCAGGTACTGGTAAGACATTACTTGCAAAGGCTGTTGCCACTGAGGTTTCTGCTAACTTCATCTCCGTTAAGGGTCCAGAATTGTTGAGTATGTGGTATGGTGAGTCTGAATCTAACATTCGTGATATCTTCGACAAGGCTCGTGCTGCTGCTCCAACTGTCGTGTTCTTGGATGAGTTGGATTCCATTGCCAAGGCCAGAGGTGGCTCCAACGGTGATGCTGGTGGTGCATCCGACCGTGTCGTTAACCAGTTGTTGACCGAGATGGATGGTATGAACGCTAAGAAGAACGTCTTCGTTATCGGTGCCACCAACAGACCAGACCAGATTGACCCAGCTATCTTGAGACCAGGTCGTCTCGATCAGTTGATCTACGTTCCATTGCCAGATGAGGTTGCTCGTCTCTCCATCTTGAAGGCACAGTTGAGAAAAACACCGCTTGAGCCAGGTCTTGACTTGGGTGAGATTGCTAAGACAACACATGGATTCTCAGGTGCTGATTTGTCTTACATTGCCCAGAGAGCTGCCAAGTTTGCCATCAAGGACTCCATTGAGGCACAGATTCGTCTTGAAGCCGAGAAGGAGGCCAAGCTCAAGGTCAAGGAGGAGAATGGTGATGTTGAGATGGAGACTGAGGAGCCAGAAGAGGAGGAAGAGGACTCTGTTCCATTCATCACCAAGGCCCACTTCGAGGAGGCCATGAAGACCGCCAAGCGTTCTGTCTCTGATGCCGAGTTGCGTCGTTACGAGGCTTATGCCCAGCAGATACAGTCATCTAGAGGTCAGTACACCAACTTCAAGTTTGGCTCTCAGACAGGCGACCAAACCATCCCGGAGACTGCCGGTGGTAACAACAACTTCGGTGCCGCTGAGGAGGAAGATGACCTTTACAACTGAGTCTGACTTTGCGTATTCGTCTTTTAGGTCCTCCTGGTTTGAGGCTGTCACTCATATATTTTTGTCAAATTAATCGTGCCTAAGTGTAAGGAAACTGTTTGTTGTAGTCTTTCTGTAAATGACGTCGGCTCATGCTTGTTGAGTCTGGTGCTGAGTACGGTCCAGCTAGCTCTCAAAGATCTCCAAAACTCCCTCAGGCTTTGAAAGCTACACATACAAGCTGGTTGGTAAACCTTAAAAAATTCATAAAATGTCATAATCCCTATAGTAATATTATCCTTTGTCCGTATTTTGTACTGTTACAACCGTATCCATTCCTGTTGTTCATCTCAAACCAATTCTGAGCAGTACCAAGGTGATTCCAGCACCTGTCTGCCGTTGATATCATCCAAGCTTTTTTGTGAGTCTCTAATAAACAACCCTTGTTGTGCCAGCATTGAGTAAGTTCAGTGTGCTGGCTCTCTTTTGAAGATCCCTCTTTGGGTTCATGTTTTGGGTGTTCATGTTTTTGAGCTTGAGTGGTCTTGTAGATACCGTGGAACCTTCTTCAAGGATCACTGGCTCAGATCTGTATCTCTCGTGCAATGAAGATGTAGAAGAGCTCACACTTGACAGAGTAGATCTCGAACTTGAGGCAGACATGAGCGATGGAACAGATGACATTGAGGAAGAAGGTGTAACCGGCGGTGTGAGCATAGAGCTGAGCTTTGTGCTTGAAGTGTGTGAAGATGTGACATAAATCTTCTGGCGTTGGAGAAGCTGCTCATGTGCCTTCTTCTTCAAGTCGGCCTTGATTGGTGCAAGGAAGAACGCGAGGGAGTGGACAAGATCCTCGTGTGTGATTGTCAGGTCCCAGTTGAGGTACTCCAGTAGTTCCCTCTCAATTGTGTTCACCTCCTGGATAGAGAGAAGCCCGTCCGTGTAGCGTGCCCAATGCTTGTTGATTGGAGATGAGTCGTTGAGGTTCTTGGCTGCAATCACCAGACAACCAAGAAAGATTCTGTGGCGTGTTGTTTCGATTCCATACACGTTCGATGGAAGAATGCTTTTGAGACGTGCAAGGTATACCAGCGTGGACATAAGTGTGGGCGTTTGTACGTTGGAGTGCTTGACGAGGCCAGCGATGAAGTCAAATAAGCTGACTATTTCAGATTGTGCAAATGTCTCTGCATCTGGTGACGTTGGAGGCGAAGGGTAAACTCTCGATGGCTTCACCTTGATCAGTGAGTTTGTGGTCTCCACAAGATAGTGGACCATCTCGGAGTTGACTCTCTTCTTGCGGAACTCAAGGAGTGCTTCTGCGTCAAACATTGTGCAAGAGTGAAGTGTATGGGAGTCTTTGTGTGAAGCTGCTGAGCTGCCAGTGGTAAGAATGCTGATGGTGCTGAGAGCTCGAAGTTGCGGGAGCTGTTGTGTTTATAAATTTTCCGTGTTGGCAGCTGCGTCCCTGTGGGATGAATCTTTGGAGAGTGTGCAGCGCGACGCGTCAAGGAGCGGTTTGGAAGGTACGGTGCGTTGATGGGCGGGAGGCTCGCAGGACGGTGTTGCGAAGGAGAATTTGCGTGTTTGCCGGTTCTGTGTCGGTTCTATGGTGAAGCAGTGAGCGTACAAAAGAGAGGGAACACCATCTTTATATGTCCCTGACGCCGTTGTATTGTCTCTGCAGCGTCTGCCACTAACCTGCCATCTCCATTAACCTGACGCGTCTCGAAAAATTGATCCAACCCCCGAACCAGCCTCATCTGGCAATTGCAGGGCCTACCGCAGTTTCGCGCTTTATTCGCGTTCTGTGTCACGTGCGCGCCTTCAAGCCCTGGGCCCCCTACGTAGCTCTGGCGCTCTCATTGGCTGTGAGCTGCCCAGGACTAGGATTGCCACACACACAGGCTTATCGTCAGGTTCAACCGTCGTCTGATCCTTGATCCATGACCACGGAAGCCGGGCATCCTCCGCTGCCGACGGCCGTTGCAGTGTTGTCACTTGTATGCGCAGCTCTGTTTGTTTGTTTACCAAACGCGTCTTCTCCAGCGCGAGCCACGAACCCCCTCCTTCAACCAAGTCCAAGGCGCTGTTCTGAGATCTGGGCCCACTATCTGGAGCGTCCCTCCAGTAAATGTGCACAACTGAACAAGCTGCACGCATATGATGAGTTAAATTTGTTGCTTGAAGTCTTCCGTGCTCCGTAGTTACCTGCTCTGAACGTGCTTTTTCGAACATACATCGGGAGTCGAGACTTGAGGGTGGATGCATCTCTGCGTCCACGCTGCCTCATTCTACCTTCTCCTTCTTGACAGCCACTCAATTATAAAGCCGTTTGGCTAAGCTTTCGACCAAGCTATATACCCTTCTGGACTTGAAGAAGTCTTAGCCCAAGAAAACCACACATTCAAAGTGCCCTTCGCGAGCTGGCACCAGCGGTCGATAAATTTAAAGCAGCTTCTACAACTACAACTAGTTGGGGGTCTCATGCCACTACCATCGCAGTCTCTGGCCAGTAAAAACCTTCCATAGTTTTAGAATGCCATCAGTCCCTCATCAGGCGTTTGTCCTCATGTGCGTGAAGATTTTTAGGACGGTAGTAGAAACGACCTTAGTATGAGCCAGCCACCTCTCATCACAACCAGCAAGCCGCCGATGAGCCATGACGGGACCAACCGTAGGACGGTCTAAACATCGATGATCCCTCATGATCTCGTAAATCGAGTTTTAGTGGCATATTCAAGCCTTGACACTCCGGTTTCAGAGAAGCTGTGAAGATTGAAGGAGTTTGTGTGGAGTATATTGAAAGAAGGGAGGATGGTGGAGACAAGATCAGTATGATCTTCCCAATTCGGTAAATTCCGAGGGCCTCGGAGAATATACCGATAAACCCGCCCCGCGAAAAGGCGCTCCTTAATTCCCCAGACCCCCGGATTTGCGCTGGCTGGCGCGGCGGCCGCTGCGCGCCCGCGTCTTATCATGGCATCGTGGCCAGGCTGACAGCTTGATCGTCTTTGTGCCCAACGTCGCTCTGGAGTGTGGAGTCAGCATTCTGGAACACAACCTGGCGGCTAACGCACAACCAACGTGCCGCAACTAAGGAGCGTCCCTACCAGTGACTTCTGACCTGTTTACACTTCTGGCAGCTCAACAAACCTTCTTCCGCTCAGTGGGATCTAGCCGCCCAGTGGACACGCCCCATTCTCAAGAAGCAACGAAACAGCTTGCTACAGGCACACGCGCAAGCCCCCACATTCACAACACGCTTTGCCATGTTGAGGACTCTGTTCATCTTCTGTGCCTTGGTCGTTGCCAATTCACTCATCCTACCCGTCATCTGGAGCGGGTTGGCATCTCTTTACACCACTTCGCCACATGTATCTACACCGCAAGCAACGTCCGCATCATCTGTGGCCTCAACACCGCTGACCACAGCATACATCGAGATCAAGAACATTCAGGAGCTTTCGAGGCTTTTACTCAATCACGACGGCAGCTCCTGCCCCTGCTCCTACTCTTGCTCTTGCTCCTGCTCAAAGACATCAACTCCAAAGAAAGAAGATAACGACCAGAATCTGCAGATCACATACACAATTACAGTGGATAACTTCAACGTGCAGTCCGATTTCAAGTTGATTCCAATATATCCATACAGACAGATCACCAGAGAAATCTTTGACCAATGGCTTGTTGAGCAGGTTGATATCTCCTTTGCAAAGATCTTGCAAAACATTGGTGATCTGAACTGGAGCGGCGGTCTTGTTGAGAAGGACAACGTATCTTTGGGAGCCGTCATTGCTAGTCCTTCCAAAAGTGATCCGGACTATTTCTATCAGTGGATCAGGGACGGTGCTATCACGATGAACACAGTGATAAACTACTTGATTGAAGATTCGTTTGCTAATACTTCCATCACCGATACTGTTGATAACTACTTGAGGAACAGCTACAAGTTACAGAGAACATCCAATCCTAGCGGTCCATATGATGAGGATTTGTTGAGTTTGGGAGAGCCAAAGTTCCACGTCGATGGAGCACCATATGAGATGAATTGGGGAAGACCTCAGAACGATGGCCCACCTTTGAGGATCATCGCCATTGACAACTACTTGAAGAACCTGAAGAAGCACTCGAAAGATGTAAATCTGAGCTGGATATACTACAAGATTATCAAGTTGGACTTGAAGTACATCATCCGCTACTGGGACTCGGACCACTTTGATCTTTGGGAGGAAACAAACTCTCATCATTTCTTCACCTCGTTGTCACAATTGAAAGCAATGAAGATTGGATTGAGACTTTTTGATGAGCTTGGAGACTCGGATGAGTTGTTTGGGGAGTCTCTTCAAAATGCATACACAGATCTCTTCCATTACATGATCAATGAGTCCGGGTTTGTCGATCACAACTTGAATCATATCGTGGAGACCCCATCAATCTTGGGTAGAAGAAGTGGATTGGATGCAGCCATCATAATTGGATCATTGCTCACGCACAATGATGAAGATGATAAGATTCCATTTGACGTATCTGATGGGTTGGTTTTGAACACCTTGAGTGAGTTGATCAAGTCCATGAAGTTTTTGTACCCTGTTAATTCGAACAAGGTTCGTATGAATCTTGGTGTTGGTTTGGGGAGATACCCAGAGGACGTCTACAACGGAAATGGAATGTCAGAGGGGAACCCTTGGTTCTTGTGCACTCTGGCTGGTGCTGAAATGATGTTCAAGTTGATTTCAGATCTCTACCTGGCTAATGAGGACTTGATCATTGACGCTTCTAACCAACTGTTTTACTTCAGACATATCATTGAAGCTGTTCCAGAAGTATTGAAGCACAACGAAGATCTGTCTGTGTCAGGAGCTGTGGCTTTGAGAATTCCATACAACTCACATGCCTTCAATCAGACAATGGCAAATCTTTTCCAGTTTGGTGACTCCTTCTTGGATGTTGTGAGAGAACACGTTGCAGATGACGGCTCGATGAGTGAACAGTTCAATAAGTACACGGGATACATGCAAGGTGCGGAAGACTTGACTTGGAGTCATGGATCTCTTTGGGGTGCCAACAGGTGGCGTAAGAGAGCTCTGCAGTACTCATTGTGATAGAGAGTGCCGGGAAATATTTTAATGACAATCATGAACATAAGGGATAGAGGTTGCCACAGATTATACAACGAGGGGTTGTAATTGTTAGACATGGGAATAAATGGGTTTATACAGTACAGGTTGTAGTTCATCATTCGTCATCATCGCTGTCTTCTGAAGCCTTTTTGGATTTTGCCTTGTGGAACTTTTCAAAGATGTAGATACGAGCTTTTCTTTCAGGTGCCTTCTTAGTGGTGTCTTGTTCACTGTTCGTTCTTCTGTGATGGTACTGTGGATAGAGCTCCCACTGGAATGCCCCCGATCTCTCAACATGGAGTCCTAAAGTCTTTGACAGAGCTTTTATACTCCAAGAATCATAAGGTTCACCTTCAAACACTGACAGAACGATCTTGGGTTGGACTTCATCGTTGGTCTTCATAACGTTCATCTCGATTGATGATTTTTGAATTGTTTGAGCAAAGAGGTTGAACAGTTCCAATGACGATTTGAAATATCCCAGTACTAATATTTGATGATCTCTGATATTTCTATCTTGGTCCTTGATACCTTTTCCGGTGTGTGGGAAGTTGAACATGATGATGTCAATCTTGGGCACACCTAACGTCTTGAAGATTGTCTTTGGTGTCAACTTCATCGATTTGAGAATATTTGTGGCGTCAACTTTGAAGAACATCTGGACTTTATGAGATTGTAATGCAGTGTAGTGTGACTCGAAAGTTGTTGGATATTTCAACTTGAGTTCTGCGGGTGAGTTATCGAATGATGTGACGATTAGATGAGAGGGTTTGATGAAGCCTTGTTCAACTATAGTGAGTGCATATGAGAAATCACCTTCACCGACGAGAAAGACATAATCATCTTTGGAGAATGGAATGAACTCTTTTGCTTGCTGCTTTTGTAGTTGTTGGTTTTCTCTGGCTTTCTTTGGGAGTGCCTTCTTCTGTTCTTGTGCCTTTGCTTGCTTAGCTGCGGTGTTCTTGTGGAGAGTTTCAAGCGATTGATGACGGGCTAGTGCCGCTGCGAGCTTCCCTGTTGCCTTCCCTGCCTTTGGTTTGAGCCTTTTACCCATTTCTTATCTCTTTTGGAACTCAGATTCTAGTGCTGCGCTGTTGTGTCAAACGTTAGGTCAACCTTTGATCTTGTCAATTTTTTTGAAGTGCAGCGTGAACAATTTTCGTCTTCGATCAGGAATCGGACTTCGGACTTCGGACCTCGGACTTCGGACTTCGGCTTAAAGCGGAGTTAGGTCGATGGTGTTTCCTCTTGTTCTCTTCTTTTATTGAATTGCTACGCTATTTCATGGTTTGGCATACGATCTAACATTTGTATAGATTCTATATATCACATCACACCGAAAAGCCTGAAAGCAGTTCCAGGGGTGGATGGAGCATCATATTTTACCAAAAAACTAGGTCAGAGACTTAGAGGTAGGTGGAGTAGTTGATGTTTGGGTCTGGGGTGTAGGTAGCAGCCAA
>JAKUBT010000043.1:0-112527 GCA_030563305.1 Petasospora maesae
GGGCGGACTTTCTGGCGGCCTTGGAAGCGAGCTGCTTTCTTGGGGCCTTACCACCGGTGGACTTTCTGGCTGTCTGTTTAGTTCTGGCCATTGTTGTGTGTGTTGATGATGGTCAGTGTTGAGTGTGGTGCAAAGTTGGGAAAGTGGGCGATAGGCCTGCTTAAGTACCTGTGGGTGGCGTTGGCGTTCGCGGACTTGCGGTGGGCAACCAATTTGGCACCGGGCGGCCGCGTGTTCTGATTGGCCCGCCCGTCGTGCGAGGTATTTTCTTTTGTGCTGTGGTGCTGTGTTTTTTTGTTTTGGCGGGTTGCGCATGTTCCAGCACGTCATGTGCTCGCCCGTGCGCTGGCAACTTCGCGCTGGCTGTTCTGGCGTTTACGCGTGCGGTTGCGGAGGCCCCGCGTATCTCTCAGAACGCCCGCAGAAGGTGTCATTCTCAGATTTACACATAAACAAACGCGCGAAAGTACCTCACCACGCGTAACCACCAGCACGGCGCTCGCGAATCTCCAGCGCGCTCTTTGAAAAACAACATGGCCATACAAAATTGCAGTTTTCTTCGCGCGAAATTGTGTGCTCAGTTGCTACACCACATATCTCCGTGCCCATGAATGCGCACTGGCGCGCGTAAATTGTAGCACGGGGCCTCCGCCACGCAGACATGCCGCGGGGGCCACGGCGGTACAGCGGGACAGGCAAAACAAACACGTCCAGCGAGCGCTGTGATTGGACCGCGCCTGGAATCCGTGTGTGTCTCCAGAGTTGTCACGCCAATTGTGTGACGGTGGCGTTCACGCCCCCGCCAACGTATTTATACACAGCGGCGCCCACTTTTGGCAACCACCTCCCAGATCCCACTCTGAGCACAACAACGACACACAACAACACATACAACACAATGTCTGGTAGAGGAAAAGGCGGAAAAGGATTAGGAAAGGGTGGTGCTAAGCGTCACAGAAAGATCTTGAGAGATAACATCCAGGGTATCACCAAGCCAGCCATCAGAAGATTGGCCAGAAGAGGTGGTGTCAAGCGTATCTCCGCCCTCATCTACGAAGAGGTCAGAGGAGTCCTCAAGTCCTTCTTGGAGAACGTCATCAGAGACGCTGTCACCTACACCGAGCACGCTAAGAGAAAAACTGTTACTTCTCTCGATGTCGTCTACGCTTTGAAGAGACAGGGCCGTACCTTGTATGGTTTCGGTAACTAAGCTGGTCCACGCTTTGTTGTTCTTTAATGACTGTTGGGAAACATTGATGATGGTTTTATTTAAATGGCGGTGCACAGGTTGCTTTCAGGTTATTGTATATTAATGCCAATGTGCTTTCATGAGTTTAATGAGTCCTCTTTGTAGTTCCAATCTTGCTGGTGATGCTCATAGGCGCTGAGGTGCCACTGCTGCTTGTTGTACGTCTTTGACCGCTGTGAAGATTCGGGGACCACGAGCTGTACGCTGACTCACTCAATCAATGCTCTACAATCTCTACTTTTCAAATACACGTAGCAATGTTGATAGAAAACCAAATGAAATCAATGAATTCAGGCGAATGAATCGGCAATTGTGCATTTTACAGGCATTTTCAGCAGAAAAGGAGTATGAGTAGGTGAAATGATAAATCAAAATGAAGACAACTAATAAAGTTGCACCTATAATTCTAGGAAAATTGCCAAATTAAATCTCAAAATCAGCAAAAACTGACACTTGTAGTAGAATCTTCAGGAAATTCTGATAACAAATCTATCTTTCCCCATAGCTGTAGACCACTACATGTTGAGTTTGGAGAATTACAAGTTTGGTGTTTTATAAACAGGTGTGCGGATGTCCCCGCATTTTTTTTGGGGGCCGAGCTGCGAGCCAGCGATTTGATCTAGCATGATAAGTCGCCATACATCAGTCATCACATAGTTGGTGGCAGGTCCTTTGAGGTGTGTTTTTAGTAACTAGAGGATGAAGAGTAGATACAACTATTTCATGCTAGCTGATTATACAAATTGGCTGGTCAGAGGAGCGCAGTTGTCATGTAAGTCAGCCCTTGATAAGAGCGATGACAAGTGATAAGCTACAAGCAACTTGCAAAGTCACCGCACAAAGCGCAGATAACTCCACACGTTGTCAGAAATTTGCGCGGATTTGCGATTGGTGACCATCATTGGAAGCAGTGTGAAGTGGTCTCCTTATAAGCACTTTGCTACGGACGTCTTGCCACCTTCAACAGGTATTAAATTAGCAAAATAGTGGTTGCCCATCAAGCCCGGGCCCTACAAAGATTCCGGATCTCCTGCCTCGTATCTTCTGGAACATTCGATACCCAAACCCGGACAAGTCCCATACTTAAGCGCATTACCCGGCCTGCCAGAGTGGCTCCCTTATTTCCTTCGCGCCCCACCGATTCCCCCGTCCGGCTCGGCTGAGCACACTTTCCCTCTTACAAATCAACTTTGAAACGGAAACAATTATCCTGAAACTTGTTCTCTTCTCCCACCAACTGGTCTTCAAACCAAGCTACACACACAGAGACTCTCACCAAGACATCCCAGTCCGAAGAGCATCCCCTGACACGCATAGCAAGACCACAAGAACACTCCTCTTGCTACTTTTGCCACCGAGTCTGACATCCGCCACACTCGATCCACACGCCAACACCACCAACGACACTGGCGGTTTGCAGCACACCAAGCGCTCCAGTACACACTCCCCAGCAACTACAGAGAGCACCGAGATGACCTCCCTCGTCTTCCCACCGCTCCACCGTACTTTGACCGACGTTATGGAGGACGAGCTGTACCACGTTCCAATGACTAATGGACAGCAACAACAGCAGTCTGCCGCCCAGGGAGCCTCACAGGCCTCGCAGGTGATGGCCAACCTCCTCTGGAACAACTCTGGCCAGTCCTTCAAGCAGTCCCCAATACTCGCCCACCAGAGACTCTACAGAAACCAGTCTGCCTTGAACTCGGAGGAGCTCTTGACCATTCCAGACGCTCCACAGGTCCCACCTCCGTCATCACAGCACCAACAGCAACACATCCAACAACAGCAGCAACAACACCAACAGCACAACACACATACAACTCAGAACAACTACATGTACACAAATACAGCACACCCAGATGTGCTCACGAGGGTACATTCTCATGAACTCTATTATGACATTCCAGAAGATGAACAGAACATCTTCAACGAGTACGCCGATCCTGACTTGACAACGACGAAGCAGACCTTGGAGTACATGGATCCAAGCCAGCCACAGAAGCTTTTGAAGTTCAATGAGGACTTGAGATTGGAGTACTTCAACAATGAGAATGATTCACAGTTCCTTGTCTTCCCAGGATCACTAAGTCCAAACATGATACCTGAAGACATTGAGGATGAGGAGATCAGTGATTACGAGGATGACGAGGACTTTGATATGACACAACCACTTGAAGATGCTACCATCAGTGACATGTCACAACTCCAATTGAACCAAGTTCCTGACCTCATGTTGCCACATCCACAGGCTCAGTTGCAACAACCACAGCACCACCAACAACCACAGCAACAGCAATTCCACCAGGTGCCTGAACTTCACTTCCATTCACAGCAGTACTTGCACCCACAGAAGCCAGCTTCTCTCACAAGAGACTCCACTGAATTGGAGAGTGATGTTGATTCAATGAGCATGGGTATGTCTGATGAAGATGTTGACTCTTCAGATTCTCAATTGGATGAAGAGGAACCAAGATTCAAACCAACAAAGAGAGAACAACGACTCATGTCAAACTCTGAGATGGTTACTCCTGCAACAGCTGACATCCTAACCTTCAGTACAGTGCCCACAAGATATGCTCCAAACACCGCCATTATGGAATCCGATGCTGATGGTTCTCATACTTGTAAGTTGATCAATCCAAGCACAGGTGAATCATGTGCCAAGCAGTTCTCAAGACCTTATGATCTGATCAGACACCAAGAGACAATCCACGCCACAAAGAAGAAGATCTTTAGATGTGTGGTGTGCAATGAACTTGAAGGTGGACTCTCAAAGAAGACATTCAGTCGTTGTGACGCTCTGACAAGACACGTTAGAGTGAAGCATGGATTGGGTGGTGATGAGGTTATTGAAGCTATCAAACACGCCAAGTTGCATGTTGAGTACCACTGAGCTGCCCCAAGTTGATTATATGACGATGATGATGATGTTACAAACCCTACAAACACACAAACAACTATTTAGAATGATGATATCCCCCCATATACATGAGGAGTTTTGTTGAAAGATGATTATTTTCTTGTGAATACGACCTTTTGCTCCTTTTTTTAATCTATATGACCTTGTTATACACTTTATACACCGATTGACACACACTAGGTTATCGCGGAAGCAATTCGTTGAGGAATATCTCATTAGTTTCATCCATACAAATAGTTGATTTCAAGGAAGTTTGAAGGCCTTGTGCTCATCCCATCACATACAACCATCGACCAGTTTGTACATAAGCACCCGTTTTACAACCATATTATTGATTTCCTTTGAAGAACCACACATTTAAACCTACTTAAGACAAAATTTTATTATCAACGTTGAGATTATTGTTTAATTAAACCCATTGTAGTAACGTAGCACGTGGACAGAGTCCCAATATGAACCCACAACAGTCCCCAACTAAAAGCCCTCCTTTGCCACTTCCGCAGCTCTCTTATTGGCAGCTTCCGGATCCAGATAGAATTCATCGCCAATGACATTAAGTTCATCATCAACTTTGATACACATTGGAATACCATTTGGAATGTTCACCTTTTTAATCTCATCTTCACTCAAGTTCTTCACGATCTTCAAGAGTGCTCTTACGGTACTTCCATGTGCCACAACAAGCACTGTTTTCCCCTGTTGTAATTTACTCAAGATTGTAGTTCGTAGATATGGTTCCAATCTCTGTATGACCATCTCCAATGATTCTCCCTTTGGTAGCTCTTTCAACACATCTTTATACCTCTCATCCAACGATGCATCTCCATCATGCTCCACAAGAGGAGGCACACCATCGTAAGCTCTTCTCACATGCATGTACTCCTCCTCACCAAGCTCAGCTAGCACCTCGGACTTATCACGTCCTTGTAATGCTCCATAATGTCTCTCGTTCAACCTCCATGATCTCTCCACGTCTAGCCATTCCTTATCCAGTTCCTCCATTATCACCTTGGCAGTTTGGCACGTTCTCGTGAGCTTAGAGGTGAAGACATAATCAGGGATCAGTTCAAACTGCTTCAGGAGCCTTGCTGATGACCTTGCCTGGTCTTTGCCCTTCTCAGTGAGATGTGCATCCAACCATCCGCAAAAGATGTTGAGGTCATTGAACTCGGACTGTCCGTGGCGCATGAGTAATAATGTATGCGACGCCATGATTGCCCTTTTGTGTGTTTGATGGTGTATGTGCTTGTTTGTATATGTAGTTTGCAGGTAAATGTGGTCCAAAAGAGTGTAGAAAATAGTGCAATTGAGCGTTATTTGAAGCGTGGAAAGTGTCTTTATTTGAAAGTCCCGTCATATGACCCGAACACCACTTGATGGCCAAAAGGCTCATGATCCAAACGTTATCAAAATCGCGATCGGACTCGACCCACTCCACTCATCCCCAGCTCATCGCTACCTCTTTGAACTACAAAAAATCTCTGGATACAGCACTATTTCTCATGAATATTCATCAATTGGAACGGATATAATTCTATTTACAAGTGACCCCAAAGTTCCAAATCCCAAATCATGAGGCCATAACGGCCCTTTCATCCCTGATGTCATCCTGACGGGTTTTCACCAATCTGTACAACTCAAAGATCGAAGCTGGTGTAACACCTTGGATACGTCTTGCCTGTCCAATGGTCTCAGGTTGCACTTTGTTAAGCACAGAACGTGATTCATTCGATAGTGATGGGAGTGTGGAGTAGTCGAACTTGAGAGGAAGCAACATGCTCTCATCACTTTGGAAGGCCTTGATGAAATCACGTTGTTTGTGCACATATGGGGAGTATTTACCATCGATTTCAATCTTATGGAGGATTCGTGATGGGATGGTTTGGTATTTATCCTCTAATGATTTCAAAACCATGGATCCATTGACGTTGTTAAATCTCAACATGTCATAAGCTGATTTCTTGGTATGATCAACACCAACGTTAATTCCCAACAATGAGCTCCATTTCTGTGCAGTCAAATGAGTCTGTTTCATCTTTGCAATGGTCTCATCCATCAGATCCAAATCAGATGAGAATCTAGTCCATCTCTCATCCTTCACAACTCCCAATTCTCTTCCCTTTGCAGTCAATCTCAAATCAGCATTATCGGATCTCACACTGATTCTGAACTCAGATCTTGAAGTGAACATTCTGTATGGTTCTTCCACTCCCTTCGTGATCAAATCATCTATCAAGACACCCATGTATGCGTCTGATCTTGACAATTTTAACTGTGGCTTGTCCATATAACTCAAACCGGCGTTTATACCAGCAACGCATCCCTGAGCTGCAGCCTCTTCATAACCTGTTGTACCATTGATTTGGCCAGCAAGGAACAAGCCTTTCACCAATTTCGTTTCCAATGTCTGTCTCAATTGACGAGGGTCAACGTAGTCATATTCAACACCATATCCTGGTTGAACCATGGTGACATTCTCACATCCTGGAATCATACGTACAAGTTGTTGCTGGATATCTTCAGGCATAGTCATTGAAATACCGTTTGGATACACCAAGTCTGTGTCCAGACCTTCAGGTTCCAACCATATTCTGTGGTTTTCCTTATCTGGGAACCTTATGACTTTTGATTCCAATGAAGGGCAGTATCTTGGTCCACGGACAGTCTCACGGATATGGATTGACTTGTCCAAATTAGCACGGATGAGTTCATGCAGTTCAGGAGTTGTGCGTGTTCCATAACATTTCAACTGTTCATCAATGGAGACACGGTCATTCATGTATGACATGGTCTGTGGTGGGTTATCTCCAAGTTGAACCTCCAACCCTTCATAGTTGATTGTCTTGGATGAAAATCTTGGTGGTGTACCAGTTTTGAGTCTTCCCAACTTGAATCCTGCATCTCTCAAAGTCTCAGAGATACCATAAGTTGGCTTCTCACCGATACGACCTGCAGGATATGCGTTCAATCCAATATGGATTTCACCGCCGAGGAAAGTACCAGTAGTAATCACCACTCTAGAGGTCTTGAAAACACGACCATCCTCCAAGATGATTCCTCTAATGACACTGGTATCTTCTCCACTTTCACTCTGTTGCTCTTCAATGATGATGTCCTTAACTTGGCCCTGCATCAGTTCCAAATTCTCATAGTTGTTAAGCACATCCTGCATCTCCTTCAAGTAGATCTTTCGATCAATCTGAGCCCTAGGCCCCCACACAGCTGGACCTCTCGAGCTATTGAGTACTTTGAACTGAACACCAGCCTTATCCACGACTTTTGGTGCAACACCATCCAGGGCATCCACTTCTCTCAACAATGTACCTTTACCAACACCACCCATCGATGGGTTGCACGAACACGTTCCAATCTTCTCCAAGTCCTGTGTGATGAGCACGGTGTGTGAACCCGATCTGGCAGCACCGGAAGCGGCTTCACAACCAGCATGGCCTCCACCAATAACGACAACTGGGAGTTCACGAGAAGAGTCGATGGCTACCTGTAACTCTGCGTTGATGGAGATGTTCCGTGCTGTGGAGGGGAACTTGTGGAGACGGCTGCCTACTCTTCGTACCGATGTGCGTAGATACAGCATCTTGTGGGTTGCAGTGATATTTGTATATGGCAGAGAGCCTTTGTAAAAGAATGGGAAAGAATGGTTTGACGGTGATTTGACGGTGGTTTGTGGTGGTGAAATGGAAGTTGTTTCTGTTGATTTTGGAGGAGGCGACACCATCGGGAAAAAAAAAAAGATCACTGAGGCGGGGGCCGAGTGTGTGCGGGTGTGTCGTTCGGTTGTGTCACTTTTGGGGCAGTTTAATTGGGCCAACAATGTCCGATAATTTTTGAATGGAAACAGCTAACATTAACTTGAGCTATTGATGTTCATGATCAGCTCTTTAAAAGTTTTCAAATAGGGTAAATTTTGTGGGGAAAACTGGCTTGTATATAAGTGCTACCCCACACACACGTGACCGCCACCGATCAATGAACTTTCGCCGCACCAAAATTAGCCGCCCAACTTCAACTTCACCAATAAACATCACCAGAAACATCACCTGAAAGATCACCAACATCACCAGAAGTACCAGGAAGGATCACCCAGAAGCAACAGCAAAATGAACGGCGTCCAGAACTTCCAGGTGCGCAAGTTCTCCGTTCTCAAAGGGTCCGAGTGGGAGCACTTCCCCTCCAGAAACGACATCTGCTTCACGGTGGTCAACAGGTCCACCATCAAGGTCATCTGGAAGAGCACAGTATTGGTAAATTCTACACCTTGAATCTCTCACCTTATGGCTTATCTTTTAACAAGCAGGAAAAAAAAATCCCATGCTAACATATACATAACTTAGGCAGAGATCAAGATTGGAATCAGCGAGATCAGCGCATACTCCAAGGCGCCGTCCATAGGATTCAAGTACAGCACGTTTGCAGACACAGCACAGAGAAGGTTCCAAGTGAGCTTCATCAACAACAACGAGCACGGTTCCTGTGTTGAGTATCTACGGAGTGAATGTGGTGTGGAGATCTCGGACTCTGGACTCAAGCCAGTCTCTCATAACTCTGTGATGTCAAACATCAACAACATGATCATCCCATCTACACCACTCAACACTGGCGGTTCCCAAGTGATGTTCACAGACTCTCAATTCATCCAACCACAGCAGCCTATTTTCCAAACTCAACAACAGATGTTCCCACAACCAACTTCAGTATACCCTCCTCCACAGCAAACGAACCTCACCCATACACCTACACCTACAACTTCACGTCCATTCCCACAGTACCATGCTTTTTCGTTCTCCCAACCAACGATCTCTCAACCTACTTTAACACAGACAAGTGTCACTCCACAACCAATGATGATACAATCCTCACAACAGTTGGATCAGGCATCACTAGGTTATCTCTCTGAGATCTTGGGTCCATCAAAGGATGATGACGATGATAAGAAGAGTACTGCAAATGCTAGTGTTATGACTATGGAACAGTTGGATAAGATGACTGATGAACAGATTAATGAGTTGTTAAGGGAGAAGATCAATGATATCAACTTCATCAATTTCGTGGAGAGGATTGAGTCTTGTCTTAAGGGATTACGTGGATGATCCCTTGAGTTTTTTCTAATGACCTATTGGCTACGTAAATACGATGCATCATACTACAAAATTGGTACAAAACTACTCGTAGTATGGATTGCATATCACAAGTTTGGTCTATATCGAGTGTGTGATTTTAAGTATATAAGGAGTGTATGAGGGTATATCAAAGTGTGTACATGTTCACATGAGCAAAGATGCCAACAACACTGGGAGTGAAAGCATTGGAACCATCAAGGACCCAGCTGCATTTGAAGAGGAAGATGCCTGTGTTGAGCTCGAGGCTGCAGAGGAAGAGGAAGAGGAAGAGGAAGATGCCTCGGAAGATGAAGGAGCAGCAGATGAAGAAGCCGAAGAAGAAGAAGAAGCGGAAGAAGAAGATAGGGCAGAGGATGACACAGAAGAAGAAGAAGAGCTTAAAGAACTCTCAACTGAAGACACCGAGGAGGACTCCACAACAGCACTTGAAGCACTTGAAGCAGAAGCAGACTCCACAACAGAACTAGACTCCACAAACCCAGTAACAACACCAGTCTCAGCAGCCAAGAAATCCGAAGGCATGTAGAAAGTAGACACACCAGCATCCTCAAGCAACGAAGTATACCAAGTGAACTCCGTCATCATCGTCTGGAAATCTTCAAAGGGGAAATGCAACGTCTGGATAGCCTCCACGAGCTCCTCCGTTTCAGAATACTTGGCGATGGTGTACATGTAGTTCACAATCCCTGTAGGGAAGGCCATCCCGTGTTGGCCCATGTAGTTGATGTACGTGGTGTAACGGGAGTTGAGGTCCAGCAGCACGTCCAGGATCAAGGTGGCATCTACGGCGAGTGCTGATTGAGATGCTGCAGAGAGCTCCTCTGGGGAGAAGGAAGAGGAGGTGATGGTGGTGGCACCCAAGGAGAGTGATAGAGAGCAGAAGAGAGCGAGTATGGAGGAGAACTTCATCGTTGTGTGTCAGTGTTCGGTGGTCACAAAAGTCATATATGCGGAACAGAAGAACAGAGGCAGAGAAGAGTGGGCGGGGGAAAGAAAAAAAAAAGATGATGAAGCCAGTTTCAAGGCCTTTTTGAGGCTCCAATGTATTCGAGCCGAAAGGCTGGTCATCTTTCCCGCTAAATTTTGTGCAGAACCTCAAATCTCTATCATTATTTCCTGTTTGGACCTCCAATCGTGCCAGCTTCGGAGACACCGCCAAATCCCGATGCGCCCTTGTTTTGAAGGGGCATTTATATGGATAGTGTTAGCGCACAATTGCCTATTTTGTTGGAGTTTTGGGTGGAATGGGTAGTAAATGTACATGAATATTGGATATAGTTAGTTGGTATGAAGTCTATAGCCCTTAAACCTATGGGGAAAAGGTGTCTTTGTTAAGATTGAAGCCCTTTAGTTGTCCTCCAACTCAATCTTGTAAGTCTTCCAAACAGCTCCGTGTGGAGGACCTTTACAAACACTCATAGTACCATTGGTCAAGTCATAAACCACAGAAGCCACAGTCATGGAGAC
Organism: Petasospora maesae; assembly: GCA_030563305.1. Classification (NCBI taxonomy): domain Eukaryota; kingdom Fungi; phylum Ascomycota; class Saccharomycetes; order Phaffomycetales; family Wickerhamomycetaceae; genus Petasospora; species Petasospora maesae. Next base: position 10,778 of record JAKUBT010000043.1, read on the forward strand.
TTCTGGACCTTCTGGCTCAGATCTTGTGTTCTTACTCTCAGAAACGGAGTTTGGAGAACATGTAGTATCGGAGAAACAATCCTTCATGGCATCAACCTGGAGACCTTTACCAATTGGAGTCTTCTTCATATGGTCCACAATTCTAGCTCCAACTCTTCTCTGTCTGTACAAAGAGGAACCACCTGGGTTTCTGCAAAAGACATAGCCACCAGATGGGTTATAACCAGGGGCGACGAAGTGGTTTGAATGAGAGATAAATGCACGAGCATTCTCAGTGTATGGCAATGTCTCACGTCCCTCTGTGTCCACAAATGTAGGATACACGATGTAGTATGACTCTGGGATCAGTTCCACATCGATGGCCTCACCTTCCCTTGTAGCCATACATATATTACTCGAGACGTGTCTTGGAGCACCAACAACGTACTTTAGACCATTAGCATAGTGCTTACAAGCCAAATATCTTCTTCTTGCAAATGACACTGGGATCACTGAAGGGTTTTCAGCAGTTGGGCCTGGCTTTGGGAAGTTGAAAGAGTCAATGTTGGCATTCAAAGATGAGGCACAGAGTCCCATACCTCTAGAGTTCATACCGGATCTTCCCAATTGACCAACTTCACCAAGTGTGATGATACACTTTGGCAAGTTCTCCTCTGGCTCGGTGTATGCCTCAATCACGACACACAAGTCCTCATCGTAGACATAGGCGTCCAAATCCCAATTCTGTCCAATTCTGACACCGGTCTCATCGATGATGGTGGCAATGGTACACTCTGAGTCGTCCTTCATCTTGTACAAGTCTGTCTTGTTGTTCTTCCACTTCTGCAAGTCGTATCTGGCGTTGATGAGGAAGATCTCATCCAATGGCACTTCGGAACCTACGGCGATACCTTCGAGCTCTCTGAATGCAGTTGGGTCGTACTCTTTCAAAGCTGGGATGTAGTAGTTGTTGATGACATGTTGGCAGAAGGACCACGCTGGGACCTCTGCCTCTGTCATGTAGTACTTAGCGAGCTGCTGGATCTTCTCCTTGAGCTGCTGTCCGTGGGAGAGACCTCTCTCGTAAGGGCCTCCTCTAACGACGATGTGTGGGTAGAACTGTGGGTTGGCTGTCATCTTGTAGGGATGTCTATGTCAAGAGCTCCAAGAGTTCAAGAGCTCAAGAACTAGGGAGTAGAAGATGGTAGCACAAAAGAGATGCGAGGCTTGAGCTATATAGTCTGTAGGGAAGCCCCGGCGAGGGGAAGAGGAAGCAACATGGACCTGGGAGTCAGTGTGTGTCTCACCAAACCAACAGCAGTACACAGTTATTGGCCCCCCACAATTGGGCATCTGGGCATCTGGGCATCTGGGTGATGGAAAGGTCAAAACAAAAACTCCACATAGATGCCAAAGCCGCGTGGCTGCCCGGAGAAATACCAGATGTGGAAATCTGACTCCGAGAAAAAGAAACGCCGCCACGCCAGACGGAGCCGCAGAATTTGCCCATCGGAGTAGCTACCTAAATAGGCAAAATACCGGAGCGACAGGCACCGGAAGCGGTGATGAGCCTGCGCTATCTGTCAACGAAAACTGCGGTTTCTGCCAGGGGAGAACTCTAGCAGCTTGGGAATTTGGTGATCTCTGCGCTTCTCCATCGATGGATCTACCGACCTGCTGCCTGGGCCCGATAACGAACGCTGGCTGCGTGATCCCTTGAGCCCTGACGCTGCGTCGCTGCGTCGCTTATAAGGACCCTTACTCCCCCCTGCTGATCTCTGCACCTTCACTCCCTACACGATACACACATCACATACACACCACCAGATCTGACCATGAGCCTCGAGAAGAGCTCCTCCATCACCTCCGGTTCCACCGCTGAGAAGGATGCGATGCAGAAGACCACGTCGGACGTTGGCGTCGAGGTGTACGAGATTACCACCGAGGGCGTAGATACCAAGGAGCTCAACACCAGACACAGGGAGACCATCCTGCTGCGTTGCGGACACACAGTGCAGTCCGACACCGAGTTGATGGATCTGACCAACTTCCCACCAGAAGTCGCTTATATGGTGGAGAAGATCGAGACTCTACCCATCAACGGGGCTCAGGACTACTTGAAGTACCTCCACGAGCATCACGAGGGTGACTCCAACTTCCCCAGCGAAGTATATGACAAGATCGAGCTCCTCGTCCAAGGACCAGAGGCTGTGAACTTGTCTGAAGACGAATGGGCCTTCGAGTCCAAGTTGGAAGCTGGTCTTGCCGTGTTCCACTCCCCATACCCAGAGGTGAGAGCCATCACTGACCCTTATGACGATCCAGACGTCCCAGTGGAGACAATCAGAGCATACATTCTTGGTTTCCTTTGGACTATTGTGGGGTCCGGTGTCAACGAGTTCTTCATGCACAGAAAGCCAGCCATCACATTGTCCTCGTCTATGATTCAACTTTTGCTCTATCCATGTGGTAAAGTCGCCGCTATGGTCTTGCCAGATTGCGGATTCACACTCAGAGGTGTTAGACATTCTTTGAACCCGGGTCCATGGACTTACAAAGAACAGATGTTTGCCACTATCATCTTTAACGTCTCCATCTCATACACATATGTCTCTTTGAACATCTTCATGCAGAAATTGGACCATTTCCTCCCAACCAAATGGATCGATTTCGGTTTCCAAGTCTTGCTCATGCTTTCTTCTCAATTCATGGGTTTCGGTCTTGTTGCATTGGTCAGAAGATTTGCCGTCTACGAGCCAAGATGTATCTGGCCAACATTGATGCCTACTTTGGCCCTGAACAGAGCCTTGCTCAAGCCAGAGAAGAAAGAAAACATCAACGGTTGGACTTTGACCAAGTACAAATTCTTCACCATCTGTTTCTGTGCCATGTTCCTCTACAATTGGATTCCATCATACTTGTTCGAGGCTCTTTCTGCCTTCTCTTGGATCACTTGGATCAAACCAGACAACTTCAACTTGGCTACAATCTGTGGTGTACAGGGAGGTTTGGGATTCAACCCAATTGTGACTTTTGACTGGAACATCATCGATTACAACTACTCCCTCACCATCCCATTCTTCTCCCAGGCCAACCAGTGGCTTGGTACATTGCTTGGGTTCTTCGTCATCGTTGGTCTCTACTACTCCAACTACGCATACTCCGCATACTTGCCAGTCAACTCTAATGATATCTTCACAAACACAGGTGAGGTCTTTTCCGCTACTTCGATCTTGAACGAGAACTCCAAACTTGTTGAATCCGAATATCAAAAATACTCTCCACCATTCTACACAGCTGGTGCCATTCTCATCTATGGTGGATTCTTTGCATTGTATCCATTCGGTTTCCTCTACACCATGATCCAAGAGTGGAACAACGTCAAGATTGGTCTTAAGCAGATGTGGGCAAACATGAGAAACTTCAGACAGTCCTCGTACAGTGGTTACAACGATGTCCACTCCAGGATGATGTCCAAGTACAACGAAGTTCCAGACTGGTACTACTACGTCATCCTCGTTGTATCTATTGTGTTGGCCATCTTGTGTGTTGAATTGTATCCAGCAGAGACTCCAGTTTGGGGTATCTTCTTCATCATTGGATTGAACGTTGTGTTCTTGATTCCAGTCTGTATCATCTTCTCCACCACAGGTTATGCCCTTGGATTGAACGTCTTGGTCGAAATGATCATTGGATATGCCCTCCCAGGTAATGCCCTTGCCATGAACACATTGAAGTCCCTTGGTCGTAACATTGATTCCCAAGCGGAGACATACATCGGTGATCAGAAGCTTGCCCACTACGCCAAGATCCCACCAATGGCCATCTTCAGAGGTCAGATCATCTCCACTTTGATCCAATGCTTCGTGTCACTCGGTGTGATCAACTGGCAAGTCGCTAACATCGCCAACATCTGTACACCACACGCTGAGAACAAGTTCACCTGTCCAAAGGAGAAGAACTTCTACGCTGCTGCCGTGTTCTGGGGTGTCATTGGTCCAAAGCGTGTCTTCTCCGGCCTTTACCCAGTGATGAAGTACGGTTTCCTCATTGGATTCCTTGCAGTGATCCCATGTGTCTTGCTTAAGAGATACTTCCCAAAGCAAACGAGATGGTTTGCACCAACTTTGATCATTGGAGGATTGCAACAATGGTCTCCATACAACTTGTCCTACGTCACCACTGGATTGTACATGTCCTTTGCCTTCATGTACTACATCAGACGCAGATACACCGCCTGGTGGGAGAAGTATAACTATGTGATGGCTGCCTCGTTCTCTTCAGCTGTGGCATTCAGTGCATTGATCATCTTCTTCTCTGTGAAGTACCATCCAAAGCCTATCAGTTGGTGGGGTAACAACGTTCTCGACCAAGGTGTCGATGGTGGTGAAGGTCTTCAGAGTCTGTTGGACCCATTAAGTTTGCCTAATGGATACTTTGGTCCGTCTCCAGGAAACTATCCATGAATGTTGATTCTCAGTTTTATTCTCTCCCCCATGTTGCTTTTTATTCGCCCCTACCCACTTGCTCCTCTGCATGTATGGTCTTTGATAGATACTCTGCATAGCTTGTCTTTTTTCTAATGTATTATTTTCCTTTGTGATAGATTGGTATCAAAATTATAACTCACACGTAATACTTTTATATAAAAAGAGATCAAAGGAAGACCGGTATGACATATGTATACAGCATGACAGTATAGTAGTGACAAGATTCCATGAACCCCTCTCCAAACCTGAAACCAAACCACATCGAAACCAAAAAGAGAGAAAGAGAAAGGGGCAACATGAATAGAGTGAGAAAAAAAATAAGGTATCATCATCATCATTATAAGTGGAAAGTTGTTCTTGTTGTTAATGCAAGAATAAGAAGAACGCTCAAGCTCTCAATCATCAGCATTAGTCACCCTCAAGACTTTCCTAGAGTAATCCATATCATCAGCCAACGACGGTCTACTCCCACCATCCCAATTCATAAACATCTGCCTTGGATCCAACCTTTGGTCAACCTCGACGAAATCGTCATCACCAAGGTATTCATCCGGTGCCGCTGGCATCACTGGACTCCCACCGGTGGTCTTCTCATCAATCTGATGTGATCCACTATGTGCACTTCCATCCTCAGAGTCATCATCGTCATCGTCATCATCACCAGATTGGGAACGACGATGGAAGCAGAAGAACCATAACAGTGCCCCGATGATTGCAACAACGACAATACCAACTGCAACGAACGTTCCTGCAACTTTCCCCGGAGAGTCAAAGAACCCCTTGGACTTGTTTGTGTTATCACCACCATCTTCCCCGTTGTTGTCACCATCACCATCGTCATCGCTTGTGCCTGTTTGTGAAGGGATGCTGATCACGGTAGAGACGACTTGTGTGACTGTGACCTGTGTCTGTGCGGATCCTGTGATGGTCATGACGGAGTACACGATAGAGGTCACTGGTTGTGCCGACGACGTGGAAGATGAAGAGGATGAAGAGGATGTTGTGGATCTTCTGGTTGTGGAAGACGATCCGGATGTTGTTGAAGTTGAAGTGGAGGATGAAGTGGAAGATGTGGTTGTTGGAGAGGACCTCGTAGGTGAGATTTGTGTGGTAGGAGCCTGTGTGTCGCTCACTGGAGATGTGCTTGTAGATGAAGACGACGACTGCTGTGTTGTCGGCGAGGATGTAGACGTCCCCGCTGATGACGAGCTCTTCAGTGTAGTGGTAGATCTCGAGGTAGAAGTGGATGAGGAAGAAGACGTAGTAGCTGTTCCAGAGGATGAGACAGTTCCAGATCCGTCAATGTTGATGTATCCGTACAGCCCTTGGTCCACGTTTCCACACTTCTCCACGGGGTATCCGGGACAGTCCACCTGGCACTCAGAGATGTCCACTGTGTCACTAGATGGAGCACTATTGGAACACCAACAACCGGTCCCCTGTACAACGGCCCATGGATACCCACTAGCAGAGCACTGGTCCGTGCAGAAGCCGTTTGACATGTACATGTTGGTGGTGAACGTGCTGGCGACTCCGGAGTTTTGGGGAGAGCACACTGACTGGACAGCGAGTGTCTGTGTAGCCCACAGTGCCAGTGTAAGCACAAATATCGTGGTAGAATGCATCTTAGGACCCAGTGATCTCGTTTGTTTGTGTGGTGGTGGGTGGCTGCCTGTGGATCGGAAGGGCACCCAGATATGCTGCTCAGAAGGCCTCAGAAGACACGGGAAAAGAGCGTGAGTGTGTGCGGGTGTGTCTGTGGGCACCTGGGGGGCACGAGACACAGTTCCCAGTGGTTTGTGGGTGGGTTTTGGTGGTGGGGAGGGGAGGAGAGATTGGTGGTGCCTGCTACTTTGTTGTTGTGTTTTTTTTCTTTTTTTGGCAGCTTCGATTTGTATGGCAAACGCGGGATTCCCTTCCGCAGGACAATCGGACGCAGAGTTCCGAGACCGGGAGCAACCCCTTTTGGTCTATTAATTGGTGAGATTTACGAGGGTTTTCACAGGTTTAAAGGATGTTTCTTGGAGAGATTGCCTCAATTAACATGACGGTGGATTTCTATTCCAGAAATTCATAGTATAATGCGAGTAAATAGCGTGCGGAATGTTTTGTGTCAAGCGAGCAAGAGCTAATAATAACAGCTGTGCGGCTCGCTTTCTCGCCTGATCTCTTTTTCTCTTTGTTTGTGTTTTGCACCGGTATTTCGGGTATATTGGTGGGATTATGGCCAAAATGGGTCAAATTGGTAAACAAATAAGCATAATTGAGGCACAATGACCACCATTTATCTCCATATAAATGCCCAACATTGTTCCAACGTTTCTCGCTTACAAGCGCTCCAGTGTCCACTCCCCAGCCCCCCGCAGTACGGCTGTTTCACATCTCCATCACATTATGACATCACGCTTTGGCCTATTTAGATCTTACTAGCATCCACAAGATAGAATACAAAGTACATGGGTTAAGTTTGCTTGATTTAAAAAACGACAAGAGAAATTGATCCTGATGGTCGTGGTGGAGTTGCATGCATGATATAGCTCACCATGTTCAGAGATAGAGAAGACACTTAGGCAAAAAAAAGGAAGTAGACACACAGAGACAAAGACAAAGAGAGAAAACGTGAAATAAAGAAAAGTGGCATTAAAAAAGACGTTGCATACACACGCAGTCAGTGTGATATGAGTTATTGAAAGAGAGATAGAAAGAGTAGGAGGAAGGAATATCATGGTGTGTGATCTCTTAGTTCAAGATCTTTTTCAACTTTCTAAAGAATCCACCCTTCTTCTTCTCCTCTGGTGCGGCCTTTGACGCCGTATTTGAAGCTGTTGTGGTCTTCTTAGAAGCTGCAGGCTTGGTCTCTTCAACTGGCTTGGACTCTTCAACAGGTGTAGCAACGACAGTTGGATCTTCTTCAACATCACCATTGACCTTTGGATCAAGTGTCTTTGCTACCTCCTCTTCTTCAACTGGCTCGGATGAAACAACGGTCTCTTCACCAGTGACCTTGTTTCTCTTGATAACCTTCTTGACCTTAACGGTCTTGGTCTTTGCAGCGGCAGCCTCTTCCTCAGCAGCTTCTTCGGCCTTAATCTTTTGGTTCAACTCCTTTGGATCAACCTCACTAACGTGGTTGAATGCATCAATGGAGGCTGGATTCTGTGGGATAACAATACCTGGTTCTCCAGAGGTAATCTGCTTACCTTCCTCGGATGGCATGACTGTAGTGGCAACACCATTGGTGGACAACTTAGCTTCTTCTTCAGCAGCCTCCTCGGCTTTGATCTTCTCGTTCAATGCCTTAGCATCAACATCACGCACCTCAGAAAAGGCAGAGATCTGGTGTGGGTCAGTTGGGATGGCAATACCAGGCTCACCAGAAGTGACCTGCTTACCTTCCTCGGAGGGCATCACGGTGGTGTCCACAACGTTCTCCTTCTGGATGGTGGCGGTGGCTGGAGTGGCAGCAACGAGACCACCAGCCTCTGGGATCTTGGAACCACTCTCCTCCAATGCGGTGAGGTTGGAGTAATAAACCACATTGTTCACGTTTCCATCTCCGCTGATGGTCTCATAACTCTCACTGGTGACCCACTCGCCATCAACGACGAACTTGAAGAGCACTTTGTCATCACCAGCGTGTTCTGGCTTCAATGGGAGTGTGATTTCAAAGTCGCCCTTAGAGGTCTTGACCAATGGGAGGGACTGGGTCCAGTTGTCAAAGGTTCCGGTGACGATCACGTTCTCTGGACCTGCTGGCCTGTGTTGTTTGTTAGTATTTGAGGAACTGCTTGGATAAGGAGGAAGCTGGTGGTGGCGCGGGAGAAACTCCGGAGAGGAGCAGTTCAGGGGCAACAAGATAGTGGGGTCGAGGCACCAGCGACAATACCCAGCCACCCCATCGCCACATAGTGTATCATGAGGTATATAGCATAGACTTATAGCCCGATAGAAGTCCAAATACACACGACCGGCCGACAATAGAAGCACAGGTCCAGGCTTCCCACAACTTGTGGCCCGAGAGTGCAGCACAGCCAGCGCAACCACACAAAGACCTCCACTTGAAGAAAAGCAGTGCACTCACCAATGGAACGTTGTGTTGTAGGACATGTTTAACTCTCTGCTGGTGCTCCGGTGTAATGAGGGATTGGGAGTTGCAATTAGTCCAGAAACGGCAGAGGCTGATAAGGTGGGAAAGAGAGAGTAAGAGTGGCCAAATTCGAGTTTCTCGCCGCCCAGCCATTTTGCTCGAACTCGAACGGTGCCTACTGCTTCAAATGCGGGGATCACGTGATTTGCGGTCGGATTACACTCTCAGGCACGTGACTAGAGACCGGATATTGAGTTGTCAACTGTCACGTGACCAATTTTTTAGGCGCCATCCGGATCGCGATCTCGCACGAAACGTAAACAAAGCGGGAACCTGTCGCTGTGGGAACGCGTTCACCTGCAACTTCAACAACAACAACCAGCAGCAAAAACACCACCTTAAAGCCATCCCACACACGGCGGTAAGCGCACAGAGCCCGGGAACAGCACAATTAAATGTCGCAGTCGCCCATCAAGGAGATCAGAGAGCTGCTCGGCGGGATGTCGCTCACCGAGGGCTCCACCAAGGTCAACACCAGGCGCTCCAACTCGCTCAAGAACAGCTTCCTCACGCCGCAGCTCGTGCCCAACGCCGAGTTCGACAAGGAGAACCAGCCGCCGTCAGACTCGTTTGTGCAGGGGAGCGACTATGCCAACGATTTGAACGACATGAACGACACGGTGGTGCACAACAGGGACTCGCAGGACACCACGATGCCCGACTGGCTCCAGGTGAAGATGGAGGTCCAGGCGAAGAAGCAGGAACAGCAGGCACGTGAACAGATATCGTCTCTCCCGAAGCCACATTTGGTGCACCCGATCACGGACATGGCAAACACAGAGGTCTCAGTGCCCAGCTCGGTGGACGAGGACGCAGATGGCACAGTGAACACCGCCTACAGCTTTGATACACATGACTTCAAAGTGAACTTCGGCACTGCTAAGGTCACATCGTTTGGTACAAACTACATGGACTCACCAATGCCTCGTCCTAAGTTGATCAACACGTTTGAGTCGTTCAAGAAGCCCATCAGACCTTTGAAGAAACCACAGCTCATCACGGAGTTGCAAGACATCAGGTTGATCACACCTGTTGACGAGGGAATGATGTTTGATTCTACGAAGAAGATGTGGGTATATCCTGAGTTAGAGACACAGAAGGGGTACGATTATGAACTGGTGATTGAAGATGACGAGGACGAGGACGACGAGGAAGAGGAAGTGGATGAAGAGGATTCACGGATGACAATTTCAAACAACAACATGACCACAGTCACTGCAGACCCAAGACAAGTCACCAACGTTTCTCGATTGGACATGTCCTTCTCTGAATCGAAAAAGGCATTGATTTCCGTGTTACAAGACGTGTTAAGAACCAAACAAAACTGGGATTCAACCAAGGAGATTGATCTATCAGGACGTGGCCTAATGACTATCAAATCCCTCGAGGAGTTCATGCCATCACTCATCAAGATCAATCTGAATAAAAACAACTTGACAAGTCTCGAAGGTATATCCAACCTTGTACAAGACATGATACTTTCACATAACTCCATCGCGGATCAGTTCTTGAATTTGGACAAGTATCAGAACTTACGAACGTTGGATTTGAGCTATAACAACATCACCAAGTTGAGCTTATTCACACCATTGAATCACAGACTTAGAGAGTTGTACTTGTGCAACTGTGACATTGATACAATTGTCTCCATCCCATCATTGGAGAAGTTGAACTTGTCCAATAACAAGCTCAAGGGAACTCTCGATTTTGCAAACTTACAATTCCCACATTTGAAATCGTTGAACTTGTTCGGGAACCAAATCACATCCATTAAGAACTTACAACTCCCCTCCTTGCAATACCTCAACTTGGAAAAGAATCAACTCAAATCATTTGAAATCACAAAGAAAACCCCATTGGAGAAGTTGTTACTTTCAGGAAACAGCACATTGAACAGACTTGACATGGGTGATAACTTGAGACAATTACAACAACTTTCAATCAATGGAGATACACAGATCCATGCTCATTTCCCACAACTCAATTCATTACTCATCATGGGAGGAATCAAGACCACAATCCTCAAACTGAAAGATTTCCAAATCTCCACCGGGTTGACCGAGTTGATCATTAGATCAGCACATTTACAACACGAGGACATCCAATTACTTCATTCCAAGTTCCCCAAGCTAAAGATTATCGATCTAAGGGATAACGATATCGATTGCAAATACTCTGATATAGTATCGTTTGCTGAAAAGTTCCCAGATTTGAAAGTGTTGAGGTTGGATGCAAACCCTGTTGTGGAGAAATTGCACAAGGATGGGAAACTCTCCAAGCTTTACGATTTGATGGTTTACAAGCTGACCAATTAATCCATGGATTCATGGAGCTGGTGGCTGATGGGAGTGGAGTGTGTGTGTGTGTGTGCTTGCTACCACTCATGGTGTGTATGGTGTGTTCTACGGTGACTTTTTTTACGACTAGCATATATATGACGACAACTGATTAACCTTAATGATAAGACCAGTACTGGATACCAACTGCCAATTAGTAAACAGTCATGTGACCTAAATGGCCGTGTTGGAGTTAGTGAGATGCCGTTGTTCCGTGTTTGTGGCAGGTTTTCCTGTTGGTGAACTTGGGGAGGTGCCACAAAACCAAAAAATTGGATCACCACCCCACACCAAGAAGAAACAACCCATTTGAAATCTTCCACTCTTCTTCAACCATATCATCATGACCTCTTTGGATCCCAGTTTCTGTCACACTTCTCTTCACCTCCGTCTGTCCGATCTCCTCTCATACGATGATTGACCGCTCATGTGAATCTCATGGACTTGCCTCTCTTCTGAAGCTTGTTCAATTCCTTGAGAGCCTTTCAAAGGGTCATGAGTATATCAGAGAGATTGAGGAATAGGTTCCCTAATACAGTGCTTATGTGTAAGCTGGCACTTGTCATGGACCATTTCCTCTCTATGGGTGGTGTTGTGTTGGCATACGATGATTGGCCCGCTTGTGTGAGTGTTGTGGACTTTGTCTTTTGATTTGGAGCTTTGTCCCACTCTTCAAGAGTTTTCAAAGGCGTCAGGAGTATGTGGAGTTTGCTATGTTTTGTTTTGAGTGAGTGAGATTTTGGTGATGGATTGTTCCAATACAGTGCCATGTGTAAGCTGGTGTCTGTCAGGGAGATCCTCTTCAACTGTTGGTCTCTGAAGGAAAGTTTCGACTTTTGAGATGTCTGTGCCATTAACACGACACTAACTGGTGTGTTCTGATGTGCTTCAGGTCACCTCATTGGTAACCATCGTGTCAAGCCTCAACAGGGGAAAGAACTCCCTCAAAGCCACTCCACTATGTTGGTACGTGTGTGGGGTAAAAAATTCATGACACATATATGCAAGGACATTATAGACATTTGAGATGGAGGTAAACAAGATGAGCAAACAAAACAGCATGATAATACAGCAAAGATGATGAGTGAGAGTGATGAGATACACGTAGATCAGGCAGAGTGGGTGAAGTAGTAGAGCAAATGCATGGGCGGTAAAAAAAAAAAATGAATGACATATGAAGAGGATGGATCACATCTTCATTCCATAGTACTTATAGATACCTCTTTCGAAATCTCCAAATACTTCATCAGCATCCATTAGCACACCTTTACTCATACTGATCTTTCTATTGACCAATTTCAAGAACATTGGCAATTTGATAACTTTGAACAGTTTGCGTCCAGTGTTGATATCATACTGGACAAGACCAATTTGTGAAACGTTATCCTGGTTATGGACTTCATCAACTTTGAATAGCCAACCGCGTCTTCCACCTGAATCATAACTTCTCCATATGGTCTTCTGTTGTTGTACTGATGAAGATGAGCCAGTGGAGCCACTGGATGTAGTGGTGGTGCGATAGATCAATTTCCCACCGATGGATTCGATATCATTAATGATCTTCATTGAGAATTCAAATGCCATCAATGAAGGACAACAATTCAAAAACTGTGGATTATCCAACGACCATCTCGTTAGTGTTGGACAATTTGATAAATCGATGTATTCCAACTGTTGATAATATTCCAACTTCCCGGATTCATCGGTCTCCAAGGGTGGTGATAAAAAGGTGATGAGCTCCTGTTGTGTGAATGAACATCTTGATAATGCAATGGATTTGAGATTGAGGAATTTCTTCTTGATGAGTAATAGGTTATTGAATGAAACTGGGAGTCCACCAAGGTTTAAATATTGGAAATCACAATCAAACATCTTTAACAAGAACGTGAGTTGGTTGTTTGACAGTAGTGTGTTTGTTGATGAATCACATTGTAAATTGAGCCATACGAGTTCATTACATGTGACAGCTGGATGATTGATGAAGAATGAGATGAGTTCCCTCGTTGTGAGTTGAATACAGTATGACAAGTTCAGATGTGTAAGTCTTGCACTCTTTGGAATCAAGTTCAAAGTCTTCGAGGTGATCTGTGTATGTGATAGATCCAATTTCCTCAGATTGGGTAAATTGACAACAACTTTCTCCAAACACCATGAGGGTAAATCCGTACAATCATGAAACGAAATGTCCTGAATGTTCTCCACCCCTGGTCTCTTAATGATAACGGAATCAAAATTCGAAGTGAAAGTCTCCCCTGAGCAACCACAGAAATCCACAGCTCTTAGATGCTTCATCTCATTGAACAAATAGTTTAACAATTCAGTGTCCAAATCATCCTTAATATTCTCTGAGGCCAAGAACTCCACCAAATTGGGGGTATTCCTCAGACACTTCAAGATAGTGGTACTCGTAACCATCTGGATCTCCTTATTCATCCTTCCTGTTCTCCCCAGCCCAATCGACGTGAACTCTTGGAAGTCCAACACACGAACATACTCTCCTAGCCGTGTATGCCTCAGTATCGAATTCAAGAAGATGTCGAACGTGTGTGGGGTCTTGAAGCAGCAGTACTTGTAGATCAGCTTGCACACGCACCGATAAAACAACTTGCACACGGTCAAATTGGACCGTATAAACAGCGAAGTGTTGGTAGAGATGGAGGAGGTGTTGTTCTGCATCAGCTGATGGAGTTGGAACTCCAAGATCTTGTACATGAGTTCTGCTGGGAAGTGCAAAGTGGGGAGTTCATCCTGGGTGCCGTTGAGCCTGAGAAAGTTCATTCCTTCTTCCGGTGGGGATAGCGGGCCAGGAGAAGTCAGTGCGTCCATCTCTTCTGTGCACCCTGATTGGTCGTTTGCAATATTGCCCTTACAACTGGTAATTATTAGACGGTTATAAATAAACAGTGTAATTGGTGGTTGTAAAAATGTGTGCTGTTGATCCTCCCCCTCCTCCAAAGTGTGCAAAGTTCCCACCCGGAAAAACCAAAATAAATTTCCCAACCGGCCTTTTTCCCACACCAAAATTTCAAACCAGCTCGGCGAACTCTCCACCCGGAAGGGCACCAAACTTTTTCTAAAGGCATCTTCATCTTCATCTTCATCTTCATCATTTCCTGCTTTTTTGGCCGTTTTTGTTGTTTTTTACTTCTTTTTTTTCATTATATTCGTTATATATATTCATTAATTCCCCTATATATATACTGTTTTATTGAAAAAGGACTAGAACCCAATAGACCAGAGAATAACACCATGGATCAGCCTCCCAACACTCACATCCTTCACTCTCCCAAACATCTCCCATAAAGAGACAAAACTCATACTCTTAGCCACCTCTCCAGCGATCCTATGAGCATATGACAACACCAATGCCAGAATAACCGTAAACAGTATTAGTAACACCACTGCCTTGACAAACATCCCAGTATCCGTCAAAATAGCATGGAGTAGTCGCATCGCCATCACTGTTTTGGAGTTCCTTGGATCCTGGACTTGTTGCTGTTGTTTAGACTGATGTGTGTTTGTGTTTATGTCAACCCACTCAACTAGTGCGTCTCTGGATTGTACCAGTGATTGTGTTATTGCTCCTGTTGATGATGATGATGATGTTGGTGGTGGAGGACTTCGTTGTTTGCGTGATCGTATGCGTTTGAGTAGTCCCATTATCAGCTCTTCTTTTTTTTTTTTTTTGCCGTGTGGATGGATGGATGGTATTTTTGGCCGGTTATGTGCTGAGGATATGTTGTGTGTGTGTATGGATAAGTCTATATTAAGTGCTCGATGGATAGACTGGAGGATTGTTGTGTGCTTAAATGGTCCAGATCAAAAGTGGAGTAGAAAGGGCGTTGCTACGTTTGTTTGTTTGTTTACGTTTCGCACTTTCCTGAGCTCCACCTTTTCCTCTCTTCACTATGCGACACATCTATCTCCGCTTGCCACTACAACTACACCATCACTACTCCAAAGTATCATAAACGTTCTATGTGATTTAGACCTTTCATCTTCATACTTTACCAGTCACTTCAACGGCTTCATAACCTCTTCAAACAACAATCTCTTCAACTCATCCATATTCAACCCTTCGCTTTCATTAAAATCCCAAAACTGTTCATCAACAGGCTGTGCATCCGGCTCATCTTCCGGATCATGGTATAACTGCAAATATGGATGGTTCAATGCCTCCTGCACAGAGATTCTCTTTGCAGGGTTAAAACTCAACAACTTCTCCAATAGATCCACCGCCAATGGGTTTGTCTCTGGTGGGAACAAGGTACCTAATGGTACTTTCTTCCTGAATGGTAAAGATCTGATGTATTCCCTAGCTCTCTTGGACTTGATGTTGTAATAATCCTCCAAGACAGGTGTTCCCAACACTTCCATTATGAGCCAGAGTTGGTTATGATAATCCCTACCAGGGAACAACGGTTTCCCACTTAACATCTCAGCGAGGATACACCCCACTGACCAAACGTCAATTGCGGTGGTGTATTCTTGGAACGTGAGCATGATTTCAGGTGCACGATACCATCTCGTGGCCACGTATTCGGTCATGAATCCAAAGTTATTCTCAGATGAAGCAACAGATCTTGCCAAACCAAAATCACAAATCTTCAAATCACAGTTTGAATTGAGCAACAAGTTCGAAGGTTTGAGATCCCTATGTAGGACATTGGCAGAATGCATGGCCTTTAGGGCACGTAATGTTTGATAGATGAAATATTGACAATGATCATCGCTCAATTTTTGTGATTTGATAACCCTGTGGAGATCAGTTTCCATTAGCTCTTGGATCAAATATACTTCGTTAAAACTTTCAAAGTTCAAGGGCTTTTGGATGTCCAATATCGATATGATGTTCTCATGGTTATTGAAGTGCTTTAACAGTTTCAACTCTCTCAAAGTTCTCAAGCAGAACATGGGTTTCTCAAAGGGGAGGATCTTCTTGATGGCCACCTTGGTGTTTGTAGGCTTGTGGATAGCTGAACACACGATCCCATAGGCGCCTTCACCCACGATCTCGAGGATCTGGTAGTAGTCTGAGACGTTGAAAGAAATCTTCCGTTGGTTGTTCATCTGTGTGTGCCTGGAATAAACGAAGATGTGGAAGAAGTTGGAGATCAAGGGAGATGGGGAGATGAGAGATCAAGGGAGATGGGAGATCAAAGAAGGAGAGAAAGAACCCAAGAACAGGAAAACAGGAGATCAACAAATGTGTGGAATGAGGAGAAAGTAAAACAAGAGGAATGGGAGAGGAAGCAGAGGAATGGAAACAACAACAAAACCAGTCAGGAACAAGGGGGGGGACGAAGAATTGTGCGTATGTACCTGCCTCGACGTCCCCAATTGGCACCAACTTCCCAACAGCTGCGGTTTCAGTGCGGAATTCACCATCAGCCGCGTTCGCTGTCAACTTTTTTTCTGCGGGATTCCACCTGGCCACGGGAGATCATTAGTTTCCCCAAAGTCGGGAGTTCGAATCTCAGAGGACGCATTACGTTCTCAAGGAATAATAATAAAATTTTTTTGTGCCAAGCCCCACACAGCCCGGTGTTCTAGACCACGTGACTGCCAAGCATACCATGGGGGGTGCACCATAGCTGTCCAATCACCGTTGCGGATTGGCTGTGTGGTCTCCTTTCTGTGATATCTTGTGTGAGAGGAGTTAACAGATATATGGTGGTGGTGGTGGTGGTATTCTACTATTATATACGTCCATAACATAACATAACAAAGTGAGCGCAGAAACCAAAGACACCGCTGGATCCCGAAGCACTTTTAATTAACAGGCAGCGAGCAACTCCGCCAGAGAGAAAGTGACCACCAAATCTTGGCACCAAACAGCACACAATTTAAAGGGAAGGCGGCCCCCCCCCACCCCCACCTGGAACTTGTTGTCCTCTTATTCCTATTACTATGACACCAACAAACATCAACATCAACAACAAAGTCAACAACAACAACAAAGACAAGGAGATGTTCAAGGCAGAGTATACGTCCCAGTCACCGCTCCCGCCAGTTGCCAAGCTGAGTGGAGAAGAACTCACCTTCCACCGTCACGAGTCCAAGGATTCCACCACCTCCTCCTCAAATGACCCGAACTCGCCACACTCCTCCCAGTCACAGTCCCAGTCACAGTCCCAGTCACAGTCACAGTCGCCGCAGTCCTACACTTCTGTCTCCTCTGTGGTGGACTCTCCGCCTAAGAGCAGTGCCCCGGTTCCCTCTTCTTCTTCTTCTTTTTCCTCTTCTTCCTCTGCCACTGCTGCTACCACTACAACTGCCTCCAGTGGTGGTGTCAACTCCCTCTACGGAACAGCTCCATCTTTACCAAGCACTTATCCGCTCTACTCCTCCACTACCACCTTCCCGTCCTCTTCAACATCCACAAACTTTGGATACAGCATCCCCTCCCTCGGATCCGTGCTGGACACTCACCTCCCTTCATACACAACAACACTCCCACAGCCAAAAGTGATGCTTCCAGACGTGTCCTCCACCTCCGCCCTCCAGCCATCCTCTACCACCACAACCAACATGCTCCCATTGGGATTTGAAGCACCAATAAAGCTCAAGTACCTCAGAAAGAACAAAGAAGGCGACTCGGATGGCCCACTCCGCTGTAAATGGGGGGACTGTGTCGAATACTTTGATAACGCTGAGGTGCTCTACAACCACATGTGTGATGCCCATGTCGGAAGAAAATCAAAGAGAAACTTGAACTTGAACTGTGGTTGGGAAGGTTGTGACGTGCAAACCGTTAAGAGAGACCATATCACCTCTCATATCAGAGTCCACATCCCATTGAAGCCATTTGTCTGTGACACATGCACCAAGAAGTTCAAGAGACCACAAGATTTGAAGAAGCATGAAAAGACACACGTTGATATCGCTACGAGAAACATGCAAAGAGCCGCATTACAAGCTGCACAGACTCAACATATGCAATCACAGATGTCTAATTCCAGAGTTGGTGGTAACACATGGACCCCACAGTTTGCTCACTACACTACAACCACCACAAGCACAAGTTCCAACAACAACTTTGATATCAACAACCAACAGGGAAACAACTTTATGTCCATGGATTACGAGAACAACTATAACTTGGGCAACAAGCGTAAACCAGAGTTGGTGCACCAGTTCTTTGATGATGTCAAGAAGTCCAAAATGGCACCACGTTACAACTCCGAAATGGCCTCGAGATTGACCTCTTTGGATTTCAACTTGTCAAATGATCTGTCATTACCACCACTCTCAAACCAGGGATCTATGAAACTGTTCAAGAACAACCAAGAGCTTTATGACACAAACACATTCTTTAACCAACTCTCTGCCTCATTGGACCAATACACCCCACACACTACCACTACCGCTTCTCAGACCAACAACAACAACAACAACAACAACAACAATACACTACCAACACCATCCCAATACACACTACCTACAATCTCCAACTCCCTTGGTTCAAGTTCATTATACCCATCCCTCTCAAACACCTCAACTTCATCCAACAACAATAACAACTCATTTGCATACCCACAGATTGCAAACAGATTTGATCCATCAACACAGGATGCTCATCGTCGTTATAACATTGGTGTTAACCAAAAGACCTCCAAGCCTGCTCTATCTACCGCATCCACTGATACAACCACTAAGACTACCACTCCAAGCACACTAACCAATTCATCATCCTCTTCTGACACTGAAACATCAGACTTTGACGATGATTCCATTGAAAGTGAAAGTGAATACGAGGATGAATCCTTGGGACTTTTGATCAAACAGGTTGATTCATTGAGTGTGGATCCGGTATTGAGACATAAGTTGTTCATTAAGGGTGTTCAGAGACATTTACAGAGTATGATTGCACAGTTGGAAGATGGTAGAGATGAGGAAGTTACAGAGGAGAAGGTTAAGAAGACAGATGTGGAAAAGGAGGAGAAGAAGAAGGGTGGGTTGTATCCTCAGATTGCTGCTTTTTGAATGATTGATGGGGTTTATTAAAGTGATTTGTATGAATTGTTTTTTATTGATTTGTTTGAACGTTATATTGGTTTCCAGTTTCTTTATGTTGAATTTCTTATATGGATATGTTATTTTGTATGTACTACTACGGCTGTTGTAGAGATCTGTAGACTACACTCATAGCTTGTTAAATAATGGGTAATCATATGTGATTGGAATATGTGACTCGATATATATAAAATGCAGCATGAATGAATGAACGTGTGCAACCTTGTTTTCTCAAATAATATAGGGGCTCAACATCTTTCGAAGCCCTTTGAACATCTCAAAAATAAAAAAAAACACACACACAAGAATAGCCAGATTGAACAAAAGACTCAAGTGATAACATCTGGAGTATCTCTTCCCAAGAACTCCTTAAATCCAAGGAATCCAATAACGGCATCAATCTCCTCCTTAAGATACTCCGTGGTCTTAAGCGCATATGCACTCTCATCATTCGAATAACGTTCAACGTACAATCTCACAGTAGCACCGGAAGACCCAGTTCCACTCAATCTTACAACAAATCTCAATCCATTGGATAACTTGGCATAGAGACCCTGATGATCCGAGACCGAACCGTCAAGATCCGTGTATGAGAAATCACCAGTTTCAGTGAATGCCACATCATTGATCAACTTCACAGATTTGTATTCACCATTTGTGAAATTTCTGAATTTGTCAACAAGCGAGTTGGCACCTTCCGAGGAAACGTTTTCAAAATCATATCTCGTGAAGAAGATTCTTCCATACTTCTTCCAGAATCCATCTTGGACAGCCTTGATAGAGACATCAGCATCTGGATTTGTCTCAGAGTAAGCGGCGAGGACATTCATCCATGCGATGATGGCCCAAAGACCATCCTTCTCTCTAATATGGTTAGATCCAGTACCGAACGACTCTTCACCACAGATGGATAACTTCTTAGCATCAAACAATGCACAAAAGAACTTCCATCCAGTTGGCACCTCGTAACATTCCAACCCCTTGTCCTTTGCGACCAAGTCCAATGCAGCAGATGTAGGCATGGATCTAGCAAGTCCATAAACACCTTGCTTTTTGAAATATGGAATGAAATCTGCATATTCGGCAATAATGGCAACAGAATCACCAGGTGACACAAATGTTCCGGCACCATAGATCATATTTCTATCACCATCACCATCTGAAGCGGCACCGAATGCGATGTTCTCCTTATCCACTCTTTCCACAAGTGTATGAGCATATGTCAAGTTTGGATCCGGATGCAATCCACCGAAATCTGGCAATGGTGTGTAGTTCTGGATCGAGGACATGGGCAATCCAAGTTCATCCACGAAGATGGCCTTACCATATGGCCCAGTGATACCGTTAAGTGCATCGAAGAGCACTTTGAAACCCTTTGGCTCCTGTGCTTGGATGAACTTCTTGATGAGTTCAAAGTCAAAGATTTCCTTCATGAACTCGACATAGGCCCTGGTAGGATCGATGACATCCACTTCCAATGGGCCCACTTGGGATTCTCCAATGGTGTCGAGGTTGATCGGTGGTAACTCCTTGATGATCTTGTATTCTTGCAAGTGAAGCGAGGCGGCAAACATCTTGTTCGTGACGGACTCTGGCGCTGGACCTCCGTTGGCCAAGTTGTACTTGATTCCCATGTCGTTCTCAGGCCCACCAGGGTTATGTGACGCGGTGAGGATGATACCGCCCGTTGGATCATCTGGATGGGATCTGATGATGTACGAGGTTGCCGGCGTGGAGAGGAGCCCGTGTTGGCCCACGATGAGCTTCTTTACCCCGTTGGCGGCACCAATTTGCGCAATGAGCTGGATCACGTGGTCGTTATAGTATCTGCCATCACCACCGATAACGAGTGTAGCACCTTCACTGCCTTCTGGGATGGAGTCGAGCACCGCCTGGATGAAGTTCTCTGTGTAGTGGGGCTGCTGGAACACCTTGACCTTCTTACGGAGCCCCGAGGTGCCGGGCTTCTGGTCGTTGAACGCGGTTGTTGGTACCGTTGTGGCTGTGTAGGACATTTGCTGTGGAGTGTTTGTTTGACTGTTGCTGAAATCCCTTGGCTCTTAGCGGTAAATTGGGAGGAAGGAGGTGTTGTTGTTGTTGTTGTTGGTGAAGTGGAAGTTGCTGTTGTTGAACAGAAGAAATCTCGTGAGGGAGACGCCCGGAGCCAGCTGAGCTGACCGTGTGCCGTGTGCCCCGCTACCGGATTGTTTCACCTGCTTGTGGGGAGGGCATTTCAGTGCGGGGGGAAAATGTGCCACCTTTTTGGGATCTTCTGGTCTTATAACTGTACTGTCTATTGAATATACACTATACACAAACAAACAACCACATAAACACCCGAACAACCACCACACAAACGAAGGAAGAGGTGGAGTCCCCCCCCCGCCAAATTTGCCCCGGAGAACAGAACAAACGAAAAAAAAAAAAAACGGAGATCGGCGCGGGGAATCCGAAACGTAAACAAAATCCATTCAGGTCACGTGACACCGGGGCGGACAGAATCGGTCTATGAGCAGCCTCTCACATGATAAAGACGAGATACGGACCAGCCTTTCTCTCTCTTTTATTGGCTTAAAAACCACCAACAACTCGCAGATGGCCAAGCGCAGACACGAGCAGACACCTGGGTTCGGCGTGTTCACACTGGATAAGGCCAACAAGCTCGTTTCGAAGCGCTTCCGGTCGTGTGCGCAGTGCCAGCAGCGGAAGGTCAAGTGTCGTGTTCCTGACACTGCAACGTCTGCCAGCTGTGCCGTGTGTCTTGCTAAGGGTGATGTGTGCAGTCTGAGCACTGGTAATGGTGGTGCTAGTGGTGATGATGTTAGTGCCAACACCCCCTCCCAGCCACAGACACAGTCCCCAGCATCGGCGTCAAACACACAGAGCTCCACTCCACATCCACATCCACATCCACATCCACAGCCACAGCCACAGCAGAGATCTTTTGACAACACATCCTTCGGCAACCAGTTCACCTCGATAGACTGGATCAACTTCCTCGAACAGGAAACCACCAACGACAACTTCCCCTTCTTCTCCTCCTTGCTCTTTAGCATGAGTCCGGGGGACCGGGCAGATGTTCTACCACCACCGCCTGAACATGATCCACACCAACAGCACCCCATGATCCCCATCGATGGTCGTATCAACCAGGTGTCATATGAGATAAACCTCCCGTCTTCAGAGTATGATCCAATGCTAAGGTTCCACTACTACCAATACAATGCTAATGACGAGTGTCGGTTCTCCTCCAAGTTCTTCAGAAAGATGGGTACAAAGGACCAACCGATAACGTTTGCATGCAAACCACGTGAGAAGCAATTGAAAGAAAGCAAGGAAATAATAACGAGGAAAGTACCCATCGAGGTATTTGATCGATTATCCAAGTTCATACCAAATTTCGTTGTGTTGTATCTCAAATTTGTGTTTCAACAACTACCCATATTGGATGGTCATTTCTTACATGAGATCTTCTCCAATGAGGCACAGGAATACAACAGAAACAAAGAAGATATCGATATACTCCTACTATTACTCCTTGCCAAATCAGTAAGAAGATGGGACACATATGACACTTCAATCGATATGTTTGCAGATGATGATGAACAGATCTTGAACACCAGAAGTGAATTCATGACACACGTTTGGCATTTGATAAGTGAACAACTTCATGCCCCAGATCTCTCCACTTTGAAAGCCATGATCTTGTTCTATCATGAACTTTGTTTCAAGAAGGACATTCATGCCACTGCCTTCGAGAAAAGTGTGGTTTCAAGCATGGTCACCTTGAGTTATTCATTAGGATTACATCTTGATTGTTCAGATTGGAAGATCCCCGAGTATGAGAAACACCTAAGGACAAGACTTTGGTGGACTGTATACATCCATGAGAAATGGGCAGCTTTTGCCAGTGGACATCCAAGTATCATCAATGACGAAGAATACAGTGTACAAATCCCCAATGATTTTGAAGAGATGTATTCAGACGTGAATGAGTTCTTGAATCAAAAGGCAGACACAGTGAGATCGTTTGAGTTGTTGTTAAGACTCACGCTAATCTTAAACGATATATGGCATGGCCTATTCTCACTCAAATCACTAAGAAAAAGCAAAGAAGAGACTCTACAAAGCTGTGAAGATTTTGCACAAAGACTAGAGACATGGAGACATCAATACCACAACTATCGCGAGGATGACGAGGACTTCGACTCTCAACAACTCTTACTATCGAGCTACGTGCTCGACCTTGCCATATTCAGAGCCAAACTCAAATGCTTGGACACAGTGAACAACGAAGGACAAGTGCTAGACCATGCAGCTGCACTAGTGACCAAGATAATGGCACTATTGAAGAGCCTTCCAACCTCCATCATCAACGGGTTCTGGCACTCATGGAGCTCTTCGCTCTTCCTGTACATCAAGGACTTCCTAATGCTCTTGATCATGAGTGCAGTGAACAAAGAACAGTCTCATAATGTGCTAAACTTGGTGAGACAGTTCCGTGAGTGGTTAGAGGCTAATACGAAGAATTTGGTGATTTTGTGGTCCTCGTTGGTGAGACTCAACATCGCTACACAGGGGATTGGGACGCAGTTCAAGCGCTTCTTGGACCGTGATCAGGCCAAATGATGATTTATAATTGGTGATCTGATGCTAATGAAATGATATGTCTGCTAATTAAAATCCCCCTAAAAACCTCGATTAATGTGTAGAAATCGTGCCCAAGATCTCCCCA
The DNA here is from genome assembly GCA_030563305.1 of Petasospora maesae. Classification (NCBI taxonomy): domain Eukaryota; kingdom Fungi; phylum Ascomycota; class Saccharomycetes; order Phaffomycetales; family Wickerhamomycetaceae; genus Petasospora; species Petasospora maesae. The sequence continues at coordinate 34,481 of JAKUBT010000043.1, forward strand.
CAGCTTACGTTATAAAGCTGGCGCCTGAAAAAAAAAAAAAAAAAAAAAACTGGCCGGGTGCCAAACAAATCATCGACAAACTTCTACTTTTCAACTGCCAATTATACCACTGAAACACCACATTTTACCACATTTCAACACAATGTTTTGCCTCAGGAGGTGCCACATACGGCCCTTCTCACGGCTCCACTCCACGCTCCAGCACAGTGCGGCCCAGGGTGTTCTCTTTGAGCCCACTCACTACAACAAGACCTCATCACAAGGGGCATCTCCACAGAACAAACACACACAAACACGAGAGTCTGACCCTACACAGATACAGCAGCTTGTGGATCAGGTAAGGAGAGAACTAGTCGGTGTAATAGAGGGCTCAAGCACAGATATTTCCGAGATTCCAGCGTTGTTGGACAGCATGAAGAAACACGGGACACGAGCAGAGGATGTCCTTGATAAACAGCTTCTCTTCCTCTCTAAACTGGTTCAAAGTCGGCAGAACCTTCAGCATTATCAAGCAATACTATCATCACATATTGCCTCAGTTGTAACGAAACAGGATTCAGTGGAAGACATGCTCAAGATGGAACAGGTACTGGCCCTATTACGAGTCTCACGGACGATCATCAACATCGAGGACATCACCACACAGACAAGGATCAAATTGAAAACTCCCGCTTTGAAGGCACTCACAGCACTAGCGACGACCACTGGCCGGGCAGCAGAGCTTTATGAGACCCTTTGGGAATCTGATATCGATCTGACACACCAAGCACTGGCACCGATCAGATTTCTCTTAAGAACTGGGACCTCTGAGCAGAAGAGAGTGTATGACCGTTTACACATCTTTGAAGAAGAGGACTACGATATACAACAGCAGGAACTCGTGAAATTTGTCACATCATACAACATGGCAATGATCAGACCGATTGTCTTGAGATATTTGGACTTGAAAGACTTTGAAACAGCATCGAAGTACTTGGAACTATATATCGCTCGTTACACCATCGAAGTGAAGAGATTGGCACTGGAATCACAAGTGAAAGAGAAGAACGTCCAACTATATGAAATGATCACATTCTTTGCTGCACGTTCTGGAAGCTTCACCTCTGTCCTGAACACTTTGAAATTAATGAAGGAGAGTAAGATCCCACTCTCGAAGAACCTATACACCATGTTGCTTGTCGCCCTAAGAAAGACCAAACAACCAGATGCAGATTTAAAACTTATTAGAAAGATCTCAAGCTTCTTCCCCAACCCAGATCCCAAGTTTAAAGCCATCATCAACAACGAACTCATCAAGTTCATCAGTGACAGTTTCCCCGGAGACGCGCGTATCGTGATGAGCCACTTCCTCGCCATTTACCCCAACGAGCTACAACTTATGAACAAATTGAAACTCCTGAGTCTTGTGTTTCATGGGCAAGCTGGTGTGTTGGCAGAGCCAGAGAAAGGAGTATCCATCGCCAATCTGGACCCATACTTCATCACACATGAACCACCATCACCATACACACTGACAATCGTATACACCGCAATACTCCACCACATGGCCCGTCATCATCGTTCTGCAATGGATCTATTCAAGATTGCACAGGCATACATCCTCACTGCAAAGAGATATGAGATGAAGGGCCCATTCAGAGATGATGATTCGATCCTCAAGGTGTTCATCAAGACCGCAATCGTACTACGCAAACCATCAACCGCACTAAGCATCCTTCAGAACTACTTGCAAATCCTCAACCCTGAAAACTGGGACAAATCACTGGTGTCTTATATCTTCCACCATCATGGAACCGCAATGGGGTCACATGAATTCATCCAAATGACGAATATGATGGCTGATTATCAAGTGACACCTGATTTCAACTTACTCTCCGCCCTAGTGAAGAAGGACCGTGCCAATGCCGAATCTTGGTATAATAAGATCAGAGAAAGGGGATACCCTATCAACTTGGCCTCAATCAGGGACATTGCCCTAAAGAATGGATGGGAGATTGACGATAATGCTGGAGAGAACGAAGTCGATGGACAGTTGAAACAATCTGCAGAACAAGTTCGTGCACAAAGAGCATGGGAGGCCGATGTGGAGGTTTGGGATGAAGATGAACAGATTAATGATGTTGGTGGTGCCCTACTTGATATTTTACAAGAGATGGAGATTGAAAAATGAAAGGTTTTTGTGTACATAGCTATATGACCATTATGATGAAACAAGGATATGAATATAATGACCACCACCCCACTTTACATGATGATACGAGACCTACTAGACTACACGACGATGATGATTACCATGCAAAGTATAAGTTTTTTATTTGAATCCAAATTCCTCTATCATGAATCTCAGACTCTGTATTGCTGCAACTTGAACGCTGGTGGTTGCTTCAACGAAGAACGTGGTCTTTCCACAATAACCATCTGCTTCTCACCAACCATCTCCGCAAACAAAATCCCTTGATACTTCTGAGTGAGTGCATAAGCACCTGTATCTGACTTAGAATGCTTCTCCCTTTCCTGGTCAGGCATCTCCAATGCAACCAAATCATCACCATCACTCATCACCTCGTCATCATCCTCTTCATCATCATCAGCAGTGGTCAAGTCTGTGTTATGTCCAATCATCAACGCACCGTTATGAGCACGCTTCTTCCCCTGTGTAAGCTTACTCTTCTGCACAGGAATGTTCAAATCCAAATCGAAAGAGGCCAACCATGAATCACCAAACGCCCAAAGTTTCGTATCGAAGAAACATCCAATCACAGGATCCGTCAACGAGAGGAACTGTTGTGGTAAGAACTCAGAGTTCGACTTGGACCAAGCTGTGAGATGTGTATCTTTCAATCCAAACTCGTAGATCTTTGACTCTGAAGTGATAGCAATGAGAGAATCACGTGTTGAAGCCACTGTGATGTGTGAAATGACACTAGACAGTCTCACAAATGGTGTAGACTCACCAGTGGAACCAGACTCCAAATCAACAACGTCAATAGCCGAGCCACGAGAGATGATCAGCGTTGAATGATGTAATGTGATTTGTGAAACGTTCTCCACGTATCCTAACTTAGATTTTGTGCGTGGCAGTTCTGATAGTGTGTACTCCACCGGTTCATCGTCACTGTTCTCCAATGAGAGCTTATAGATCTCACTATCCGGTGTAGATACAATGATGTGTGTGTTACCGTAGAAGGCCAAATGACGGGACCCAACAGCGTTCAAATGTGGGTATGCAACTCTTGACACGGCAAGTTTTGATGAGTTCTTGGAAGACTTCTTCAAGCGGAACAGCTTTGTGGTTCCCAAACGACCAACAGCGAGCAGTGTGCCGTCTTCTGAAATGGCACATGTTGTGATATTATCTTCGTCAGCCAATGTGAGCTTAGCGACAAGTTCATATGATTCATGAAGCTGTTCATCCTCCTCTTCTTCTTCTTCATCTTCATCATCACCAAGGTTCTCTCTAGCTCTCATGACCAATCTCCAGATCTTTACTGTCTGATCCTGCCACATCGCTATGAGCTTCTCACGCTTGTTAAAGGCAACATGCTGGACCTGTGGCACCACACTGAGCTTTCTGTATTGTCCATCAGTGAAGTTCTTGACACCACTGACGACGATGCTTCTCTCAACACCTCCAGAGACGAGGAAGTTGAAGTTCTTGGACTCGTAGGAAACCATGGCACGCACGTCATTGGAGTGGAAAAGTCTGTTGGAGACGTTGAGCCACTTCTTCTGACCCAAACGCTCAATGTGTTGGAACTTGAAGATCTTACGGTCAACACCTGCAGTGAACACGTTCTCGTTGGCCAAATCAGTTGTGAGTGTCAAGACATCAGCTTCGTGGACTTTGAAACTCTGGAGCAAAGTGGCATGTTGCACGTCCCAGAACTTGATGGATCCGGTAGAGTCACCAGAAACGATCTGATCATGCTGCTCGAGGTACAAGACACTCCAAACCAACGTGCTCTCGATCTTACTCTTGTCAACACGCATTGTGGATAACAGTCTTCTGTCGTTGGTGTTCCAGATTCTCACACGGCCATCGGCACAACCTCCCACAACTTTATCATCTCCAGCCCAGCACAGCGACAGGACACGAGCGTCTTGTCTCTGTAAGAAGGCCTTGTGCTCCACGGATCCAACACCACCAGAGATATCCAAGATCACCACTGTACCATCGTCACATCCGACTGCGAGACTCTTCTGATCTGAACTTGTGGAGATGGACCACACAACGGCAGCGTTACAATCTGTCTCTTTCAACACACGGCCAGTACGGAGACACCACTCAGTGACAGATGCTGTGCCTCCAATGCTGAACAGACGTGGTTCTTCTCCATCAACAACACTCCACGCCAGAGCTTCCACACTGCGATCTTTGGCTCCTTGCAAGGTCATCTCATGGAGCCATTTACCCTTGGGGTTCCAGAGCTCCACATCACCGTTGTTGCGCCCCACTGCGAGCCTGAGGTCACTGGGAGAGAACTTCCCTGTCGAGGGATGTGAGAATGCCAAGGAGGTGATGTTATGCGGTGTGTAGTCGACAAACCTGCAACGGTGTACGCTTGTCTGTTGTGGCATATTAAATGTGCTTGATGTAATGGTCTTTTGTGATGCTTTGTACGATGTGTTCCCAAGGGGTGGAAATTTTCCAAGTATGTGCAAATTAGAGTGGAAATCAACCGATGTGGGGGGACACCAAAATGTGTGATTGATTGGAGTGGATTGCTGGAATTAAGCGTATATTCCCCTGTTTAACCGTACTGTGCCAGAAGCTCATCGCACAGAGCCTATAAAAAAAATTTGGGGGAGCCCTCCCGCGCCCGTGCAAAAATAGCAGATTACCCGGCCGCGGTGTTTCGCGAATCCGCTGTTTGTTTACCTTTCCCGCTTGTTTACTCTAAGATCTTCTTTCTTCTACCCATTAGCCGCCCATTTAAACACCATCATCACCAACAGAATAAAGGACACAGAAGATGGCTGCAGTGGCGAAACAGGCTGAGCGCATGAGCCAGCGCCTCACAGAGCCCGAGCACATCCAGCGCGCCATCGCACAGGTCTTCCAGGACTCCCAGCAGTCCACCGCGGGGCATCGCAAGCAGGTGCACATCTTGAAGGCTGTCCAGAGGCGTGCCGGAGATCTCGACCTGGAGGACTCCTTCAACTACTTCTTCTGCCAGCTCGTCAACAAGGTGCTCGTGACCAAGCGCACGGAGACCGGCGGGGACAGGATCGCCAAGCTCGTGGCGTCCTTTGTGATGAGCATCTACGAGGAGCACGAACACAACAAGGACCACGATTCAGACGAGGAAGATGATGAAGATGAGGAGGATGAGGAGGATGAGGAGGAGAATCTCTTCACAAGATTTGTGGCGTTCTTCATGAACCACTTGTTGCGAGGCATCAACGCCAAGGACAAGAACGTGCGTTACCGTGTGGTGCAGTTCCTAGATCTCACGTTGGGCTCCCTTGGTGACCTCGACGGCGCACTGTACGACAGGCTCATGTTCGAGTTACAGAACAGACTCTCTGATAAGGAGTCGAGTGTCCGTATCAAGGCCCTCCGTTGCATTGCAAGACTCCAGGACGCAGATGGAGACCCAGAGAACCCAGGCCAACCAGATGAACCTACAGCTCAATTGATCTTTGCCGTTCAGAACGATCCAAGTCCTGAAGTAAGAAGAGCTGCCTTGTTGAATCTTGTGAAGGCCCCACATACAAAACATGCCTTACTAGAGAGAGCTAAGGACACAAATTACATCAACAGACGTTTGGTGTATTCACGCATTATCAAGGAGATTGGAGATTTCAGAAACATCGACGCCAAGAGCAGGGAGAAGATCCTCACTTGGGGATTGAAAGATCGTGATGAATCCGTTCAAAAGGCATGTATCAAGATGCTCTCACATGATTGGCTTGCCAATGTCGATGGTGACTTACTGGAGTTGCTGGAAAGACTTCGTGTGAACAAATCAGAGATTGCAGAGCTTGCAATGAAGAAGCTCTTCGATTACAGAAAGGACGTCACATCCAAAATCACATTCCCACCTGATCTATGGTCTGAGTTGAGTCCAGAGGTTGCATTCTTGGCAAGAGTTTTTTATGAGCATTGTAACGAGAACACATTGAACGATTTGATTGATGCAAACTACCCAGAATCGGCAGAGTTGGCAAATCTCTTATCGAAATACCTGGTGTTCAGAATGAAATTGGAGAATTTGGCAGATGCAGAGGATCTTGACTTTGTCATTGAACAATTGTTCAAAATCGCCACAGATTATGATTTCAGTGATGAAATTGGAAGAAGAGCAATGTTACAAGTTGTGAGATCATCATTGACCAACGACAACTTGACTGAGAAAGTCTCCGCTGTGGCATTGAAAGTGTTAAGCAAGTTGGCCATCAATGAGAAGGATTTCTGTGCGATGGTCTCAGAGATCATCACCGACATCAAAGACTCTACTGAGACTATGGAGGATAACGAGAAGGCACCAATCATTAACCAATGTCTCTCGATTTGCAACTCCATGCTTCGTTTGCTCAACGAGCCATTAAAGGGAAATCTTGCAATTGAATCATTACGCACAACTTTGATTGAACCAAGTTATAAGCACACTCTGAATTCTGAGATGAGAGAACGTGGAATTGAAGGATTGGGACTATGTTGTTTACTCGACCAGGAACTTGCAGCATCAGAACTTTTCATCTTGGGTGTGTGTTTGTCCCGTGCCAACGAATCACTAAGGATCACTGCATTGAAGGCAATGTTTGATATCTTGTCCGTTCATGGAACCAAAGTGCTTGATGTGGAGGATGGTGTTGATTCTCTGTCCTTGCACAAGTTGTTCTACAAGTCATTGACACGTATCGAAGAGGAGAGTATGGCTGATATGAAGGCATTATGTGCAGAGGGACTCTGTAAACTCTATCTTGCAGACATCTTGACAGATGACGAATTGTTTGAGAGTATGGTCTTGTCATACTACACACCATCCAACGCTGGGAACCAAAAATTGCTCCAGGCATATTCGTTCTGTCTCCCAGTGTATTGTTTCTCACATCATCAACATCAAGAGAGAATGGCACGTGTTGCTGGAGATGTGTTGAAAAGAGTATTTGAATCCAACCAGGAGAAACATGCTGAGGATGACGATGTGTCGATTCCTATTCAAACTGTGCTGCAACAAATTTTGCATTGGACCGATCCAGCTAACGTTGTCAATGCAGATCCTGAGGACATTGCATCATCTGAGACACATTTGCAGTTTGCCATCTCGATGTTAAGACTATTCAATTCGATCAATGATAACAAGTTCAGAAAGCTGATGGTGGTTACACTTCCAAAGATGAAGATCACAGATCAGCTGCCATACAAGTCATTGAAAAAGCTTTATAAGATCATGGAAGAGATCGAAGAGGATGTGAATGATCTCGACACAGTGGCCAAGAACTCGTTCAGAAAGTTTACGAATAAGGTTATGGAGATGTATGACAGTGCACATGAGCGTCTGCCACAGGATGCACTTGATAAGGAGATCTCAGTGATTATGGAGCAGAGTGATGATTCAGACTCTGATGATGATAGCTCTGAGAGAGACGAGGAGTTTGACAGGGAGGAGAGCCAGAAGGAAGGTGCTCCACAGGCACATGCTGCTAATGATGAGGATGGTGATGATGAAGAGGAGGAAGATCAAGATCAAGATCAAGAAGAGGACCAAGATCAGGACGTTTCACGGGCTGATGAGGGCAACGAGAACGAGCCATCGTACGACAGCGACAACGACTTGTCAATGGAGTAGCAGGCAGGGGTATAGGGGGGGAGAGGTTATTTATGGGACATAATCAAAAGGGCCAAATTTACGAACATCATTGTAGTATAAAAAGGAGAAAAAAAGGAGAAAAAAAGGAGAAAGAAGTGCACAAACCGGGTTTCGCTCCGGAGCTCGTTTAGCCCAAAAGCGCGAAACAACGGGAACGACGCGTCAGGCTCTCGTATAGCACATACGCGTTTCTTGGGCATTTGGACGTTGCATCAACAGTTTGAAAAATGGACCAAAACGACCAGCCCAACACCCCACCTTCTGGCACCCACACACATTCTCTCAGATAATTAACGACCAATTGCAGCAATGGCCGACATCAAGAAGACACAGGCGGAGTTCTCCAAGGCCCTCCACGGTAACAACGCCGGGGCCAAGTCCGGGCTGGGAGCCATTCTCTCCAAGAACAAGAGTGCACAGCAGACCGCCGTGGACGACTACCTGAAGCACTGGGACGGCAAGACCGACAAGGATGCCGAGCAGAGACGTTTGGAGGACTACAACCAGAGCACACACTCCTACTACAACGTGGTGACGGACTTCTACGAGTACGGATGGGGTACCTCCTTCCACTTCTCAAGATACTACAAAGGTGAGCCATTCTCACAGGCCACGGCACGTCACGAGCACTACTTGGCCTCCAAGATCGGAATCAAGGACGGTTGGAACGTGTTGGACGTTGGCTGTGGTGTTGGTGGCCCAGCACGTGAGATCTGCAGATTCACCAACTGCAACATCACCGGTTTGAACAACAACGACTACCAGATCGAGAAGGCCAACTGGTACGCACAAAAGGCCGGTTTGGCTGATAAGCTCCAGTTCGTCAAGGGTGACTTCATGAAGATGGACTTTGAGCCAGAGACCTTCGATGCGGTGTATGCCATCGAGGCCACCGTGCACGCTCCAGTGCTCGAAGGTGTGTATGGTGAGATTTACAAAGTGTTGAAGCCAGGTGGTGTGTTTGGTGTTTACGAATGGGTCATGACAGACGCCTACGATGAGACCAACGAGGAGCACAGAAAGATCGCCTATGAGATTGAGCTTGGTGATGGTATCCCAAAGATGTACGCCAACGACGTTGCAAGACAGGCTTTGAAGAACGTTGGATTTGAGATTGAACACGAACAGGACCTTGCCGATATGGGTGATGAAATCCCATGGTACTACCCATTGACCGGTGAATGGAAGTACGTCCAGAGTTTCTACGATGTGAGCACTTTCTTCAGAACCTCATACTTGGGTAGAAAAGTCACCACCGCTATGGTTGGCCTGTTGGAGAAGATTGGTCTTGCCCCATCTGGTTCCCAGAAAGTCACCTTGGCACTTGAGGAGGCCGCTGTTGGTCTCGTTGAAGGTGGTAGACAGAAGTTGTTCACTCCAATGATGCTTTACGTTGCTAGAAAGCCATTGAATGCTAAGGATTAAATCTGTTGATGTGTTTTGTGGTGTGTGCTTTTGCTGGGGATGTATTTTTTTGTGCTTCAGGTTTAAGTCCAAAAGGGAATGGCTATAAGGCTTCATGTGATGGCATGACAATGTCCACAGGCTCTTTTGTTTTGTGTTGAGCCATGAACAGCCTTTCATTCCATCCTTCCATTCACACTCTCCATTTCCATCTTTCTCTTCACCTTTCCTCTCGCCACCCCCCTTACTAATATATAAAGATTCACAAAAAGAGAGCCAGAAGAAGTATCCTGTAGGCGAACAAACCATCCAGCTCTAGGGCGTGCGGTACTTGCATGCCTTAGTGGAATCTCGAGCATTTATTCGTACTTATCGTCACATGTTGTTTGATAAGAACTTGTGCGCATCGTGGCACCACATAATCGTGGGTAATCCATTGCAGGGCCTATGACAGGCTATCGTGAGCCCATCATCATACAAACAATTGGCCAATCATGAGTTAGTAATCTCGACTCCATAAGAAATCCAAAGAGACTCGATAAGTGTCACCAGTTCCACAAGCTTGGCACAAAGGTAGGTATATCGTGGTATCTATATACATCGGCCTAGCGAACCACCACCACACCGGCACAGCGCTTCTCTCCCACTTTATACCTTCCTCCTTTCCCCAGATAGCCTATTCTGTCACTTTCCATTAATGGATCCCGTGCCCACCGTGCCGTATCTCTGCCTCTGTGGGGATTCAGGTGGGCAAAGATCGCCCACTCCACGGCATAGCGGGATGTATGGTGCCCCGATGGATTGGTGGATTGATCGCCCTTGTATGTTACAACAATGGCAATAAACGTCTAACAAAGGCCTCCAACATACAATGAACGTATAAACATAACGTAGAAGTAGTGTTTTCTATAGGTAATGTATGGGTATACAACACCTACCAGCTCAAAACAGCCAAGTTTATACATGCGCCGGAGTTGCAATGACACAAAGCGGATGCCATGTTACGAACTCCCTGTGCGCTAACAAACAAGCCCAAACACCGGAGAGAAAACATTTTGCCTTCCTGAAATCCAAGGCCGTATATTTCCATTGACATGCTGGAAGCCTTTCTTTTGTTGGCCTGACGTTTGTGGGACGCCTGGAGCTGAGTTCGCCAGGGAAATTACGAGAAGCTTGGTCATATGCGATGGGTGCGTCCTCCCGGTGATAGCCGTGTTGTTTACCAAATTCTCTAAGGATTGTGTTATGGCTGGGAGTACCAGTGAAGTCACTGTGTATACAGAATGGTCTAGGAATCCAGATACGTATCACACGAGAGTCTAGAGATATACAGATTGTCGATAGAAGGACTAGGTAGTGGTTCAGCTCTCGGTATGTTACGAGTACGTCCGATTATCCTGTTCGGGAAAGTTGTGCGTGTGTTGGAGTCTTCCCTCATAAACAACAGCATGTGGGTTCACCGTTGATCGGCGACTCGATTGTGTTTGCTTCTATGATGTTCAGTCAACTAGAATAGCTGGGAGGTTTGGGATACTGGTTGAAACGTATATAGTTGTTCTATCAGTTTAAAGGTGGCTGCTACACAATTTCTATTGCTCTTATCCGGATGCCGCTTTTTAGTCAGTAGGGCTACACAAAAAACACCCAATTCATGTCCAGGAATGTATTCATCTATGTACTTTAAGCATCTAGATCTGTGCCTTGTACACCTCATCGGCAACCTCAACACCTCTAGCCCAGTATGTATCCTCAATGTACTCAATCTTACCCTCTGCAGTCAACAAGTTATACTTTGTATGGTCCTTAGATTCCCATCCATGAATCTCATCCTTGAAAGTCAAGAACTCCACAAATGGAGAAACCCACTCAGTGGCAATCTTGTGCTCCTCTGGTGTGTACACTTTCATGAAGTAGAACCAAAGTGTGAAATCCAATCCATGGATAACTTTCAACTCTCTTGGAAGGTTCTTATCGTTGAAGGCTGCTCTGAAACTTATTCTGTAACGGAAGATCTTCTCCTGTGGGAATCCAAACTTGACCATCTGGTTAATGAAACCTCTCCCGGAGGCATAAACTTGACCATCAGCGGTAATATTACCAAACACCAATCTAAGCTTCTCATTGAACTCAGAGTCATCCTCGGTGAAAGTGTTCAAGTCTGGATACACCTTGAGCAATGGCTCAATGACCTTAGCTGGGTAGTAGTTCTCAACTTGTAACTTAAGATCATCCTTTGTAGTTGGAGTGTTGAGCATGGAGTACTTCCATGGTTCGTTATCAGCCTCACCGATGACCATTCTGACACCCTTAGCAATCATCTTCTTTGTGAACTCACCAGAGTAAAGATCACCAATGAGCTTAGATGAGACAAACTTATCATCTGTCACGGCTCTGAAAGTGTGCATTGACAAAGTTGGAATGAAATCCTCCATGAAGAATGGATCCTGTTCTCTCAACTTGGCCAATTTCTCAGCACTGGAAAGCCCTGACAATCCCAATTTTTCACAAACTTCATCGAATTGTGACTGTGTCTCCTCGATGGTCTTTGGTTGGCAGTAGACCAAGTTGGACTGGAAAACGACCTGTTTGATCAGCTGTGGCTCCTCTGGGTGGTATGCCTCGTAGGCCAACTGGAAGAAGAGCGAATAGGCACCGGCGGAGAGACCACCAATGGAGATCTGGTCAGCGTTACCACCAAAGTACTTGATGTTCTTAGCGGTCCACTCCAGGGCCATTCTCTGGTCCCAGAATCCAAAGTTGGAGCTGTACTCATCCTCTTCGAGCAACTCCTTAGAGGACAAAAATCCAAAGATGTTGAGTCTGTAGCCAGGACACACGAGCACGAACTTGTCTGGGAACTGGGCGTTGAAGTCTGTGGTGTCCATGAACAGGTTGTTTGGGGAGTTGTACTGCAACCATCCTCCGTGCAAGTAGAAGAACACTGGCCACCCTTCAGCTGGTGGTTCTCCCGTTGGTGTGAAGATGTTCACGTACTGGATCTCCTCCTTGGAAGGGCTCTTGACGTAGTTGAACACCGGGTTGGGCACCGAGGGTTGTGGACACTTGAGCCCGACTTTGCCGTAGTCGCCGGTGTAGTCGAAGTCCTGTGGGATGGGCAACGCTCTCTTGAATCTGTCCTTGGCAGACACTGGGAGGGCGTATGGGACCTTGGCGTATCTCACCGTCGAGGCAGCGTTGGTCAAAGTGGAGTTGAAGGTGTATCCTGTGAGTGTTCCCTGTCCTGGGATCTGGAGTTGCACTGGGGCATTCACTGCTGGGTCGGCGTCTGGAAGGTAACTCATTGTCTGGTGGTTTAATTGGTGGTGATTAGGCACTGAATTCTACCAGAAATTTGCAAGGAAAAGAGCAGAAAGTGCACCTCATCGACGATATATACCAACCTCCAACCTCCAGAGATAGATAAACGGAGACGGGTGCACGCGGCTGCGCTCGGAGGAGATCGGAGGAGATCGGCATTTCCGCCCAATCCGGAAGGTGTGCGAAACCCCCGGATCTCCGCCCTCGGATCTCGGCCCTCGGAATGCCCCCGGAATGCCCTCGGAACTGGGCGGGAACTGACAACACCCGCACACCACCGGGGCTCAGGCGCACCGGAGTTCGATTCCCGCAGCGGCTACCCAACACTCCAGCCGTTGCGCAAAAAGAAACGAGCAGCACTTCAACCGCCAACCGCCGCCCCCATCGCCAGTTTCCCCCCGGGTCTCCGCACTCACTGAACCTTTCACCGTCGCTTGTTGTTTGTTCATTGGTGGTGTGTGGGACTGGGGACTTGTGGGCTCCCTTTTTTTGGTGGTGTTTTGTGGTGGTGTTTTGCGGTGGTGTTTTGTGGTGGAGTCTTTTATATGCCCTATGCCCTTGGATATTTCCTCTTCTTCTTCCACTAGTAACACAACCAATAGATCAGTTATCCTCCCCGGTTACCCACGGTCTCGGGCCTTTAACGGTGGAGCTCCCCACCAAAAAAATTGTCAAACAAATTGAGCGGAGGGATTTGACAGGTTGGCCGAGTTTCCGTTCGCTGGACTTTTGACCTTGCCTCACCAGCCACCCGGACCTAAAGCGAAGAAGACCCTGAACTTCCCTGTTTGCCATAGTATATCGGCTGCCCTGATTGTGCCATTTCAATACACTTGCAAACTCTCCCACAAGTCCCAGCTCCTCCCAGCCACATCCGCCCCCAAATTTAGTCCCTCTGAGCTCTCCCCCGAAGGCCTAGATGCGTCCGAGGCCTAGATGCGACTAGCTGTGACACAAAGCTCGGGAAGGCCTGGGTTATCCACACACAGATGCGCACCCGACGATAAGCAGCGTAATCTCGAAGGATACACATCCATCGCAAAGCAGAATGAGCTGAGCCTGGCATCGCCTTTTGGGCATCTTCTTTATCTCACTCAGCATCGCCGAGTACTACTTAAGCCCTCCAAGATCCCTCGATCACCGGGTACCACCACCAATAACACACATTCCCCTACCCCCCATCCACCACCCACCACCCACCACCATCCATCATGGCCACACACAAGAACTCCACGGATGGATCCAGCCAGGACCTGGAAGAGAAGATCGACCAGAAAGTCAATGTCGGTGAAATCCACGACATGGAGATGCAGCCAGTGATCTCCACAGTCATCTCTCCAAACGGTAAGACCATCGAGGTCATCACCTCCGGACAAAACGTTGATGAGGCTCTCCGTATCGCTGAGGAGCTCGAGAACGTTGAGATCCACCCAGAGAAAGACGCCAAGTTGCGTCGTAAGTTGGACTTTTTGCTCTTGCCACTCTTCGGTTTCCTTTACATGGTTCAATTTATGGACAAGACATGTATCTCCTACGCCGCTATCATGGGTTTGCAGAAGGATTACCACATGAAGGGTCAGATGTACTCTTGGACAACTTCTTGTTTCTACTTGGGTTACTTGGCCGCTTCTCCATTCGCCGCTTACTTGTTGCAGAAGCTCCCAGCTGTCAGAACCTCCGCTATCTGTATCATTCTTTGGGGTATCATCCAATGTTTGATGCCAACTCCAAAGACCTATGCCACTTTCATCCTCTTGAGAACCATGCTTGGTATGCTTGAGGCCTTTGTTTCCCCAATCTTTGTCATCATCCTCAACCAGTACTACCAGAAGTCCGAGCACTTTGGTAGAATGTCCTACTTCTACGGATTCAACGGTCTTGGTTCCATCTTCCTTGCCGGTGTTGCCGCTGGTTTGTACCAACACAAGGACTCTTACTCCATCACCGCCTACCACATCTTGTTCATCATCATTGGTTTGATGACCTTGATCGTTGGTGTCATCATCCTCGTCTGGATTCCAAACACCCCAGCTGAGTCCAAATGGTTGTCCCAGGAGGAGAAGGCCATGATCGTTGCCAGAATTAGAGGAAACCAACAGGGTTTCGGTTCCAGAAAGTTCAAGAAGGAGCAGATCTGGGAGTGTCTCAGAGATATCCGTACTTGGATCTACTTCGTCATTGCCCTCTGTGTTGCCATTCCAAACGGTGGTGTCTCTTCTTTCACTTCTATTATCATCAAGGGTTTCGGTTATGACACTGTTAAGGCCCTCTGGATGAAGGCCCCAACTGGTGCCTTTGAGCTTGTGTTCCTCTGTACTTTGCCATGGATCTCCATGGTCATTAAGTCCAGATTGCTCATGGCTAACATCTACTTGTGTATTGTGCTCATGGCTGTGTGTCTCTTGGCCTTTGCCGATGACAACGCTGCCCTTGCCGGTATTTGGATCTTCGGTATCTCCCCAGTTGGTATTGCCACCGTCTCTTCTTGTGTCACTTCTAACACTGCTGGTCACACAAAGAAGCTTACCGCTAACGCATTGTCCCTCATGGCCTACTCTGCTGGTAACATGATTGGACCACAGACTTTCAGAGCCAAGGATGCCCCACAGTACCAGCCAGCTAAGGCCACTTGTGTTGGTCTCTACTGCGGTGTTGTCGTGTTGGTTGCCTTGCTTGCATACCTCAACTGGAGAGAGAACAAGAGAAGAGACAGAATGAGAGATGAATTGGGTGACAAGTACACCGTTGTCAAGAACCAGGAGTTTGCCGATTTGACAGACTTCCAGAACCCAGAGTTCAGATATGCCTTCTAAGGCTTGCCTGCTTGTCTGTGTTTTTGATATTCTGCTGAAACGTTGTACGTAAATTTGTTTGCCTGTTCCGTGTTTTTGCTTTCCTTATTCATCTTTTTTTTATCATGCCCCACTTGCAATTCCTCTTTTTGTCTTCATCGGTATATTGGGGCTTCAAGAGGCTCCATCCCATGTTGATAATGACTATATATAATATACACGCGGAGGGGAACTGGAGTCCCCTCATATGATTAAAACTCTTGGACTAGTAGCCCCTTTCTTTAGGCCTCTAGCTATTGTGAGTCTCAGATTGTCTGGTGATGTTTTGTGTAGCGATCAAGCCGACCGGTATGAGGTGCTGATAGGATCTTCGGTCGACAGTGTAGATGGCAACGGTCATAGAAGTATATCAACGCCACCACGTATAGAAAGGCCTTCAATGGCTGATAGGATAGATCATAGCCAGTACAAGGAAGATGAAGATGTGGCTCCATGGTCCCTGTGACGCTTTTGTGGCTTCACAGCCGTACAGGAAGGTCCAGGTGATGCTCATCGTCAGTGCGTTATCAATGTATCTCTCACCCAGCTATACACCCACACCCACACAACACACCCACACAGGACAAAAGAACACATGTAACACACAACCATCAACATCTTCACAAACACAACGTACTCACCCACTTTGAACCCCTGAGCATCAATGAAGAGCCCTTTCTCCCTACAGTTTCAACGGGTTTTTTGCTTAGCCGACACGCCTGGATGCCCATCGAACGCTTAGGTCACGTGACCGTTTTTGGTGATCCTGTGGTGATCCTGTGGTGTGTGTGTGGGGGGAATGGCACTGATAGATGAATAACACAGCACTGGGTATTCCGAATGTTCTGTAAACTACTAGATAAGCTATTTGGATGCCCACATAATGACTTACACCAAGCATTGTAACAATTTCACCAATACAGGTACTCATAATGACACCTTAAAGAGCACAAGATGGAAGCACCACCACCCCTCACAACGACAGTTCCATGCACCTGGCCCTGAAAGTACAACTAAGCGCCCTCCATCAACAATGCAAACACTTTGACACATTTGTGGGGACCCTGTCAACGAACAACGAACACAGGAGATCACCAGTGCATAACACCGAGAAGGAGACTAGACTTTCTGGGAAAAAGGGGGGCGTTGGTTGGTGTATCAAACCCTGATCCTTCCTTCCTAAAAGCAGGGGGAATATCTGTGGTAGTGGTGGATGTTTGGTTGAGGGCTTAGAGGTCGGGGGGATAAGAGCACTGATTAGTGGGTCGATCGATGGAATATCAATTGAATCATGCACATTATCTCAGCAGTGATACGTAGTGATAAAGATCAACCAGAAGACAAGTATACTAGTAGTACTAGTTAACCGGTGTCAGCAGTGGAACTCGAGCGCAAAACCGGAGTCAGATCCCACAACAAATACAAGAAAAGTGCCAGTATGAGCCATGAGGCAGAAGGTGTTGCCGAGGGTTTTCTTGGCCCCAAGTTCGCTATCGTGACGTGCATCGTGGACTGTTCCTTGCTGGTCTTGATGTTGGTGGTTCCTCCAGCACCAACAAAGCACCAAAGCACCACAGCACCACAGCACCACAGCACCACCAAAACAACGCTACACAAATCCTACAGAGTCACAAAAGCGTTCTCCATGCTCACACTACTAATTATACAGAACGAAATTGCCGGAAATGGCCCAGAACAGGCATTATTTGTTGTTACAACGAGATCCGCGCACCAGATTGTCGGTCTAGTTCCCGAATTGGGAAACCCCCCCGGATTTCTGTGAAGCAGCTGGGCGAAACCTCCTTGGTCCCTTGACAGGCCATTTTGGTGTGGTGTTTGGTGTGTTGATGTGTAATTTGAAGGTTCTTTATGAGCTATGCAGTCACTAATTCATCACACAGTTTGATTCCCCTGCTCAACAGCATTCCAAAGAACCTCCAAATTCCCTTTAACCTCCTCTTTTGTGTTCAGCCATCCAATCGATACGAACAGAACTCCGCCGCACATCTCCACCAAAAACCTCCACGCCATTAGAGTTCCTGAATTCCTGGTTCCTCCAAACGCTTCTGCATTGTGTCTGCAGCTCAGCTCCCAATTCTTATCTGCTGGCTGCTGTTATCTCTGCCCTTCCCTAGATGACAACCCACAGCGTCTCTCGACAATGGCCATATATAACCCCCCGACTCCCCATCTTCAGGAAATCATCATCATCATCTTCATCATCATCTTCATCATCTTGACCACCACTAAACCACCAGAAAACCCGACGACATGGCCGCTCCACACAGCAGCGACGAGTCCGTCAGTCTCGAGGAGAAGATCAACCACGAGATCAACGTGACAGATGCAGAGGGACTCGAGGCCCAGCCACAAATCACCACCATCATCTCCCCCAGTGGAAAGCCCATCGAGGTGATCACCTCTGGACCACCAGCAGACTTGGACGATGCATTGGCCCTTGCCCAGGAAGTTGAAGGTGTCGAGATCCACCCGGAGAAGGATGCCAAGTTGCGTCGTAAGTTGGACTGGGTCCTCTTGCCAATCTTTGGATTCCTGTACACCGTGCAGTTCATGGACAAGACATGTGTCGGTTACGCCGCTATCATGGGTATCCGTAAAGATTACAACATGGTGGGTCAGATGTACTCGTGGACAACTTCTTGTTTCTACTTGGGATACTTGGCCGCTTGTCCATTCGCCGCTATTATCTTGCAAAAATTGCCAGCTGTTAGAGTCACTTCTTGTTGTATTGTCCTATGGGGGGTTGTCCAATGCCTCACTGCCACCACAAGAACTTATGCCACATTCATCCTTTTGAGAACCATGCTCGGTATGCTCGAGGCATTCGTCTCGCCAATCTTTGTGATCATGTTGAACCAGTACTACCATAAGTCCGAGCACTTTGGAAGAATGGCCTATTTCTATGGATTCAACGGTATTGGTTCGATTTTCCTCGCTTGTGTCTCTGCTGGTTTGTACAAGAGACAGCACGACTACTCGATCAAGGCCTACTACATCCTTTTCATCATCATTGGTCTCTTGACCATCCTCATTGGATGCATCATTCTCTACCACATCCCACCAACACCATCCAAATCCAAATGGTTGTCCCAGGAGGAGAAGGCCATGATTGTTGCCAGAATTAGAGGAAACCAACAGGGATTCGGAAACAGACACTTCAAGAAGGAGCAGGCCATTGAGTGCGTTAGTGATATCCGTACTTGGATCTACTTGGTCATCGGTATGCTCGTTGCCATTCCAAATGGTGGTGTTACATCTTTCACCTCCATTATCATCAAGCAAATGGGTTACTCCACGGTGAAGTCATTGTTGATGAAGGCTCCATCCGGTGCCTTTGAGCTCTTCTTCCTCTCCTCGTTGCCATGGATCTCCATGATCATCAAGTCAAGATTCCTCATCGCAGGTATCTATTCTTCCATCGTGCTCATGGGTGTCTGTCTCTTGGCCTTTGCCGACAACCACGCAGCACTCGTCGGTATCTGGATCTTTGGTATGTCTCCAGTGGGTATCGCTACCGTTTCCTCGTGTGTCACTTCCAACACTGCTGGACACACAAAGAAGCTTACTGCCAACGCCTTGTCCCTCATGTTCTACTCCGCAGGTAACATGATTGGTCCACAGACCTTCCAGGATTCGGACGCTCCAAACTATCCAAAGGCCAAGGCGACCTGTGTCGGTTGTTACTCTGCTGTGATCTGTCTTTTGGCGATCTTGGCCGGTTTGAACATCAGAGAGAACAAGAGAAGAGACAGAATGAGAGATGAGTTGGGTGACAAGTACGTGGTTGTGAAGAACCAGGAGTTCGCTGACTTGACAGACTTCCAGAACCCAGAGTTCAGATACTCCTACTGATTGACCCTACTCGTCGTTATGTATGTCCCATCCCATTCATTTATAGAGAATTGTAGGACGCTGACGTCTTTAATTGAAGAGTTGTAACTTATAATTAACCATATAGCCTGCTGATTATGTAAGGGCTTATGTAATAACTGTTACGCGCAACATCTCCGTCTTCTCCAAAAATTTATTTCTCCAGAGCTGCAGTGTCACTTTGATCTCCATCTTTTCCCTGTTTACTCCTATTAAACCAACAGTTCAAAGAGGAACAAATACCACCAGAAGGATGGCACCAACTGAAAACCCAGACGACCTCGACGACGGACTCGATTACGCAGTGGATTCTGCCGAAGAAGTGGAAGCTGTGTCCATCCGTGAAGATGAGTCTGAAGATGAAGAAGTGATAAAGAGCACGAATAACACCGATTCCACAGTGGGGAAGAAGAGAAGAAAAACAGATGACAAGTTCAAAGAGAAGAAGAGATTGAAAATGGAACAGGACATGTCCAAAAAGAAGGGAATTGCATCATCTGATTCTATAACGTTAGCGGAGACTTTTACACAACTATTAGTGAAGCATAACTCTGAAGCTACACAGTTGGACTATTTCAAGAAGAGTGATTTCGTGGATGCCTCGAAGTACAAAGAGGCACGTACATTGGAGAACTTCAAAGATTTCACGGATAAGTACAACAAGGGGCTCACATTGATCGTGGCAATAAGTCGAGTTCGCATCGCAGATTTGTTCAAATTCTTGGGACCAAAATCCAATGCGATGAGAGTCGGAAAGGGTTATAAATTCGAGATGAGAGATGACACGAAATATGTGATTGGTACCCCTGAGAGATTATTACGTTTGGAATTCCCACAGAAGTATGAGATCAAGTCGATCATCTTGGATGCAACGTTCCAGGATTTGAAAACGCATAGTGTTTTGGATGAACCAAAGTTGACAGAGTTGTTGAAGAAGTATCAGGGTACAAAGACGATATTGTACTGATTTTTAATATTTGAAAAGAAAAAGGAATGCATAGATCTCAATGAGTATGTGTGAGATGTAGATCAATGAGATCAAACTACAAACCCCAGGGGGACCGAGAAGTAAACAGATTGGATAAAAAACGTGGTCATTAGCTGTAGATGGCATAGTCATGAAGTGAGTTGAGCAGACGAAGAGGTGTAGATGTAGTGTGTATGTACATGAATGGAATCTTCTTCTATCCTCTGTCAACCGTGATGATGATGTGAAGGGGATCTTTCCATCCTTCAATCGTGTGGTTTCCCACTGATACGAGGGAACAGTCTATCCGCATGGAAATTGATGGAGGATCTCGACGAGACACGCTTGGCCTTGGTCTCCATGCACACTTTCATCTCCTGTTCCAATGCTGAGCACAACGCGTTGCCCTCACCGTTGGAGGACCAGCAGTTGAGCAGCGAGGACATCAGCACGACACAGGGCGAAACACCCTGCTCGACGACGGGGTTTTTGGCACGCAGACGCTCGAGCTTCGGCAGGCGGACTGCTCTGTTGGAGGACATCTTTTAGTATGTTTGTGTGGTCAAAATGTGCTTGAAATGGTGTAAATTTGGTGCAAATTTGGTGCTAAATCTGCCCGAAGAAGTGTGATGATGATCGTTAAACTGAAAAATTCCCGGCCAACTCCAGCGAAAGGCCGGGTAATCCCGGAAATCTTGGTGGTGTGCGGGTGTCCGGGAATTTTGTGAGGGAAGACGCGTTAACAATTTCGAGACAGGGAACACTTCCACCACTTAAAACCGACGCTGGAAATACACCAAAAAGGCACCAAAAGTCGGTGTTTGGACACGTTAAAGAGTGAAGGACACTTCACCAAACAATGGAGAACAAGAGACCGCTTCCAGAGCCTGGAACAACGGCACCAGAGCCCGTCAAGACGCAGAAGATCCATGCCACGGACTCCCCATCATCAGCATCATCTGCATCAACTGCACCAACTGCAACTTCAACTTCAACAGCAGCACCGGCATCCGGCAGACAGTGGCGCAAAGTGGACGGCAAATGGGTCGTCCCTGAGATCACCAAGGCCGAGTCCGCAGAGGCCAAGCGCACGCTCAAGAAGGAGGGCATGAAGGCCTTTTTGGAGAAGTACCTTCCAGAGTCTCCCACAGGCAATGATATCATGTTCGTGACGATGCTCCTGGGGTACCTCCCGACCTGGACCATCGAAGATTTCGACAACGAGAAGAGCCTGTTGAAGGCAATCAAGCTGCTCCAGCGGGCGATGACCAAGGCTGCAAGTACACGTTTGAGAAATAAACATCTAAACACGGTGGAACAGGCAGTGGAGGCTATTGATAAGGCTCAAAACATCATCGTGCTCACTGGTGCTGGTATCTCCACGTCTTTGGGAATCCCTGATTTCAGATCCAAGAAGGGTATCTACAACCTGTTACAAGAATACGACCTGGATGATCCACAAGAAGTGTTCGATTTGAACAACTTCCGTTCAGACCCAAGCATCTTCTTCACAATTGCACACATGGTATTACCACCAGAGAACGCATGGACCCCTACACACTCATTCATCAAGGAGCTAAACAACAGAGGCAAGCTCTTAAGAAACTACACACAGAACATTGACAACATCGAAGCCTCCGTGGGGCTCCCGGAGGACAAGTACATCCAATGCCATGGCTCTTTCGCCAGTGCTACTTGTCGTACTTGCAAGCTCAAAGTGAAAGGCACCAAGATCTTCCCCATCATTCGTGCTCAAAACATGGCACTATGTCGTAAGTGCAAGGACAAGAGAAGAGCCAAGGAGAAAGTTGAAGATAACGTTGGTGACTATGGAGTCATCAAACCTGACATCACATTCTTTGGGGAAGATCTCCCGGCAAAATACTACAACAATCTCCAATCAGACGTTGCCAAGTGTGATTTGATCATGTGCATCGGCACTTCACTCAAAGTATCACCAGTGAACAACATCATCAACTTGGTGGATGAAGAAATTCCACAGATCTTGATCAACAAGGATGATATCAACCATGCGGAGTTTGACGTTACGTTATTAGGGTTCTGCGACGAGGTGGTGGCATACCTTGCTGATAAGTTACATTGGAACATTGATCATGAATGGATGGGACGCCTCAAGGAAGGTGGATTGCATTTGAAGACTTTGGAGTCTGATATTGGGTTATATGAAGTGTGGAAGGATAGACAAGAGGAATTGGAGAGGGCACAAGAGGCAGAGGGTCTGCCGGTTCAGCAGACATCAGAGGCAGAGGGGCAGAAGGAGGCTTCAGTATGAGCTCTCATGCTTTTTTTTTTTTTTTTTTGAGGTTTACTATGTTGTATTTTGCAGAGATTCAGGGAGAGAGCTAATAGAGAGTACACTATACTAGGGCTAATATTCACACGTTATAATACATGGGGTCTGGATTATCAACCTCTGTACACATGTCTGTAGGTTCATGTTCATATAAATGTCATTCATTATACAGAAAGAAAGCTATTAGACTTAACTGTGTGGAAAACAAAACGGGAGTGATAAAGTAAGCAATTAACAACAAGATATAGTTCAAGTGGCATAAAAAAACAACGATCTCAAAACGGCACACAACAACATTCAAAAAGCACATAACTTATAAGACAAGACCAAAAAAAGGATCATATTAGAACCCTTCCAATGCCTTAATAGCCTTATTCAACCTCTTCACACTTTCCTCTTTCCTATCCCCATCCACAATCATATCAGCAGTAAGTCTAGACAACGAATCCACCAATCTTTCAACCAACTGTTTATCCTGAGGATCCATTCCAATCCCCTGGAATTCCTGACCAATGATCGTTCCTTCTGTGGCTTGTAACAAAGTGAGTAAAGTATCATGGTTGAAATGTCCCTTTTTAAACATTGACGATGATCTCTTCTTAGATTTCCGTTTCTGCTGCTTCTGTTGCGTGTTCTGTTCTTTCTTCATCTGGTCATTGTCTTCATCTTCAGTGACGAATCCATCATCGACTACCAGTTTACTGGACTGTGAAGGTGTGATGACGGAGTGTTGAGGCACTGGAGGTGGTGGTAATGGACGTGGTTGTGATACATCCCTCTGCGGGACTGCTGGAACACTTGTCTGTAGCTGTGCCTTGTCTTCCAATGTCAAATCATGTGTGATCTCATTAACGAGTCCATCAATCGTAATCAACTGATCCCCTGTGATTTGTTCAGATTTGGTACGTCTACTGGCTTTTTCAAAAGCCAAGATGTCATCAATTGGAGATTTCATACCAATTGCCGATACGGGTCTTCTTGGAGATCTCGAGGGAATTGCCGGATCCACCACAGTGAGGAGTTGTCTTTCAACTGGTTGGATTGTCTGTTCCTTTTTAGTGCTCAAGGGACCCACGTCAAAGTCAAATGAATCCATAGAGGTCTTGCGTACATGTGTGCTTGTTTCCTCTGCAATTGGCTCGTTTGTAGTGTTGTTATCACCTGTTTGGAAGTGTGAGTCCTTCCCAGAGTACGAAGAGTCTGGATACTTGCTTGATCCTGAGCCAGAGCCAGAGTTGGTGTTTGTTCCAGAAGAGTCAGTGGAGAACGTGGATGATTTCTTCTCATGGCTTCTCTTCGATCTCTTTGAAGGGTTTCTAGAGATCTTCACAATCGAAGGTCTTGCCTTCACGATGGTGGTCTGCTCCTCAGGGATAACGACTTGGTTCACCTCATGGATACTTGGTGCATACTCTGAGATCATCGATCTTCTGTTCAGAGTTGCAGAAGTTGGAGAAGTTGGAGAGTTGATCTCCGGGTGGTGGGCATTCACCGTGACTGAGACCGTCTGTGGCTTGTGGAAGGTGAAGTCGTCGCTGGAAGATCCCGTGGAGCTCGCTGTCTGTTCTGGAGGTGTCACTGTCACTGTATCATTTCCCTCTGGGATGGCGTTGTCGTGTGGGATCTGCAGCGAGTTCCGTGCACTTGGTCCCTGTGATCTGTTGGCTATGAAGTCATCTGCGTCCTCGTAGTCTTCTTCGTTTGTGGTTGGTGACTGAGATGCCGACAGTTCTTGTCCCTCAGCGTCATTTTTGAAAGAATCCAGCATGTTCTCGAGTCTGTTTCTGTCGATGTGGGCCTCCTGTTCGACGGTGCTGAACGCTGAACCTTTGCTCTGCTTCAACAGGTCCGAAGTGGTGGACTTGAACGAGGCTGCTGAGTGGATCGACATCTTCTCTTCTCCTTATTGTCTCTGTGTGTGTGTGTGTGTGTTTGTATCCTTTGTTCTTCTTCTGTATTCAATGGAGAAAAATAAATAATGGATTGTTTTGATGGCAATAGAAGAAGAAAAGTCGGAAGTTTCTGATGATCTGCTGCTGCTGCTGGATTCCATGCAGCCCATTACATTTCCGCATCGGGAAAAACGTAAACAAAGGGGGAACCCCCTCATCCTTTTTGGTTCTTATATATAAATAGCCATAAATCCTGGGTAAATAGCACTGATTTAGAGGGTAAAATAGAATAATATGACACTACTCAATATAATGTCAAAGAAAGTCTCATAAAAAAAATACCGTGTATATGATAACAACAAAAATAGAACACTCTGTATTTACAACTGACCATCGTCTCAAAACCACAAGATGAACCTGCACCCATAGCGTAGAGACGTATAACAAAAACCCATCCAAAACAAAATAAAAGCATATCCCCCCACCATATAAATAAATAAAAAGAAAACCACCACCCAAATTATTAAAGTCATAAAGAGTCCCCCACTCCTCAGAACGAACTCCACGTCCAATCAGCAGGAACATTACTCATCTCCCTCTTTGCTCCCTTCCCCTCCTGTTCAATCTGTTCATTAGCAGCAACTTGTCCTTGATTACTGGTCTTAAACCCAGGCAGCATGTCAACTTTGAAGCTCTGGACGAGGTATGCCCCCCATTGCTTCCCACATCGGAAACACACCTTACACACGCTCCCATTGACATCAAACTCACACTCCTTGTTCAACTTGGCCTTAGATAGGAGGCATTGTCCACAAAAGATCTCTCCACATTTCCGACAGTGATGTCTTCTGTTGATCAGTGTGAAAAAGGCGTTGCAATCCATACAACTTGAACAACTAGAGTTGGGCTTCCAGTGTTCTCTAGAAACGTCATCATGTCCATGAGGGGCATCACCCATCGCATAGTCTCCCATGTTGTTCAGAGTGTCCATGGACTCCTCAGGCTGTGGTGGACGTAGCACACATGGAATATAGTTAGGCGTCTTTGGGTCCTCCACGGGTCTCACGGGTGCCATGTCAAAACGTGGGGTCTTCTTCGCAGTGAGCATCGATGCCCTGGGCGATGGAGGGAGCAATGCCTCTGGGGAGTCAAAGTTGGAGATCACGTTGGTGGAGGTGATGTGCGCGAGTGTATAATTGTTGTTGATCGAGGTGGAAGGTGTTGGAGAGACACCATACGTTGAGGAACTGAGTGCCACCTTGGCTGGCTGGTACGTTGTTCTTGAAGATTGCGGGTGCAGTTGCTGCTGTGTGTCCAGTGGCGATGGCGAGATGGCCTCCTCCTCATCCTCCTCCTCTTGGTCTTGGTCTTGGTCTTCCTGGTGATGATGATCCAGCTGGTGACCGACAAACTGCTCGTGCACCACCTCAGACTCCTCCACGGACCGGCGAGAGGCAACGGCAAACTTGGGTGCCCTGATCTGCTCGTCGTAGTCCAGCAACGGGTTGTCCGTGGGCAGCTCCTCCACCAGGTTTTCGGCTGTTGAAAAGGTTCTCCCACCGTTATTTGACGTTCCTGTGCGTTGCAGCTGTGTCGTCAGAGAGCTCGTGTTACTTCCTGTCGAGGAGGTGGAGCTTCTCTTTGTCGAAGAAGTGTCGGGCAGCGTGGCAGAGATCACTGAGAGGCGCTGGCCGTTGCGGGCGATGGGCTTCTTGGAGAAGCTGAACTGTTCCGGGAGCTCCATGGTATTTATTTGATAGTAGTTGATAGTAGTTGATGATGGTGTTGGTAGTGATGGTAGTGATGTTTGAAGGAAAAGAACAAGTTTATCGGGGGCTTGCAACTTGACAGGCACAAACTCTGGAACTTGGCTGCCTGGTCGATCTGCGTTAGGGGTTGGACTGTTGGCTGCCTGTTGCTGGTGCTGGTGCTGCTTCTCGTGATGATTAATGGCTGTGGTGCTAGTGCAACAACAACAACAACGAACTCCACTGGCCCTGATGGTATAATAGGAACAAAGGAGATCAGAGAAGCATCAGATCATCAAAGTTGCACGTTTCCCAGGAGCTTCTCGCAGGTTCTCAAATCTGTCAAAAGCTGCTGCCCACCGATGCAACCTCCCGCTACGTTGGCCAATCGATGGCCGCTGATAAGAGATTGGCGAACTTTTCCCTATGCGGTAACTGGGCTTTGCTGCAAAAAAATTGCGCAAATCTTCCCTTTTTTGCGAAAAAAAAAAGTGCGAAAAACTGCAGGAAACCCTCATGTTCACTTTATACTACTAGTAGCACAAAGGATGGATACTACACTTCAATAATCACATTATTGGTCATAAGCATTCATATAATTAGCTCATATACATGCATCATCACTCTGCTCAAAAGTTACCAGACTTTCTCTTCTTTGAAGGATTGATAATCTCCTCAATCTCCTCATCTGCATCTGCATCTGCACTTCTCTTCAACTCACCATTGGCATCACCACCGGATCCATCATGTGATAACAAATCTCCATTCAAGAAATCATCAAGATCAAACATTGGCGGTTGGTTCTGATCTACACCATCTCCTTCATCCTCTTCATCTTCATCATCGTCGACATGACCATGCATCTGGATATGACCATGATGTTGCCCCTGTTGTAATCTGTTGATCACATCGTTTATACTCTTCTCCTGTCTTGCCAAGGATCTAGAAATCTCCTCTAATTTGTTATTGGAATCCGTATGGGCCTGCATCGTGGAGTTCAAAGGTGTCTCACTGGAACCCAACCCAGGGGTCTGTCCCATTGCAAATGAAGATCCAGTAGCATCCATCTGTGGTGCAAGTTGTTGATTGAACAATTCATCCTCCTCAGCTCTGTTCAACTCATTGTTTGGATCAGTGTTTGTGTTGGCAAATGTGGATATCGGATTCGTTGGAGTTCTCATGATGTCTTGGATTGGTGATTGATCATCAAATACACCACCAGTGCTCAAATCCTGTGCCGTTGATGATGAACCATTAGAAAATTGACGTTGTTTGATCATCAGACGTGGTTTGTTGTACCCTCTTGCACCACCAACACTATTAATATTATTGTTCATCATCACATTGGTATCCATCGGAGATTCTTCAAATGTCGAGGGAGAATATGGTTGGATCTGTCCATCAGACGCCGTTATGGTACCATCATCAAGTAATTGTACCTTGTTTCCATACATGGTGGCCAAGAACTGCATGATCTTATCAATCTGTTGTCCACGCATCTCATGATCTCTTTCACTTTGGAAGATTCTCTTCCACAGGACATCGTTATTCTGACGAATTCGGGCCAAGTCACGACTCAACTTGTCTTGAGACTTCTTCAAGATCTCCACTTCGGTGATTAACAATGCGGCATCTTGTTGTGTCAATGTGATTGGTGCACTCTCTGGATCATCCTGTGGTTTGTTTCTAACGATTTGGTCCAATAACTCAGGCTGATCCCTTTGGAAGAAGTCATTCTCAAATTGCCATTTCTCATCACTGTGCATTGAGCCAGCGTTGGCATCTTGCACCTTGTGCCATCCATACATGTTCAACTGTCTCACAAATGATGCGAAGTTCGAGTGTTTGAAATACCTGGGCAGAATTTTTTGCACAAACATCTCTCTATTGTTCACAACGAATGATTTCCCATCCGGATACCAACTGATCAACTCCTCGTTGGCAGAGTCGTTCACCATAGACCACACTTTCGTGACAAATGCAGGCCTTGTCTTTGGAGTGTTTCTCGATTTGGGCTTCTTGGTCTTCAGTAATGACAGTAATCCAGATGCACCTTCTGAACTCTTGAGATTTGCAGGTACGAGTGAATAATCTGAAGGTTTCATGATCTCAAAGTTCTCCGTTGTTGATAATGAATCGGGTTTCGACACTGAGCCTATCTCCTCCACTATGGGCACAATGGATTCCTGTGGTAACGGTGGGATGATAGCTGCTGGCGGCACTGCTGTTGTTGTCCCCGATACTGTTGTTGAAGCACTGTTTCCAGCGGTAGTGGTGGCAGGGATCTCTCCAAAGCGCTCCTCCACGGGCACAAAGAGCGGCGCCTCAGCGTCCAAGTCGTTCGGGTCTGGTAAAGACTCGTGATCAACGTGTGTGTTCATTCTCTTGTACGGAGTAATGCGGAAGTAGGACAGTGGCGGCAGTGGGTGTAGCGCTGGCGGGAGATGAGGAAGAGGTTGAGAAAGAGCAGGCGGGGCGGCGGCTTCTGGCGGGAGATACAGGGGCAGAGCGTAGTTTTCGAAGATCTGTGTGATGTTCGTTGGGTCCACTGTTTCGAGCCGTGATAGGTGGGGCACCGGGTCCTGTGGTGGGTGGAGATACTGGTGCTGGTGCTGGTGCATCAATATAAGCTGGTTTGTGTGTAGTTTACAAGTTGCAGTTGCGGAGGTTTTGTTGGTGTTTGGTGTTGCGCGAAAAATTGCGGGATGGGAGGTGTGGAGGTGTGGAGGTGTGGAGGTGTGCGTGTGTGTATGTGTGTCAGCGCTTATGTCAGCACTCGGCCAGGACGCCAGGAGGAGAAGTGGCCACGCTACCGCTCGTTGTTGTGCTGTTCTGGGAGGAGGCTCCCGGTGCTCAATTGTCAGTTGTGCTACTGATGTGACTGTTCTCAACTTCTCACGAGGCCCGGGCAATGGCTAGAACAGCGGGTAGTGGGCCTTATAAGCGCTAGAGGGCCCTCTCCGGGTTAGGCGGGTGGGCCTTATAAGCGCTAGAGGGCCCTCTCCGGGTTAGGCGGGTGTGTCCTCCCTTTGTTAGAGGTGTGCACTGGTGCGCGCGGAGACACACCCCTCCATGCGGGACAGGATTTTGTTCCATGAGCTTCCATGGACCCCACGCTCAGCACATGATCCTGCCCGCTGTGTGCCGCGTATTTCCTCGTGTTTACCTTTCGTGTGCTCTGTTTACACTTCTAGAGCTTGTTTGTTCAATTGTCTCGGTCACTCAATTGTTTCTCCCTGTGCCAATTGAGCCAGTGGAACTCTCAAGTGATTGAGTGTTCCCGACCCCGCAATTTCTCCATTTGAGCTGCTGATGCTCCTCCCATCGTACCTGATCTCAGATCTCAGGTGTCCAAGATGTCTGGGGGAGTCGTGCCATTTTTCATGCTTGCTGCTGGATCTTCGCTAGTCCTCGGACCTCGGCATGAGTGGTTCCTATTTATCCGTGGTGGTAGTAGTAGTCCAATTAGATTGTGCATATGCATGGAGCTGGTTCATGCCATTCAATTGCAACTACTAGGAACAAGAATTCAATAAGATCGTGAATAAATATATCAACAGGCATGAATAAATATCTGACAAGTGCACCATGGCCATCATCAGGAGTGCAAGAACGCAGCATTCCTGTACAGACTCAACAATGGATTCTCCCCACTCTTCGTGGTAGTCGCATCCAAATCCCCCCATTGTGTCAAGAAGTCCTCATGCTTACACGTCTCAATGAGCTTCCCACACATTTGGACATACATATCCCTCATCGCATGGAAGTCAGTGGGGAACATGATGTCGAAATAACCCTGCTCAACCATATACGTCGATGCAGTGACCATCTCTTGCTTTAACATCGTCTGTACCACTGGACCGTTATAACCTTCTGATTGTCCATTGAATGAGTCAAAATCTGAAAGAACCAGTTGATGCTCCGGGAAGTACTGGTTCAATACCGAGAACAGTTTCAATTGACCCGTTGGAATGAACTCTGATGTAGATAGAGAGTTGTTGAACGGTGATAACCAATCACGTACTCTTTGTACCGTCTTGAACTCATTCAATGGGTGTACGAATTGCGGTTTCCCCTTTGACGAAGTGATGTTAAGCATTGATTTCCATGGTGATTTCCCCGTGCTGGTATGATCATCACCTCTGAGTTCCAAGTACAACTTGGTCCACTCGTCCAGCTCTGGGGAGAAGAACTGATGGAAGTCTCCCTTTCCATCACATACAACGTACCCTTGATAGCAATCCCCAGTGTCAACGTCATATTTCACCACGTCATGTGATAAGTTATCCAACACCTCCATTCCTAGGACAAAGCATGGCTCAGGGACACGTTGATCCCAATCAAAGATCGACTTGTTCACAATACGGACTTTTTCTTCATCAAACTGGGCCTCTTTCATCTTCACTTGTAATGCTCTCATTTTCTGCTTTTCCGCTAATGACTTGGAGATCTCCACAATTTGATAACGTGTGCGTGAATACACATCGGGATCGTTCTCACGGATGTAGTTCATGATGTTCATCATAAGTGTACCGTTACCTCCACCAATCTCATAGATAACAAGATCGTTGTATGGATATAGGTTCAACTTGTAATTCACAAGCAGATATCTTGCAATTGCCTCTCCATAGTAAGGCTGGAACAACTCAGTAGGAGTATGCCATAGTTGCAATGACTTATCACCCGAGGCATATCTCCCATACTGTTCAAGCCACGCGCCCATGAAGTCCTCCGTGCCCTTCAGCTCATCGTACACAAAGGGCGACTCAGTCTGGAAGATCTCTGCCTGTGTAGGGAAATATCCATAGTTTGGATTATACAACGAGTCCTCAATGAAGTCAGATGTGAGCATCTTCACTTTTGTAGGACGTTGTTTCCTCGATGCCAAACGACGAGCAGTCACCAGGGGGAAAGAGTCGAAGAAGTCCTGTGGCGTGCGGTTGTCCAGAGGGTTTGTTGAAAGATGTTGGAACAACTGTGACAGTGGGGACCTCACTGAGTAAACAGAGTCATACGGGTACTTCTCAGAGGGTAGTCTGTACGTGAAAGTGTGTGGAGATACGGAGTACTCGTGTGTGGGGTGGGTCTTCCTCGGTGGTGCGCTGGACACCATTCGCCGTGTCATTCGGCTGAAACTTCGGGACAGTTTCATGGCTGTATGTACTGCTGGTATTTATAGTGACAGACAACACACCAAAACCACGCTCAATTGACCAAAATATATCCAATAATCCCAGTGTAAACAAAACAGCACAGCATGCCCAAAAACCCCCCAAGAAACAACGGCCCAGTTCAAAGTGCCCACAAAATGTTCGCGAAAATGTGTGTGGCGCGTACCGTGTTTTTTTTTCTCTTTCTTCGTCTTCTGCATCTCATAGGGAAGAAGAGCCATCCATCACTTTCTATACTTTTTCATCCTGAATAATCACAGCAAACCCCCACCAAAAAAATCCACCTAAAAAGATGGGTGTCCCGGCTCTTTTCCGCTGGCTGTCCCAGAAGTACCCGAAGATCATCTCTCCGACGCTCGAGGAGGAACCTACCGTCGTTAATGGCGTCACAGTGCCCCCACAGTACTCCAACAGGAACCCCAACGGTGAGCTCGACAACCTCTACCTGGACATGAACGGTATCGTGCACCCGTGTTCGCATCCAGAGCACAAGCCTGCACCAGAAACAGAAGATGAGATGCTGCTCGACGTGTTTGCCTACACCGACCGTGTGCTGAACATGGCCAGACCGCGTAAGGTGCTGATGATCGCCGTGGATGGTGTTGCACCTAGAGCCAAGATGAATCAGCAGCGAGCCAGACGTTTCAAGAGTGCCCGTGAGGCCAAGATCCAGGACGAGGTTAGGGAGAAGCTCGCTAGAGAGACACAGGAGTTTGGCGAGGTGATTGATGAGTCCATTAAGAAGAAGAAGACTTGGGATTCCAATGCCATTACACCAGGTACACCATTCATGGACAAGTTGGCACTTGGTTTGAGATACTGGACTGCTTATAAGCTTGCAACAGACCCAGGCTGGAAGGACTTGCAGATCGTCATCTCAGATGCTACCGTTCCAGGTGAAGGTGAGCATAAGATCATGAACTTCATCCGTTCCCAAAGATCCGATATCGAATACAGTCCAAACACAAGACATGCAATCTATGGTCTTGATGCCGATTTGATCTTCTTGGGTCTCGCTACACATGAGCCTCACTTCAGAGTGCTGAGAGAAGATGTGTTTGCACAGGATAAGAGATTTATGACTATGAAGCAACAGATGAACATGACCGAGGAGGAGAAGGAAAGAATCAGAGAAGAGGACGCTAAGAAGCCATTCCTCTGGTTGAACATCAACGTCCTCAGAGAATATTTGGAGATTGAACTCAACATCCCTAACTTGAACTTCAAATTCGATTTGGAAAGAGCCATTGACGATTGGATCTTTATGTGTTTCTTCTGTGGTAACGATTTCCTCCCACATTTACCATCTCTCGATGTCCGTAACAACTCCATTGATCTGCTCGTAACGTTATGGAAACAGACATTACCCAAGATGAAGACATACATCACATGTGACGGTACCCTCAACCTTGAAAACGTCCAGATCCTGCTAAGTTCCCTTGGACCACGTGAAGACCAGATCTTCATCCAGAGACAAGCGCAAGAGGAACGTAGAAATGGATTTGATAAGAGACGTAAGACCGCTCAACAAGAGGACAAGATCGCCAAAAACCACTTCATGGCTAACGTTACCAAGGGTAAAGCTGATAAGGGAACATTCACACCTGTGGATAACATCCCATTGTTTGACGTGAATGGTAACTCTGTGGGTAAAGTGCACATGTCCAACAGTGAACTGATCAAGAACAGAACCGCTGTGACACTTGCTGGTATGGGTGATGAGTCTGCACAGAAGAAATTGGAGGAGATCTCAAATGGAACTGATTCTAAGAAAGATGACGATAAGGAAGTTGTGGAGGTTCCAGTAGAGGCCATTGGTACTGCAAACAAGGCAAACATCAGTGCCGCTGCTGCATTGAGACAAAAATTACTTGGGAAGAAGGATGTTTCCCCAGTACCAGTTGTTCCAGAGAAGCGTAAGGCTTCTGAAGAACCACCTTCATCTTTTTCTGAGACTCGAGGTCCTCCCCCTCCCCCTCCCAAGATCAGGGAATTTGACGATGAAGATCCAGTGAAGTTGTACGAACCAGGATACAGAGACAGATACTACAAGGTGAAGTTCCACCTGGATGAATCCGAGATCCCAGAGTTCCGTAAGAAACTCGTTGTGGATTATATTCAGGGTGTTGCATGGACCCTGTTGTACTACTACCAAGGCTGTCCATCATGGAACTGGTACTATCCACATCACTACGCACCATTTGCCACTGATTTCATGTCTGTAAACTTGAGCGAAACAACATTGGATTTTGTACAAGGTGAGCCATTCTTACCTTATGAACAGTTGATGTCCGTGTTGCCAGCTGCATCGGGGCATGCATTACCACCAATCTTCCGTCCATTGATGTCAGAACCTGATTCACCAATCGTTGAATTCTATCCAGAGGATTTCCCCACTGATTTGAACGGTAAGAAGATGGAATGGCAAGCTATTGTCTTGTTGCCATTCATCGATGAGAAGAGATTTCTAGAAGTTGTACGTGCACAGTATCCAAAGCTTACGGATGCAGAGAGGGCACGTAATGTGAGAAAGCAAGAGGTGTTGGTTGTCTCTAAGAATAATGCCAATGCTGAGAGGTACAGAAACATGTACAAGGACATGTCTATTGAGTTTGTTGATTTCCATTACCATGCATCATCTCTTGCAGGTCGTGTTATGCGTAATGCTGGATACTCATTGGACTCGGTGTTGGATTGTCCTGTTAATGGTGATCATGAATACAATGCTATTCCAACAGATTTGTTCCTACAGCTTGATTATAAGATGCCAAAGAAGACCACTAGTAAGTCCATCATTCTCACTGGATACATCAAACATCGTGCAGTGTTGACACAGGAAGACAAAGACGCTATCAAGTTTGGTGGGAACAACAACAACTTTGGCCGTGGAGGTGGTGGTGGACGCAGACGTGATTTCAATCCAAAGATGGCACAGGATAACGTCATCGAGGTTGGTCCAGCTGGTGATACGTCGTTCTCTATGCGTTTTGGTGGGTTCAAGTCCTTCTTGTTGCTTGCCCATCAGGCACAACAGGAACAGTTGAAGCAGCAGAATGTTAAGAACTTTGTCCAGGGCCATGGACAGCATAGAAGATTTGACAACCGCCCTCCTCCACCAAAACCTTCTAGAAACGGTGTCTTGAGACGCTAAGTGTGTTGGCTATGATGAACTATTGCTAAACTATGTACTGTTTTTTTATTACTCATGACCTTTTGATGGCCTCTTAAATGTTGTACCATGCAGTATACCTCTTTCACCCCCGTGCGCATGCTCCATGCCATAGCTTCTCTTTGAAGCTAGCTTTGTATATTTTTAAACTAAACACCTTACTGATTTTTTTAACCAACGATAGAGCACGTAGACCTATAGAAAAGAAACAATAACACCTGTGACACAAAAATGGGGGTTTTAGGCCACGCGTAGGCACCTCATCAGCTGCTGCACCGAAGCTGATCTCCAAAGTCCCGACAACTCCACCGCTGCCCCCGGATTCACACCTACTATTACTACACATTATACACCAATCAATCAACATAAGATGCTCTTCAGCTCACTCGTCACATCCTCGCTCGTCACACTGGCAGCAGCAGCACGCAACTCAGAGTCCGCATCGATTGGCTCCGCGGTGATATCACGCCGGTGGACTATGCCCTGTATACTCGGACACCATCGACTTACCAGCTGCTCAGATACAGGGCAGATGGCTCAGTGTTCTTTTATGACAAGACACACGCACACACCTACAAACACAAAACACCACACTCACAGTGAGAGACGCTGCCATCCTCGAAAACGGGCAATTCCAAGTGGAACGCCGACTCAGAGAACTACTACCTCACCGTGGGTGGGAACGGGTCTGGTCAACGTCACCACAAAGGACAACACCGCAGACGGAATCTACAACATCAAAAACAAGACCCTGTTCTACAACTACCACTCCACTTTTATTGCATGTGAGTTCAAGACGGGACTGTACTCGCTTCTGTGGAGAGAATTAGGCAGCACCTGTGAGAATGACAACTGGCTCCTCGTCAAGCTCCAGACGTAGGGATCCTCGGAATAGTACCCAAACCCATACAAGACAGACATTGCAGCCACTGCCACAGATGACATCTACACCACCACAGTGGGGGTGCTCCCTCTACGACTGCTTCCGGTCAAACTAGCTCATCCACCGGTGGTGCAGTGAAGGTCGCATTGGGTGCCGGTGCAATTGGTGCTGTTGTTCTTGCACTTCTTTGATATCTCTTAGCATGGACTATTTATTAAGAGCAGGCCCTACATCCCGAGAAAAGGAAGTTACCGACTTGCTCAGAAGGTCAACCCAAACAGGAACTAGCACCGGGGAGGTTCAATCTTCAATAATGGCCCATGAGAGGTGGGTAGAACACGGAGGTTTATAAAGGGAGATGCCCTGCACAACGCACGAGCACCAACCCCTAAGCTCTCGGGGTCCTCTATGCTCTTGTAATAACCACCAACAAAATGCTGTTGGGTGCTTTTGAAACGTATATAACCACATTATCCAGTGCTGCAGTTGTCGAACCATCAACCACTATAGGCGGGACCCTCCTCTTCTTGAACAACACAAACATCCACGCCAAACGCAGTGAGTGTTCCAGCAGGCAACCCTCCAGAAAACCCCCCTTCAATGACCCTTGAAAGCCTTTATGAAGACACATATTCCACTCATTGGTTAGTAAATTAATGAACAGCCTTGTTGGTTTAATAGTGTGGAGCCTGGAAGAAACCAAATAGCGTTGTGGTGGAGCGTAAAGTGTCTTTAAAGGCCAAATTTTGGACTGAACCCTCTGTGTCTGGTACGGAACACGGCGGGGTTCTCCTCCGCGGTGTGTAATTTTAGGCACATTTCAGCTTATAACGCCAGTCCACTTCATCTAATGAATTTAAAGAATATTATCAAAAGATAGACCCAGTTTTCTATTATTGAAGTATTGCATTAATACTTTATGGAAATGTGATGTGTTGTGCTGATAGCCATTCCCGTGCCAGTTCTGGGAAAATTCCTACTGACTGATAGGTGACTGATAGTTGGGGCACCCCAGTCACGTGACTGGATAAATGCAGCCAATTTGTGTCACCGCGAATCCCGCGAACTCGTTTGACGTGTCACATTTCCCCCATTTCCCCCTCCCATTTCCCCCCGCCGTTTCTCTTTCTTATCGCCACCTTTTTCCCACCTCCTCTCCACCCCGCTCAATTCCATTAACAACAACAACAGCAATTAATTAACTGACGGTTGAAGGCTCTGAGAAAAATGCGGACAGAGATGAAGTACGCCACCAGAAAAGTCGTCTACCGCCGCAGGGAAACCCTCCAGCAGCCAGGAGAGCAGCAGGCCTGTACTGTTATCACCATCCCGGTGGGCAGGGCGTCCGCCACTGGTAAGGGTTCCCGGTGTGAGGAGAAGGACAACTTGTACCTCCCGGACCGTACCATCTCCAAGCTTCACTGCTCCATCAAGGTCAAGTTCGCCCCAGAGAGCAATGGCAGCTTCCCGCAGCTCAGCGTTGTGGACCACGACTCCCACCACGGTACAGTGGTGCACGATCAGTTGCTTCTGGACCAGGAGGAGGTGGCCATCCGCTGTGGAGACTTCATCGGATTGGTCAACAACTCGCGTGCGAGTCCAAGTGCACTAGGGGCCGGTAAGAAGATGGTGTCCACTTTGTCGTGCAAGTTCCTGGTGCAATACGTGGACTCGGACGAGGAGACTCTCCATTTCAGGATCCTTGACAAGGCCGCCATTGCCGCTGAGAGGGTAAAGCAGGACGTGGGCGCTAACTCTCCAGAGCTTTCCTACTCTGAGGATGAGGAGCAGGATGACGTGAAGGACAAGAGCGAAGAAGAAGAAGAAGAGGAGGAGGAGGAGGAGGAGGTCAGTGACCTTGATGTTGCTATGTCTCGCTCTACCAATGAGCCTTGGATCGATGATGATGGAGTTGACTTTGGTAAAACAACTTGCAATTGTGTTGGCCATAGCGAGAGTGAATTGTCTGATGATGAGCCTTTGGATCAGTCTACTGAATCCAACAAGGATTCAACCACAGAGGATCAAGATGAAGACCTTGATATGACTTCAGCCACCAAGACCACCATCACTACTACTCCTTCAAAGTCCACCTCTGACCCAGTGGAGGAAGAGGAGGAAGAGGAGGAAGAGGAAATGGATTCTGATTACCATTGGGGAGAATTTGCCCAGGAGCATCATGAGCACATGGCTGCACTTGAACAAATTGAAGTGGACAATGACGTTCCAACTACTCAGGAGGAGATTGATTTCGTTACTGCTGCCAGAATTGCTGAATTTGAGGCTGAGGAGGACAATGAAGTTCCACCTACTCAGGAAGAGATCGATGCTGCTACTTACATGGAGATTGAGAACATGTTTGAAGAGGCGGCCAAGGAGGGTGAAGATGTTGAGGAGGAGGATGAGGAGGAGGAGGATGAGGAGGACGTTGCTCCTACTGAAAGTCCTATCCTCAAGGTTTCAATCCCACTTGCTCCAGTGGATCCACTCAAGTTGAACACTGACGTTGATGAATATCCAGGGAGGGATGTTGAACCATCTCCATCCACATCAGACTCCTCACCATCCACGCCTACAGGGTTGGCAGCACAGAAGCCATTCTTGAGAGAGGATGGAACTCCAGAGATTTGGACATGTGAAAGCCTTGTCGAAAGAGAGAGGGATTTCAAAGATAGGGAAGCATGTAGAGAGCCAAGTCAATTTGCATTCAAACCAAAGGATTATCCACCAATCAAGATCATTGCCAAATCCAAAAAGACTGGAGAGGTTACAGAAACCACTTTTAACCATCCAGTGATGTTGCAGAAGGGTAAGGTTACTGGATCTGGATTCAAGGAGAAGTCTGAGCCTCTGTTCAAGATTTATAAGAAGAAGAAGAGGGGTAAATCCAAAGGCAAGTCCAAGGGTAAGACCACAAGTGAGTCCAAGAAGGGAATCAACAAGAGTGCATTGGTAGGATTGGCTGGATTTGCAGTTGGTTTGACCATGGGTGCTGGATTGACATTCTCATCCTTGGTGTCTTATGGTAAGTCAATGGTTTGAGCTCTGGGTTGTTATATGAGCTATACATGACGTATGATAACAATCTTTTCTGCTTTATGATTTTAACGATGGGAGGGGCTGCTGCTGGTATGGTGAAGGTTCAGGGTTATCTATTGGAATTTTTGGAGGCTATGGGTTTTTGCTATTCTCTATCTGTGTGTGTGTGTGTGTGTGTGTGTGTGTGCGAAGGGGTGCTGGGCGCTTCTTTGGGTTTCTTTTTTGGTTGTTTTGAGCACACATATCTGTTCTTTTCTTATTCCCCCTTTTTTTTTAACTCTCTTTCTGTGTCTTTTGAATTAATTGATATTTGGTTTTTTACTTAACCTGTGTTTGATGTTGTAGCATGTGAGTGCAAAAGTGAAGAAAGCCTGGGTGGGCCTTTGATACCACAGCGCTTCACCAAGATCTCTACAAGTTCCAATTGAACTCATATAAGACTGAATTAACCTATAGAACCCCATAGTAACATATCAAAAGAGTTATCCATCATGAATGATTGAAGGAGATTAGAAGGTGCGTGGTATGTTTGTTATTACATTACCCAATCGGGAAAGACCCCACGATCCGGGCGCGCGCCATAAATTCCACAAATTGCGATATCGCGCCATTTTGCGCCACTTTGCGCCATTTTACGCAACTTTGGCGGGCAGCAATTTCACTTTGGAAAGAGCGAAAAAAAGGTCTCAATGTTGGTATTTGGGGTGTTAGATAGTGCTTTTCGAATCAAATAAAAAGGTATATAGACCAATTAGACATCCTAGAACCGAATAAAATAACCAAAATACAGAAATTCCGCCTTTAAACACGTGAATGGGGGGCATTTCCGCCGTCGTCGTCGGTGTTTGCACTGCCCTGCGCCCCCGGACGACCAGGAAACCGAAGACAAAATTAGACAAAACTCCAAACGGAGAACGTCAACATCAACAACAACAGCAACAAAAACACCAACAAAACACCATCGAAAAAGGGTACCAAAAGACACAGCAAAAAAAAAAAGGTCCCCCTCAAAGATGTCCGTGCACAGAATGAACTCGGCACGCGCACAGAGACCGCAGAACCGCCCGTTCTCGTCCAACAACCCATTCCGCAACGCGTCCTACGACTCCAACATCGGTAGGGACCCGGGCTTCAACAGTTGGGTCGAGCGTAACCAGTCACAGATGAGTTTCAGCTCTGATGATGAAGAAGGTGAGCTCTTCCAACAGGCACCGCGCAGACCGGCCGTTGAGCGTACCTCAAGCAGTGGCTCTGGATCGTGAGTATTCTCCTTGTTTTGTTCTGGTGAGGGAACGTCTCGTTTATCTCTCTCTTTCTCTCTGTTTTTTTCGAGTTTGGAGGGGTTTTTTTTGGCAAGGAAGACGTATCTATTGTCCATCCTGTGGCTTATGCACTTGCTTATCTCCCTCCAATGTTGGTGTTATATTCCTGGTGCGGCCGGGGGTGTCCATCTTGTTTCATCGTGGTTGCAGGATAGGGGCACAGCGGGGGGCAGCACACTGTGGAATAACCGCACAGATATACACGCCTTTGGGAGATACAAAAAAGTGGCAAAAACACGTCTACTTAACACATTACACTCTACTAACTCACATTGGCTTATGAAAAGACTTCCACTTACTCAGAAGTTGAAGAGAAATGCCAATACTTGTTCCTCCCTCACCATTTTGGTCCCTGACAGAACACATTACTAACAACCCAAGCAGCATGCCTCCACCACGCTCCACGGACCCATTTGCACAGCAAGTGTCCCGCTCCTCCACGGGAAGCAACCAGAACAGTGCACCATCATACCCACGCAACACCACCACGGACTACTACAACTCTGACGAAAAATCTAGGGCTTCAGCTGCTGCTGCTGCTGCTGCCAACAACAACAACAACAACACAAGTTCAGATCTCCCACCATCATACGAGGACGTTGCCGGGGGACGTAACAAGAAGGAGTATCCACGCGAGAAGCAAACTTCGAACTCTACCTCACAGCAGTACATCGAGGAGCACAAGACTAGACAGCATCGTGAATGGCCAGGTGATGGCTCCACCACGGGGGAACGTACCCGTGCACCAACTGCCACACACAGATCTGAGCACAGATCCGAGCACAGATCCCGTCGTCCTTCTGAACCAGCAGGCTCTACCACCAAGCATCGTTCATCCCGTGAACACAGATCTGAAAGGGAACACAGATCTGAGAGGGGAGAACGTAAGGAGCACAGATCCGATAAGGAACGCAGATCGCATCGTTCTTCAAAGAAGAGTGGAGAGAAGAGTACCAAGCCAGCTAAGAACGTTGATACCATTGATAAGCTTGACGTCACGGGACTCTTTGGTGGTGCATTCCATCACGATGGTCCATTTGACGCATGTACTCCACATAGAAACAAGGATGAGAGATCCGCACCAGTGCTTGCTTTCCCTGCAGATGGTCCAAATAGCTCCATCAGAGGACAGGCACCTGCCTCTAAAGACGCTGCACTTCGATACATCCAAGGTCGTGAACATGAAGAAGACGATTTGTACACAAGTTCAGCAAATGGACAGAAATATTACCAACGTGGTAACGATTCCCAAAACACGTTGGCCGCTGTGAAGAACGATATGAGCATCACCGCGTTTGACACTAAGATGAATGCTACCCCAGTACATGGAGACACTACATTGGGATTGGGTTCTTCCACATTTTTGGATGGTGCACCAGCTGCTAAGAGTGCTATTGTCGGTGAGGCAAACAAGGCAGCATCTGGCCTAAACAGAAAGAAATCCATCAGACAGAGATTGACCAACACTTCACCAACGGCACAACATGCAAGAGTGGTGAGTCCTCCACCTACACAGAGAGCTAACTCTAGTGAGAAGATCAATGTTGAAGGTACTGGTGGGAACTCGTTGTTGAAGAGAGTGAAGAGTTTGAAAGTTGGAAGAAGTAGATCTTGAGAAGGTGTTTGGAAGTTGATGAGGAATGATGATGTGTTTGACTGAGACAGGAAGGTGAAAGTGAAAGAGAAAGAGAAAGAGAAAGATGGGTGTTCTTTTGTTGGTGTTGTTGCTGTTAATGTCTTTGTTTAACTGGAGTTTTTTGATGTGCTTTTCTTTTTGGTCATCATCAGTTATATTGAATTTTTGCCGCCCTTTTGTGAGAGTGAGAGTGTTTAAGGTAGTGGTGGTATACAGACAATTTTTTCTTGTGGTTTTGTAAAGCATTTAAGCCCGTTTTTTCGTCTTATATGGATGTTTTGTTCTATAGTTTGTTGCTTGTAGTCGTGTTCATCGTCAACCGTGAGGGGTAATGCTGAAGGTGGTTGTGTGGAACTTGACTCGTTGTAGACCACACAATGTACTTCATGCTTTGAAACTCACCAATTTGGTACTTTGAAGCACGCTGAATACACTGGTGCTATTAGTTTGCTCATAACTCCATTGTGGCTTGAATTAAACGGAAAAAAGTATTGCGTGTTATGCAAAATTCCCAGATTCCTCAGAAAATGGAGTCACGCTGAGCCGTTTGAAGAATTCAGTTGAAGGTGGTTAAAATCACACCAAAATTTTTGGGGAAGAAATACGCCCATTTCAGACTATAAGACCCATTCCATTCAAAAGAGAATCGAGATATTCAACAGAAAAGTTTGGCCAAATGGCTGATAATTATGCGTTAACACACTTTTATCGTAATTTCCAGTTGGCGAGTGGGATGGAAAGGTTGGTGTGCTGGTGAGTGGGCAACTGCGATAAACAATTCGGGACTTCCGAAGTTTTCCACCAATTAGCCACAGAGATCCACTCAAATGACAAGGAACTATAATTAAAAAATAACAAGCACCATGAAACCACTGCAAATATCCCAATTGGCACAGAAATACGCACACAACCCAGAAACACCCACATCCCTCACCAACTCCAAAGACACGAACAAGCTGAGCACAACGAGGAACAAAGTCACCAAACCTGCTCTACAACGGTCCAGGAAACCTTTCAAATACCACGAATCAGAACTGGAATATGCACATCTCACACCATTACCAGACCTCTTGCAACGAGGCTTAAAACTGGTGTTTTGTGGGTTCAATCCAAGCATAAAATCATCAGAACTAGGTCATCGATTCGCACATCCTTCTAATAAGTTTTGGCAATTACTCCACGAATCTGGGCTTGTCCCCGACAGATTAACATACGAGGATGATGTATTAATGCCCGAGAAGTATCAAATTGGATTCACAGAACTGGTAATGAGACCTACAAAGGGTGTGGAGCAATTGACACAGACAGAGATGAAGGCGAGTGTCCCTCGATTGATCGATACCATCAACAAGTTCAAACCCAAGGTCCTGTGTCTTGTCGGGAGGGGAATATGGGATGCCATAGTGAAGTTCGTGAAGATTAAGCAGGGAAAGTTCGAATGGGGTGTGCAACCAGTCCCATTGTTGAAATGTGTATGTTTCGTTGTTCCATCCACCTCGGGACTTGTGAGGATTGCATACGAGGACAAGTTGGAGATATGGAGGCGCTTGAAAACGTGTTGTTGATGAATAATGAACGATGTAATAAATAATAAATACACGAATAAATAAGGACAAAAATCACTTGCCATTCCAGATGGAGTCCCTCTCAGCGTACAAGTCCATGAGGAACCCCCTGTCCATCTGTCCATTCTCCAACTGATAAGTGTCGATCCACTTGGTGCACAGGGAATCAGCAGCACCACTAACAAGCTCATAAGTGCGCACACTCTTTGCCCTATCGAGCATCAACTGATCCAGCAGGAAACTCTGCAATTTGATACACGTTTGCACCTTCCGAGCCAGCCTGTCACATCCGGTCCAGCGCTCTTTGAAAGGCCCCGTCTGGATGCACTCCATGAAGGCCGTTTGGAAGTCTGCACAATTGGTGAAGCGTATTTCCGTTGGTGGATGTTTCAACTTGTGCAATTGCAGTTCTTCCACAGAGTTCTTGGTGTAGTTTGGGTCGGTTTGTGGTGAAGAGGAGGAGGAGCCCATCTGGAGCGATTGGAGGGTGTAGAACTCCCTGGAAGACGCAGAGAGCTCGTCCAAAAGCTGCTCCTCTCTGTCCACTGCTGGTGGCTCCTTTTGGTGGTGTAATGGCCAGATCATTTGATATTTTTCCTCCCCTTTTAAATCAGTTGATTGGTGATAATGTGATGGTGGTTATTGCGGGGATAAAAGATATGGGCTGTTCCGGCCAGCAATCTCGAGAAAACTCCGACCAACTCCACCACCACCACACAAATTACCACAACCTTCCAATAACCAACAAAAAAAACACCAAAAATGAACAAAGTCAGGGGAAGAACAGCACTAGTGACAGGAGCTTCACGGGGAATTGGACTCGGAATCGCCCACGAACTCGCCCAAAGAGGCGCAAACGTCGTTCTTCTGGCCAGAAACGAAGAACTTCTCCACCAACGGCTCCAGGAGCTCCACAAGTCTTCAAACCAGTCACACTCAGCACTTGTATATGATTTGGCAAACCTGGATTCACTAGAAGAGACACTGAAGAACAACACACAACTCAGAGAAACGAGCATCCTCATCAATTGCGCC
Organism: Petasospora maesae; assembly: GCA_030563305.1. Taxonomy (NCBI): domain Eukaryota; kingdom Fungi; phylum Ascomycota; class Saccharomycetes; order Phaffomycetales; family Wickerhamomycetaceae; genus Petasospora; species Petasospora maesae. The sequence goes on from JAKUBT010000043.1 coordinate 78,483, forward strand.
GGTGTGGCACAGTCGTCGCTGCTCTCGTCGACCCCGCAGACTCAAATCAACGACATCATCACCACAAACCTCACTGCCCCCATAACATTGACGCGGATCCTCACAAAGACACTCATAAAGAACAATCCTGCATCTATTGTGAACATTTCCTCAGTATTAGGACTCAAGGGAACACGCGGCACTTCCGTTTACTCCGCTACAAAGGCTGGTATCCTGGGGTTCACGAGATCAATGGCGATGGAATTGGGGCCTAAGAACGTGAGATGCAATTGTATATCTCCCGGAGTCGTCCATGAGACAGATATGGGTAAGAACTTGAAGTTTGAAGGTGCATTGGGCAGTGATGGTGTCCCTATTGCGAACGTCGTGATGGCTGTGATGGGTGTGTTGCACAACGAGAGCGTCACGGGGCAAAATTTGGTCATTGATAATGGATTGCTGTGCAGTTGAACTACTCTTATGCCTAGCATTATCATATCATATCATTCAGGTCATTAGTCATGTTATATCGGGTGTTCTGAGCTACTCCAGAGGGGGGCTTAGATGAGATCACCACTTGACGTCTTTGATCTCTTTCTATACGTCACATTCATATCCAACACTTTCAAAGCTGGTGGTCTTGAAGACTGTTCCAAAAATTGCATGAACCTCTTCGTAATGGGTGCTGTAGGTTTGAAAACAGAACGAACAAGCACCAATGTCTCCTTTGTAATTGGCCCCGGTGGTGTCTGTTTGATAAAGCTCTTGATCAGGCGTAACACTGGAATCATGGATCTGTATCCTCTTTTGCATGAATGGAAACAACTCGTTAGATAATCCAAGGTATGTGTGCTCTGTAGATTGATGATGGAGATGAAGTGTTGCATGATCTCGATCATCTTCAAATGTGGGATATGTGTTTGATAAACGGTTTCAAGTAATGATTGTGTAACTTCCAACTCCTGACATCTCTGTTCAACCATGTGGGATAAGATCATAAGGACTTGTGTGTAGTGAGTCTTTTCATATCCTTGGACAAACTTTAGAACATCAGAAATGTCCTCTGATGTAGTGTGAAGCCCTGTCTTGGACCAATGTGTGATCATAACTTTGTTGAAGTTTTGGGATAGTCCAGCATCTTGATACAGCTTTTCAATCTGTCCACACTGGTCAAACGAAAGATCTCTAGACTCCAGATACACTTCCAACAGCATCCCAGATATAGAGTCCAGCTCCATTTCATGGATCAATTGGAACAGATCACCACTTATCAACTCAAACTTTGGAATCTCAGTGACCAAATGACCCAGAGCATGCCCAGTCATCATCCACTTTCTATACCTCTCCAGTCGTGGGTGTTCATACCAGGTAGACAAGTCATCCTTCATACTGTCTTGTAGTTGTAAGTTCTTTACTTCTCTATCCTGTGAACCCATAGATATACCAATCTTCAATGAAGACAAGTATCTCAACTTCAAAGTCCCCCTCACTGTTTGGAATCCCAAAGTCTGGAACAGGAGCCGCAGTTGCACCATGATATCCTTGATAAACATCACATCGCCTTTTTCCATAGATGATTCATGGCCAGACTTCCTCTCCATACCATCGTATTCATCCATAATTCCGAGTCCATTGTCATCATCGTAGTACAAAGGATCAACATCAGCCACTTTCCTTCTCTTGTATGAGACGCCACTTCTTCTGTACTGAATCACGTGCTCCTCCAGATTCAAACTCCTATCAAACTTCCCTTCACTTTCACTATCTTCATCATTGTCCAAACCACCAGATCTCCCTGATTGAGCGCTTGGAAGACCTTGTTGTTGGTGCTGATCCGAGCCAAAGTGCTCAACGTGCCGCCTAAAAGCCAGGATTCTGGACTTCAACGGCCTCAAAGTTCTTAAACATCTCGACGTGGTCCATTGTGCCGAATCCCCTCCATCCATTGGCACTTTCTCTAGTGTAAATTGGTCCAAATTTGGTGGATTAAAAACGGTGGTTTCACAAGTTCGGAGAGAATTCAAAACAAAAAAGATCGAGCGATGCGCTTATTTTCCGGATTTGGATATTTATTAATATTTATTACGTAATCACAAAATGCTCTTTTCTTTTCTTTTTTCTTTTCAGCGAAAAGTTCCAAAATTTTTCTGCGCTGGAAGTTTCACTGTTTAACAGCTCTTTTGGAGGGGGGAATTACTTCGTAACCACCCAGCAAGAATGATTATTTACACTGTACGTGATACATTCGGTGGTGATTGGTGGTAGAAGGAGTGATTGTGGCTGTGGACCTGTTTTTTCCGGGCGTTGTGGGGTGTCCGTTGTGGGAAGTTGATGTTGGTGCAACGTGGGCAACATCATCCATATCCTCCTTCTTTCATTCCAATTACCACCAACCATGAAGCGTTTTTTAGAAGGAGTTGGAGTAACTAACAGCAGTGACAGGACGTTATTTCCGGAGACGAGCTCTTGTCCGACGCCTACGACCTCTCCGAGGTTGACGGAGTGATCTACGAGGCTGACTGCCAGATGGTCAACGTCGGTAACGGTGATGTCGACATTGGTGCCAACCCATCTGCCGAGGGTGGTGATGACGAAGGTGCCGAGGAGGGAGCTGAGACCGTCAACAACGTTGTCTACTCCTTCCGTCTCCAGCAGACCGCCTTTGACAAGAAGTCTTTCCTCACCTACATCAAGGGATACATGAAGAGAGTCAAGGCCCACCTCCAGGAGACCAACCCAGACGAGATTGAGACCTTTGAGAAGGGTGCCATGACCTATGTTAAGAAGGTTGTCGGTTCTTTCAAGGACTGGGACTTCTACACCGGTGAGTCCATGGACCCAGATGCCATGTTGGTTCTCTTGAACTACCGTGAGGATGGTACTACTCCATACGTTGCCATCTGGAAGCACGGTGTCAAGGCCGAGAAGATCTAAGTTATCTTCAACTACCTTGTCATTTTAATTCTATGCTTTTCTGATTAATATCTATCAAGTAGATTGTGTGTTTTTCACTGCCTCGTGACAATCATGCATGTGTTCTCCAGGGAGATTTCCTCAGGGACGTACTGACACAGTTTGACCTTGTATCCCATAGACTCCATAGTGGCTTTTCTAGCCTCATCGATCAATCTTCTAGCCTTGAGTCCCAATTCTCTTCTCTCCTTAAGGCTCATCCCACTGGCGTGCTCTGTACCTTGGGATTCATCCATATCTGGACGTACTCCACTCACTGCCCAACTGGCAAACTTCATCAGATGTTTGAATCCAACTTCGTCAATACCATGCGTCAGCAAAACTTCTTTGGCTCTGGAGGGGAACTGTTGATAGTTACAACAATGTCTGCAACACATTGCCACAATCATACCGGACATCTTCTTCTGTAGAATTGGATTACGTTGGATGCATTGGATGGTCAAATCTGTAGCTGCTCCACAAAGGTGCTTAGAGACTCCAACAAATTCAGCATCCTCCTCGTTGAACTCCTGGTTGATAACAGCATCCACGAATATATCCTTGATGTCAATCTTCACTCTGAACACTTTATTCTTCAACCCCTTTTCCTCCGCATCTTTAGTCATCTTTGAATCCTGTTTCATACGCATAGGTGATCGATCAATCAACAAGAAATCCGAAGCCTGTGAATCCTTATGAATAACACTTTTCAATAAATATCTCGATAGTTCGGCCTTACCACACCCCCATTCGATGTATTTCAACTTATGTGATAACAGACCATTCTGATCCAAGTGAGAGATCAACGAGGATTGTTGGATTGCATGTTTGGGGTTTTGCTTCTCCTCGATACGTTCTTTGACACCATCGTGTTCCAGTAGCTCCAGCACTAGTGGCTTGTAAGACTCGTGAGCCCTCTCGACAACAGGGATCCACTTGTTATACTCAATCACAAACATAGTGCCATCTTTAGGTGTTTCTGAAGGGGAAGTAGTATCACAGTTGTGGTTAAGCTTGAACCAGGGCATGTCTTGTCCCCTCTGCAACTTGAGCAGGCACTTCTTCGAGTGGGCCTTCACCTCTGACTCCCACACTGTGTGGCGAGGATCCACGGGGCATTTAATACGCGTGTCTCCCTGTTTCTGCTTCAAATGCTCGGCACAGTATTGGACATCTTTGGCCCTGGTGAGTGGGCAGAGTCTGTTCTTGTTGGTTAGTAGGAACTGGCACTGGAGACGCTCCTGTTTCGGGTGTTCGCCGGCTGCATCTTTTCTTCTGCGTTTGTTGGAGACTCTGAGCGTTTGGTCTTCTGGTGATGTTGCTGTCATCTTGGTGTATTGATGGTGTTTTGATGGTGTTTATTTGGTGGAATTAGCAGTAAAGGTAGTAGAAAATAGAGAGTCGATGAGGGGTGCAGAAAAGAAAAAAAAAAAGCAGATCAAACGAGCGCGAGATTCCATCACCATCACCATCACCACTAAAACACCAACCACCAGCCCCAAACAGGCACAGAAACTGCCAATCAAACACACATATTTGAGGATTCAAGCACCAATGAGTGAAGAAGAGCAGCAGTTGCCTACACAGCCGCAGTGGTCGGACTCCCAGGAGCACGTGAGTACCAAGAACATGTCAAATGGGCCTGCTCGTTTGCGCCACCGTGATGACCATCCATTCAGTGACACTAACACAATTTATAGCAAATAACAGCACCCTATGACTACCTGACACAGACGCAGGGCAAAAACCTGCGTACACAGCTTATCACACTGTTCAACGGTGCACTCAAGATCCCTGCTCATACACTAGAGAAGATCTCCCAGGTGATTGAGATGCTCCACGCTGCATCGCTGCTCATCGACGACATCGAAGACGGGTCCACTCTGCGTAGGGGCAAACCAAGTGCTCACTTGGTGTATGGTGAACCCTACGTGATCAACTCTGCCAACTACATGTACTTCCGTGCCCTCCAGGAGACCATTGCGCTGGATAATGCGGAGTGCACTAAGGCGTTCACTGAGGAGTTGCTCAATTTGCACAGGGGACAGAGTCTGGATTTGTATTGGAGAGATAACATGTGTGTGCCTAGTGAGGAGGAGTATTTCAACATGGTTATGAACAAGACTGGTGGCCTATTCAGATTGGCTGTGAGAATGATGGAGTGCTTCTCACACACGTATACCGATGGAGATTCAAAGGCTGTGTCCCTTGTCCCCTTGGCAAACCTGTTTGGAATCATCTATCAGGTCAAGGACGACTATTTGAACTTACAAGGTGTGGATCTACTCAAGAACAAGGGGTTTTGTGAAGACATCTCAGAAGGGAAGCTATCATTCCCCATCATCCACTCATTGAGAACCACCCCAGAGGATCGTTCACTGTTGGATATCCTCGGACTACACACCAATGACGATCAGATCAAACAGAATGCAGTGGATATCTTAGAGAAAACCGGGTCTTTCGAGTACAGTCTACAGATGCTGGAGAGATTGAAGAAGAAGACGCATGATTGGGTGCTGGAGACACAGACGAGATGTCAAGAGATGGGGGAGGAGGAGCTGAGACAGGAACTCGATGCATTCCATGGGGTAATTGACCACCTCTCTGCCACACAGGGCGTATAAAATGACTATGAGAACATGGAGAACACTATTTAAACACTGGATGAGATCACAATTGACGAGAAATATGCGGGATCATGGGAAATTCTAAGGAGATGCCCCCCCCCCCCACAACACGTACGCTATTTTGCCCCTATTAATGAGCCACGAACGACGACAAAACACGCACAGATTTCTGCTTTGCACAGCTAATGAACGAAACTTACGACAACATAATTCCACTAGTAAACAACCAAAAGTAGATCCCCCCCAAACCAGCAGCAAATCCACCACTAAACATGCGCAATGTGTGGAAACAGCTCCAAAAAAGTCACATGCGCAGCGCCGATCTCCATGTCCCGCCCCAGTTCCGTTGCGCGCCCAATCAATTTTTCTTTTCTGCTTCCAACTGATCCGGCTGCCGCTTTGATTTGTCCGCCAAATTTTGGGAGCAGAAAACAACGGTAAACAGTTGTCAATTGGCCAGGCAGTTGCTCATTCTGGCTTCACATCTCTACCCACATTCCAAGACTTGTTCCTCGCTTTGTTCCGGACTCGCAGCGACCACTGGACCCTTCATAATTCCCCCCCTGAAGTGTCTCTCCGGGAAGAAAAATACCAACCACCAACCAACACATATCCAGCATACAACAACACTACAATACACACATATTATAATGGCTAAGAAGTCTACCAAGTCGCCGTCCAAGGCCACACTCACCCCGGTGGCGTCCAATGCCCGTGCATCCACCACCAAGGGCAACAACAACAAAACAAAGGACAAGGACATCACAATTGCCACCGAGTCCAAATCTTCCACAGTATCAGAAAAAGACACAGCACGCATGAAGAAGAAACAAGATTTCACCATCAGAGCCATCTGGACCGTGGTGATGGTCATCTTCTTCGTGTTGGTGATCAGTGCAGGACACATATGGACCGTGCTTTTGATCTTTATATGTCAAATCTTGGTGTTCAAGGAGTGTATTGCCGTCTCGACGGAATCCTCCAAGGAGAAGAACTTGAGGTTGACCAAATCACTCAATTGGTATTTCCTATTTGCCACTATTTATTACCTAGATGGTGAGTCTGTGATTCTGAACTTCAACCATTTGATATTCACAAACCAATTCCTATCACCATTGGCCACACATCATAAATTCATCTCTTATTGGTTATACATCTCTGGATTGGTGTTCTTTGTTGCCACTTTACAGAAGGGACATTTGAGATTCCAATTTGCACAGTTGTGTATCACACATATGGTTTTGCTCCTGGTGGTGTTCCAGGCACATTTGATCATCAACAACATCTTCAATGGAATGATTTGGTTCTTGATGCCCGTGTGTCTCGTTATCACTAATGACATCTTTGCATACCTATGTGGTATCACATTTGGAAGAACCCAATTGATTGCCATTTCTCCAAAGAAGACAGTGGAAGGGTTCATCGGTGCATGGATCTTTACATCCTTGGCTGCATTGGTTCTTGCCAAGGTGTTGAGTGGGTACGATTATCTCATCTGTCCAGTTAAGGATCTCAGTGAGAGTGCATGGTCCCATCTGAGTTGTGATGTTAATCCAATCTTCTTACCACAGGATTTCAGAATTCCTCCAGTGCTGGTTGAATACATTGGTTCTGAGATTTTGACCATCAAGCCTATCTATTTCCATTCATTGAACTTGGCATGCTTTGCCTCGTTGATTGCACCATTTGGTGGATTCTTTGCATCTGGATTGAAGAGAACGTTCCAAGTGAAGGATTTCGGCCACACGATCCCAGGACACGGTGGTATTACCGATAGAATTGACTGTCAGTTCCTCATGGGGTCCTTTGCCTACTTGTACTTTGAGACATTCCTCAGTACGAACAGATTCACCGTGGGGACGATTTTGCAGTTGGCCGTCACAAATTTGGAGCCAAAAGACATTGTTGAGCTTGTGAAGAAGCTGCACTTGTGTCTTTACAACCTGGGGTACCTGGATGCGAAGACATATGCCACGTTGACCGGTGCGCTGGGGGCTTGATGGCTGACTACTATAACTATCTGAGTTGATGAAGATGTTGGTGTACTATGTATAGATGCTGGACTAATAACGACGCCAGTGTATGTATACAACAGTCTCATAAGTAGTACTTACACCGTACCACCATACCTATTACCCATAACACAACTGCAAAAGTGTGGAGAATTAACGACGTCAAGAGAAATGATGGAGATCTGGGCAGCCGAGATTCGAACACGCGACTTTGTGTATGACTTTGGCCAACCCCGGGCGCGGGGGAAACTTCCGGATTCGGGGGGCCCACCCTTCCACCCGAACAGCACCCGGCAGGCCTTTCCCAGACACCCGCACACCAGCAGCACATTTGTCATCCGCAGAGGGCGAGCGCGCGCTAGGGGGAAAGAAGCCACCTGGAAGCTCACAGAACAATTCTTTCCTTCCCACCAACCTTTCACCGTCTGGAGAACAGCAAGAAGTCACTGGAAACAGGCAGCTAACCCACTAACACCCGAATAAACACACACGGCGGTAACATACCACAGTACACCACCGCACACACCTCCACAGCAGCGAAACTCCCACCGAAAGCGCCCCCGCCCCCCCCTCACAGCAGAGCCACCCAGAGGTTGCTAAACCTGGAACTGAGACGTACACGCACAGCGCCACCCAATCCACAGCCAGCGCTACACCACCAAGCACCACCAATTTTTGACAACACAATGAGCGAGGTCCTCAGCAAGAGACAGTACAGCGACGTGGCAGGATCATCGGCCCCGCAGTCCAAGCGAGCAGAGACAGAGACCGCTGCAGAGACCGCTGCAGAGAAGAAGGCGAGCAGCAGACCAGGCCGCAAACCGCTCGACACGGAGCCCAAGAACAAGAGAACCGCGCAGAACAGAGCAGCACAGAGAGCATTCAGGGAGCGTAAGGAGCGCAAGATGAAGGAGCTCGAGGATAAGATCGAGGTGCTGGAGTCCGAGAAGAAGTCGGTGTTCTCTGAGTCTGAGTTTTTGCGTATGCAAGTGCAGACACTCATGGGGGAGCTCGCTAAGCACAGGGGAACCACAGACTTTAGCGACCTGAACCTGCCCTCCCTCGACACGTCTGCAATGTCTGGCAGATCCTCAGAGTCCCCGGCAAGCACGATGTCCAGCACCTTCTCGCCGGCACCCGGTTCTGACTCCACACTCAAGACCCTCTCAGGACTCGTGAATGGTGACGCTACAAACCCAGAGAAGCGTGCCTTCTCCTTTGAGTTCCCATGGAGTCGTAAAGGTTCAGCACAATTTAACTTGGAATCCACAAACTCTGCATCATCAATATCGTCATTATCCTCAAACGCCAACGCAAACACCGTTCCAGGACTGGCTCCGGATGAGTCTACAAGTTCATCATCTGGATCTTCTCCTTTCGAACTATACAACAACGATGACTCCACAGACCTCCCAATGTTCGACAAGGTGAACAAGAAGGACAAGTCCAACGAACAAGAGTTCAAGTTTGACGAGCAGTTCAACGAAGGTGTGAGTGATTTCTGTAACGATTTGGGCACCGCATGTGGCACGAAGGAGGCACCTGTGCCTAAGGCCAAGAGTGCAGTTTCTACACCAGTGGAACCATCACAGACATTACAACTGGACCAGATTAAGAACAATGAAGACCCACTTGCATTCCTTAGAGACCCAACCACCATGGACTATGGATTTGGTTCATTCGATCCTTCACTGGCGTTTGATAACGACAACGGTGTTGATGACATGTTTGATGAGGGTGCAGCCAACGAGGCTGACCCAATCACAGGCCTCACCACTGAAGAGTCCATCTACGATCCATTTGGAATGTTCCAACAGACACAGACTGTTCAATCACTACATCAGACTGCTCAGCCTCAAGCTGGTTCTGTCCCAATGAATGCCATCTTGGGAACTAACTCTGTTCCTTTGGAGAGCACTGCACCAACGGCAACTGCCATGGCTGCTACTGCTAGTGGTGGTTCTATGGATAACGAGGTTGTTCCATCTACAGATGGTCGCTTGTTGAAGTGTACTGAGATTTGGGATAGAATCACATCACATCCAAAGTATGCAGACATTGACATTGACGGATTGTGTTCTGAGTTGCGTTCGAAGGCTAAGTGTTCTGATAAGGGAGTCGTGATTGACTTCTCTGATGTGAACAAGGTCATTTTGAACAGCATCAAGAAGGAATGAAGATAAAAGAGAGAGAGAGAGAAAGAGAGAGAGAGACATATGAACTTTAGCAGTTTTTTTTTCTTTTTTTTTTCTGATTTTCATTTTGGTGGGGAATACAATCACACAAGCCATTGGGGGCTAGTATAATTTTGGGGGTCTTTTTGAATATCTGCTGTTGCTCTTTCTTCAAGACGTCATTTATGGGTACACTTTTTTCTTCTTCTTGTTGTTCTTCACTCGTCGTCTTCGTTGTTTTTCTTCTTCTTTTATTTCAGCTTTTGCATTTTGTTGCCATCAGCTTTATCATGTACATTACCAGTTGGTTTTCTTCAGATTTTATTGGGCAAACATATTATGCTCACTATATACCCTTGCAGATGGTTCATAAATATCTTGTATATCAAACAAGGGACGAGTTATGAAAATTTCTACAACATAGATCAGTTTAGAACATCTTGCACATACATTTCAGTTTCATCACGGATACCACAGAGGACACTATACAGTTGCCTGCAACGAAGGATCACACATCAATCAACATTGATGTACACCCTGTTGAACCCTAAAAGGTTGGCATTGTTCAAAAGCTTCAACACCCAAAGGAACACCTTGTTCAAAAGACCAGTTGGCTTGTTCCCACTGATGTTGAGTTCAACACCATTCTTGTACTTAAGAATGTTAAGCACCATTAACACAATGCACATATCAACCAACACCCTTTTGATTGCACTTATGATAACTTTCCCCAACCAATTGATAACCTTGGTCAAATTCTCTGGCCATTCCTTCTTGTCCTGACCTCCTTTAACACGTTCCAATTCTTCATTCACCTTCCTTAGTGCGTTTGCTAACTCTCTTTTCAAAAGAATCACATCTTTATCGATGATGGAACGATCATCAATGTATCCATATGCAGTAGATCCATACACGGATGCGTTATACGTGCTCATCCTTGGTGTCATTGGAGGAGAAGGAGAAGGTTGCACATCTTTGATCTGATCCCACAAGAATTCCAACTCAGATAACAGTTCACGGGCTTCATGTGTCCCTGAAGCATAGTTCTTCATAGTATCAATCAAGAAGGCAATGTATCGACGCTTAGCTTCTGTTTTAGAGACACCTTCTTGCTCCTTCCATGCATCCCATTTCCGTCTAGCTCCTTCGTCCTCTGGTCGAGGTCCCGTTGGTCTCTCCATGCTTCCTTCAACGTTTCCCTCTGGTGTGCCTTGGTTAGTATACATTTTTGATAACTAGATGAGCAAAACTTGAGAATGACACATACCTGTTGCTTGTTTGTAGAGTCCATATAACTTGATACGGCTATCAACTGGGGGACGAGGTAAGGATCCATATCCTGTTCTGGTGGAGAGGGCCCGGATGGTGGAGATGGCTTTCACAAACACACGGTCTGCACTTGAGTGTTAGTCAAGAGCACATAGAGAGGTAAAGTAGATGTTGACTGACCTATTGAATCTGACATTATGCTGGTTGAACGATTGATCTGGTGCCTTCATAACGAGCTTTCGGTGCTGTTGTGGTGTCGTTGCTTTGTTTACAATTTGGGCCGATCCGATCGCACTTCGAAAACTGTTTACGTAATCACACGGCGTAAGATTACGTAAACATTTTTTTAGTATGCCGGAGACGAGCCAGATCTTGTGCTCAAATCTCTCTACTATTGCCTAATTTGCTCATCTTCACCAATTCCCAGGATACCGATAAAGCTGTCAGTAGTGTCTGTGTTCCTCATGATCTCATTGATTTCTATATAGGTCCTCACAATACGTTTCCAGTTGCAAAGTCTTCAACGTTCCGGAGAGTGTGTGAAATGGAATATGTGCTAGTGAAATGGACTAATACAACCACGTGAAACCTGTACCGAAGTATAGGTTATGAATAAGTTGTCTCAGTGAGTAGTCAGCAAGTAGTTCTTGTTTGCACCAAAATAGGAACTTAGTATGGCTCAAAGAGGACGTATCCTGGAAGAGACTAAGCACCAGAGTGTTGGCAAACTGGAAATTGGAAAATGTACATAATGATGGGGGCACACACACTTGAGGAAACAGTGGAAATGGATGACAATGCAATAACGGATAGATGGAATGGAGAACCTGTAGTAGAAATGTAAGTAACCTGAAGATCAAACACCACATGAAAAAAAAAGACAGCTGAAATCAAAAAGATGGAAAAAAATGGAAAAGCAAAATGAATGGACTTACAACAAGAACAATAGATGTCCCTGATGAATAAAACTGAAACCCCTTATATCAATATACAACGTTATTAAGACATGACGATCATCAAACTGAGACTGTTTAGTTCTCTGGGATGTCAATCTCACCATCGTTGATGGCCTCGATGATGTCGTGTGGGTTCTTGTAGTTGACTCTGCATCCGACGGACTGAGCAGTACCCAAGATCTCCTTGGTGACAGAAGCCAAGTTCTTACCGAAGGACTTCTCTCTCATCTGTCTGGCAACATCAATGATCTCTTCGAGAGCGACGTTACCGTTGTGCTTGATGTTCTTCTCTTTCTTCTTGTCTCTAGCTGGCTCCTTAAGGGCAGTGATAACGAGGGAGGAAGCAGATGGGACGACGGAGGCGGTGGCCTGTCTGTTCTGGATCTTAAGCTGGACAGTGACCTTAATACCCTTGAACTGCTTGGTGGCCTTAGCGATATCTTCACCGACCTTCTTTGGGGAAAGACCGAGTGGACCAATCTTTGGAGCAAGAGCGGCGGAGTTACCGACCTCACCACCGGTGGCTCTCAAGTAGATGTACTTCACTTCACTTGGGTCGAATTTTGGAGGCATTTTGTTTGCTGTTGTGGACTGGTGACACCCTTTAACTATGCACTGCTAGGCCTGAGCTTCTGTTGAAGAGTGTTGATTTTTTTCACCTACTGGAGCCCCCCGTTCCGCGAAACTGCGCAGTCACCCGCGAATTGGGTTTTTTGGCGGGCGGGGGAGCTGTGCGGGTGTGTGGGTGTGCGGGTGTTTAGCGGCGTTTGGCTGTTTTGGCGGGTGCGCGATTGTTCGCGAATTGAGATTAGGGCTTTGGGGATACGCTTAAACTATCACGTGACTAGATTAGGGCTTCACAATGGAGTCTACCCCAGATACATACGCGAGCCTTCATGCGCCAGTTGTTCATGCACATAGTTCGTCGTTAATTACATTAAACACGCTTCACGAGCGGGAAGTAGCGGTGGAAGCCCTCTCTCTCAACACTGAAGCGTCCAATCTGCGGCTCCTTGCCAATGGTGAGCGCCAGGCCAACACACGATCTCTGAAGCTCTCTGTACCACTTGATCCAGTCCTCTTTGCAGATGGTGTATCCCAGATGGGCATCACCGTTCTGGATACCCTCGATGATCGTCTTGAGTGCACCCATAACAGTGTTTCTGATGTCCATGACCTCCCCTGGTGTGTGGTGGTACGCTTGATTTCTCACAGTCTGTAGATCTCGTTGGTAGTCCAGGTATGTGGGAGAAGCAGGAACACCAACCATGGAGAATGGCTTCATACGGAACTTGAAGAGAAGCTCCGGGTCTTTGAGGAATGCATATTCTGGAACACCCAATTGTCCCATCTTGATGAAGTTGTCAAGGTTAATGATCTCCAAGTGACACAATCCACGGATCACTGTGCATCTCAAACGGTGGCCCTCCAATATAGCCATGCTGTCTTTGAGCAGTGGGAGCTCATTTGCCTGTTTGTGTGCCATCTTCTCCTTGTACCTCAGTCTCTGGTCGCCTTTCTTCTTCTTCAGTTGCTTGTTCATGTTCTCAATTCTGTCAATCTTTGACTGGTTGTATGCACCCATTCTATCCAACAGACGTAGGATATGATCACATAAGTTGAGTGCATACCAATACATCGGATGGAGTTCCCATACGTTATACAGTTCAAGTTCAAAGCCTCTCATGACAACTTGCAACATGGTTTCAAGCTTCACAAAGTATAACCATGAAGTGATTGGCAAAGCTGGGGTGATCTGTCCTTGATACTCAAAATCGTCCTGGATCTGGAACACATCTCTGAAACTCATCTCAGTCTGTTCAGCAGTGGCTTGAAGAGCATCGAATACCATGATAGAGCGTGACAAGATCTGTCTTTGACGGCATGGGTTCTGATTCATGGCACCAAACCATTCAAAGTATCCTGTACTGATCTGTACAAACAGCTCTCCGATCTTGGCCTTGACAACTTCGTTATCAGTGGTGAGTGTCTCTGAGTCACATCCATTCAATTGGATCAATTCTTCATGAAGTAATGTGTCAAATGTTTCCTCACCAAGTATTGTACGATCGTCACGGATAAGGAAGAGTGGATATATGGCACGGGCCAATGCATGATGCTCTGTGTTGGCAAAGTTGAGAGCATGAAAGACCACATCGTGTGATCTTTTTCTTTGTGAAAGAGAGAGAATTTGAGTGAGGTCGTTAAGGAAATGCAATGGTGATGAGTAGTCCTCTGTGTATGGTGACATCAAGTCTCGTGTAGGTGATCTGTTATCCAGACGTTTTTGGATACCCTTCGAGTAGCATCCTTCAATTGGCTTGAGTGTATTGAGGTACTCCACGTTCTCACGGAGTACGTCTGTGTATGTCTTTAATGAGTCCACAATTGATGTGTTGAGGAATGTTCCGGCCTTGGAGACCTTGGTGGAGAGGCAGTATGGAACATCGATGAGCTTGGCGAGGATCTGGAGAATAGATTGGAGAAGCATCGAATCCTTATCGTCGCTCTTGAATTTTTGTTGGAGGAACAGCAATGAAGCCTGTATCTCTTTGAGAATGTCGTCTGATGTGATCTGTGCGAGGACGTCCAGGCTCATGTTTTGGGTGTTGATGTCCTCTTCCTCGTATATGACACCTGCCTGTCCCAGTGTCAGACAAAGCCTCACGAAGTGGAGTACCCCAAGCACAACAGCTCGTAGAACCTTGTGCACGAGCAGGTAGTTGACATCTCCTCTAATCTCCGTCTTCCCAAACACACACGAGACGAGCCCAGCAGCTGGGTTTTTGGTGTATCTGACGAGCAGTTCTTCCACGTACCTGCAGCTGAACACTGTGACGCTGAGCGACGAGTTGTTGAGCCACGTGAACGCGCTCCTGAGCAGTGTGTCGCCCACCCACAGAGCCTCCTGGAGAGTCCGTGGGGAAGTACAGTCGAAGTTCTCCTCGGCCTCAGACAGGGCAATGAGTCCACTGTCCAGCTTGTCGTTGTTGATCTCCAGAGCGTGGGTGCCCTCGAAGAGCGAGAACTGTGGAGCCTTCACCACCGCGTCCGTTCGCAGGGTCCGGGCCTTCCGTAGCAGGAGGTCTGTGATGTCCACGTACTCCATCGAGGCGTGCCAATTGGACGTGTTCAAAGTGAGTGTGTAAATTGAGTGTTTAGGCGGTGGTTTTGCAGGGATTTTGAGTGTTTTTGGCAGGGACGTCGCCTCGTTTTGGTGTCCGAAGCCCGATCAACAGCTGATCGATTATGTAAGCGATGGCTGGGCCGCTTAGTCATCTACATACTTACTGGTAATTTATGGTCATAAGCATTACGTTGAGGCAGGTTCTAGAACACCACCTTCTTACCTTGGAACTTGACGTTCTTGAGGGCAGCCTCCTGCTTCTTCTTGGCGACCCAGGACGGGTGGAGCTCCTTGTTCCTGTTATCAATAGGCGCAGCAGGCTCCAATGTACCATCTGGACGGGTCTTTCTCTCTCCCAGCGATGAGGCATTGGCACCGGTCATCTCGGCTCTCTTGGCCTGTCTCTTGGCCTCTCTCTCTTCATATTCACGTTGTTTCTGCTCGCTGAGTTTCACCTTCTCCTCCTGCTCCTTCTTCACGTGGTTGGCGGATCTTCCGTACTTCATCTCCCAGATTCTCTGACGTTCTCTCTGGCCCCTTCTGTTCTTTCTCTTCTTGGCTCCAGTGATCTCCTGCACAACATCATCGTTCTCAACATCTGACTCCTCGGATCCTGAGACGAAACCACCCAGAAGCTCGGGCAAAACGGTCTTCTTCTTCTTATCGGCCTTCTCTTTCTTCTTCTCCTCTTTGGTCTTCTTCTTCTTGTCCTCCTTCTCCTCAGCTGCAAAGTCAAAGAAGTCATCATTCTCATCAATCCCTTCTTTACTGACATCCTCCATTTCTTCATCTGATGGCTCATCATCTGTGACTTCGTTGTAGTTTATCGTATGATCAAGTTCGACCACATCTTCATCTGCCTCGTCATCGGTGCCAATCAAGTACTTGTCATACTGAGAGAAGTCCTCATCATCGTCACCTCCAATTTCTTGCTCTTCAGATTCATCATCTGCACTCTCATCGTCAGAGTCATCATCGTCGTCAGAGTCTGAATCACTCTCCTCAGTATCAACATCTTCAATGTCCTTAGTGGTCTCAACGCTCTTCTTTGGATCCTTCTGAACCAGACCCAACACGATCTTGAAACTGCTCTCAATGACATCAACAACCTGTTTAATCTCTTTATGGTTCATGAATTTCGAATACCAATTTCTCTGCTCATTGGACAACTCGTTGTAAAACTTGGAAGGATTTGAACTTGACTCCTTATCCACAATCGCATCAATGATCCATCCTGGGATGAAACTTGGCCTGCTCTCCGGTGTGCTTTTCAACTTATTAGCCTTAAGGTTATACACCTGGCTTGCAAGTTTGATGACTCTGATAGTTGTGATCTGTTCAGCATCCAAGGATTCAAGGAACTTCTTCTCTGCCTCTGTGGTCTTCTTATCCTTTGATGCAGGTTTTGAAGTCTTCTTCACAGCTCTCTGGAGCTTCACAAGCGAACTGTGGAGCTTCTTAGCAAAAATATCACTTTTCAACGATTCGATCTCTTTCAGTGCTAGCTCTTTGGTTTCTGGGAAGAGTGTGCTTTTGCTTTTACCCTTAGCCCTCATGATGGACTTGGTACCATGGTAACGCACCGGTTTCTCGAGGTACGTGGCCTCCAATAGGTCCAAACGCCACAGAAGATTCTTTTTGTCTGACATGATGTGCAAATGTGTCACAAATCACCTCTTTTATCGATAAAAGGCTGTGTGATTGTGGTGTTTAAAGAAGAAGTGGAATGAAGTGCAGCTGCCTCATCGCACACGTAAATTTTTAGCAGCACCAAAAAACTCGGTACGCGCCACACCCGCCTCTTCAGCTATTATAATGGCCTTTACCATTACAAAACGTCTACAACTGTGATAAAGTAAGCGTGTCGTCAATTAAATGCATAGTGATAGAAATGATTGGTCGATGAAAGATGAATATTCATGGTGTGGTAGCGAGCGTGGGTTCTGAGATCATGGAGGACGTATACTGGATCACTCATCAAGGGCGAGAACCAGTGCAACACGATTAGGAATGTACACCTGGATGTAGTTTGCCCTGCCATTCCACTCCAAATCAGTGGTGAAGAACTCAGTGTTCATGTCGACTCTGTCATGTCCTCCAAACTCTGAAGAGTCCGAGTTGAGCACGATCTTGTACTTACCTGGAGTGTGGATTCCACATCTGTAGTCTGTGTAACTCTGTGTTGGATGGAAGTTGAAGATGAAAAGCAACCCACCCTTCTCATAGACCAACACTTTGTCAGAACCATGCTTAAGGGAGATGTATTGGTCCTTCTTGTGCAACCAGCCATACTTGCTCTCAACGTGTTGCATCTTCTTATCAAACTGGTACAGGAGCTTGTATCTCAAGTGCTCATCATCAATCAAGTTGAACTGTCTTCTTGCATAGTGATAAGAATCTCCATTGTTGACATTTGGGAAGTCCAACCATTCAGGATGTCCAAACTCATTACCCTCGAAGTTCAAATAACCCTCACCACCAAGAGAATGTGTGATGAGTCTGATCATCTTATGCAATGCCATTCCACGGTCAATAACCGGGGTCAATGGTGAAAAGATACTCATGTTGGTATACATCTCTGCATCCATCAACCAAAAGGCCAAAGTCTTATCACCAACAAGTGCCTGGTCATGAGACTCACAGTATCCAATTGCCTTTTCGGCATAACGTCTGTTGGTCAAAGTGTGGACGATGACATTCAGGTCCCAGTCTTCATCAGATTTCTCCTTGAGTAACTTGATCCACATATCTGGAAGTGCCATTGCGAGTCTATAGTCAAACCCAACACCACCATCTTGACGAGTGGCACCAAGAGTTGGCATACCACTGACATCTTCTGCAATTGTGATGAATTTTGTCTTCTCCTCAGCAGCACATTGGGACACGAGGTCATTGGCCAACATGAGGTATGTCAATGCCTCTTTATCCACTGCGGAGTTTTCATGCAAATATTCGTTATAGTCACCAGAGAAGGCACCTCCAGCCCCGGTGCCATGGTGTAAATACAACATACTGGTGACACCATCGAATCTGAACCCATCAAACTTGTAAACGTCCAGGTAAAACTTGAGGTTGGATAGGAGGAACCTCAGCACTTCGTACTTACCATAGTTGAACAGCTTGGAGTCCCAGAGTGGGTGATCACCTTTACCACCTGCGTGGAAATATTGGTACTGTGATCCATCAAAGTTGTTCAATCCATCGTCAACGTTCTTAGAGGCATGCGAGTGAACCACATCGAGCAACACCACGATTCCCATGGAGTGTGCGGTGTCAATGAGCTCCTTCAATTCTTCTGGGGTACCGTACCTGGAAGACACAGCGAAGAAAGAGGTGATCTGGTATCCGAACGATGCGTAGTAGGCGTGCTCCATGATGGCCATCAGCTGGATCGTGTTATAACCCAGGTCCTTAATGCGTGGGAGCACGTTGCTGGTGAACTCTTTGTATGAGCCAATGCGCGGGTCTGGCGTGGAGATTCCGATGTGTGCCTCGTAGATCCTGAGAGACTCCTGGGGCATTGGACGTGGGTGCTTGAAGTAATACTTCTCCTCAGGGTTCCAGTAACGTGCCTCGTAGGAGACTGAGGTGGACTCCTTTGGTGGTGCGGTGGCCCTGGTGATCCAGGCCGGGAGACGGTACAGCTCCTCACCAGACTCCAGACGCAGCAGGATCTTGACACGCGAGTCGTGAGGGATGGAGCCTGGTGGGAGAGTGAGGGAGAAGTTACCGAATGAGTCCTT
This sequence comes from Petasospora maesae, assembly GCA_030563305.1. Classification (NCBI taxonomy): domain Eukaryota; kingdom Fungi; phylum Ascomycota; class Saccharomycetes; order Phaffomycetales; family Wickerhamomycetaceae; genus Petasospora; species Petasospora maesae. The sequence goes on from JAKUBT010000043.1 coordinate 97,322, forward strand.
GAACATCTCGTGGCTCTTTTCCCAGTTGTTGAAGTCGCCCACCAGATACGCCCTCTGCGCATTCGGGGCCCACTCCTTGTAGTGCACACCACCTTGGTCCTCGTGGAAGCCGTAGTGCTTGTACCCATCTGCCACCTTCATGATACCACCTTCGCTCTCCTCGAACTTGGCCAACCAGGCGTCCGCAGTGGCTCTTCTGCGTGCCAGCTCCTGGGCAAAGGGGGTGAGCCACGGGTCGTCTCTGACTGCGCCCTGGACAGACGGTGGCACTGCCGGTTCTTGGTTCTGTGCTCCAGTTGAAGTGGAGGACATTGCTGTGTTCAGATCTGTTGGAATCTCTTTGCAATGGACTCGTCTGTGGGGTGCAATTGATCTCAGGAACAGCACAGGAGAAAGCAGCAGAAAAGGTGAGCAGATCCTGCAATTGTTGTCTGCCCCAGCCCCCCCACAATTCGTGCGTTGAAGTTGCAGCCACCCGAACAGATAGACGCCCTCGCCGGGACCCCCGGAGGTCACGTGACCTGGTAGGGGCACACCCTCCCGAGCAAAAAAAAAAAAATAAACGAAACGGAGCACTCACGCTGGGGGTCGAACCCAGAATCTTCTGATTAGAAGTCAGACGCGTTGCCATTACGCCACGCGAGCTCGGTTTGTTGTCGGTGAGATCCTTACTTTTCCCCAAGCACATCATCTTTGTGGTTTAAAAAATGCTAATTGTGCCGATTTTTTTTGGCTATTTTGTATTGCAAGGCCCCATTATTTTGAGATATTCCAAACTAATCAGTTCTGAAGTATCTATATGAAAGGTTCGGCAAGGAAAGCCGCCCAGGATCATGCCCCAATCACGTTTTGATGGGCAGTTGCATCATGACGCGTCGCGGTCTCCAGATTGGATCTCGGATCGGTTTCAGGTCCCCCTTTCGAACCTTTCGGATCTCTCGAAGGCTGTGTCACCTGCAACTCTTTCGAAACTTCTAATAAAACCCTCTTCTCTTCTTCTCCTCTTCTCCTTTTCTCTTCTCCCATATCTCAAACACTTCACTAAACACTCGACGGACAGTCCCTCCTTGCTACAAACTACACTCTACACTCTACACACAGAAACTCCCCCTTCCACTCCTTTGATCACCGTCACCCCACACTCCTTACAAGTTACACAAGATGCTCTTCTCCCCACTGCTCGCCCTGGTGGCCCTTGCTGCTGCCCAGCCTCTCCCAACCATCACCGCTCCTCCAACGAGCACCTTCCCAACTGTCTCGCCTTCCAACGTGGTCTCCTCCGCCAACCAGTTCTTCCCGGCAAAGGTCATCGAGACCAGGGTGCTCGGTTGAGGTCCACGTGCGACCACTGCCAGCATCTTCCCTGCTTATTACGACGTTTTACGACTTTTGCATTTGATTCCATGGTGGATCATTCTTTCTCTGCCTTGCTTATACCCACCAGATTGATCATTTTCACCACTGGAGTGCTGACCTTGACTTGTTATTCGGTTGTCATGCCCCACAGGCACACAGCCTGCAGCAGTGCCAGTGCTCACGCTTGATCCACCATATTTTATGACTAAAAATTTACGACTTTCGCATGCTTTTCACCATATGAGGCTCCACAGATATTTATCGTTGTAGATCTGCATCTATGTACCCATTTGGGGCTATTTCGAGCTTCCTTGGGTGTATCTAAAGGATCCGCTGTCAGAGATGTAGGCGAGATCCTTTCCCCAAGCGGATGGCACAATGAGCTACAACAGCGGACAGTTCAGCTGGAGGCTGTGCTCACGCCCTAAGGAATCTTGTGAGGCGTACATCACATGAGCTTACAAAGCCTCAAGATATCCACTACCTAAATGGTGTCCCCGGATCTGTGAACAAACGTCCATGCCCGCACAGATCAGCGTCCGTGGTGGTGGTGGTGGTGGGCGATGGGCCAATTGGAACCCTCCGCTGCCATTCCCAGGCTTATATAGGGCACAAATTGGCAGCATGGACACCACACTAGTGCCCTGACAACATGTATGTTCGCAGGACAAACACACACAAAGCGCAGGGCCACACCACTTTGGAACTTATCAGGTTATAGGGGCATCCTGCGCGGGCAGCCCATGGGGGGAGAGTCCAGATCGTGGCCCCATTCCGCACACAAAACACCACAATGCCCGCTTCAGACACACCTCCACTGCCGGCGGGCGACTCAGGCTGTGCCACAAACCGTATGAGACATACAACTAGCAAGACATCAAGAGAGTCTTCAATAAATCCCCAATGTGACCTAGATAATCACAGACAGAAGGAAATGCTGAAACGCGCCACAAATCGGGAGGTTTCCCATAGACGCACATTTGGGCAGCGGACGCGTTGGTATGTCAACAGAGATGCACGGCCCAACGGCCAATTACAACAATGATCTGGAGACCGGAGCGCTGGGAATGCTGCTGACCTGCAGCCAGATTGGCAATTAGATTCCTTTCAAAATTCCCCACTGTCAAATGTCAAATGTCAAAGGCCTGGGACGGGTATATAAACAGCCGACCCCGCCCACTTCCTCCTCTCCACTTCTCCCTTCTCTCCCAAGCACCAAGCACTTCCACTCACTCACCCTAGTCACTCTTTAACCGCTACAATGAAGTTCTCCTCCGCCGCTACTCTCGCCTCAGCCTTGGCTCTCGCCTCTGCCTCCTACTCCAACTCCACCTCCACCTCCACCTTCACCTCCATCGTCACCATCGACAAGCAGTCCACCACCTTGCTCACCATCACCTCCTGCTCCAACAACGCCTGTGCCACCACCGCAGTCCCAACCGGCCTCACCGTCATCACCGTGACTGAGAACGAGGTTGAGACAGAGTACACAACCTACTGCCCACTCACCGCCTCCGAGTCCTCCGTCGTGAGCTCCAGCTCTGTTTCCAGCTCCAGCTCTGCCGTCGAGACCGAGATCAAGCCAACCCCATCCACCCCAGGCATCTTAGTTCTCCCACCTTCCATCATTGAGTCTTCTTCTTCTGCTGCTCCATCCTCCTCTGCCCCAGCTACCAGCGAGCTCGTTGCCACCTCCGCCACTGTCCCATCCTCCTCCCCAGTCCCAGCTGCTCCAGCTCCAGCTCCATCCTCCTCCTCCTCCTCTTCTTCTTCTTCTTCTTCCATTGAGTCCATCTACACCGAGTACGAGGAGATCACTTCTACTCTCTACGCTTCCTCTTCTGAGTCCTCCTCCGTTGCCGAAGTCTCCACTTTCACTCCAGCTTCCGTCTCCAGCAACTACTCCAACGTCACCACTGGTGCTGTTACCACTTTCGAAGGTGCTGGTGCCAAGTTGGGATCTGGTATTGTTGGTGTTATCGGTGCTGTTGTTGCCCTTGCCTTGTTCTAATCGGATTGTCTCTATAGTTTGATTGTTATTTTCTGACACTTTCTGCTACAAAGTGTTGGTATACAAGCGACTGGTACATTCCTCTGATTTGAAGGTCGATAGTTGGGGGTTCCCTCAACTTCTATATGGCTTAACTTTTTGATTTTACTTTTATTATATACAGGGATGCTAATGTCTTCATTGGACGTCTTTTTTTTGTTTTAAACATGTGAATTGTAGTCTACCGTCTGCTAGATTTTGGCTACTCGGTCATACAAGAGCCATGAGGCCATGAGTGTAGCCATGAGGAGCCAGGGCATAGAACTCCCACAGAGATAAGAAGCTTCGATAGCTACAACACCAGATTGTGAATTGACTTCCAAAAAAAAACATCATATCATAGAAAAGGGGGTCGCATATATATAAAGTTTGAGCTCAAGAATATGGATGTAGAGCTAATCAATCACTGAGCAAGAAGTCATCGTCATCATCAGCAACAGGAGCTGGGGTAGTCTTCTTCTCAGCCTTCTTAACCTCTTCATCCTTATGCTTTGGAGTTCCATACAAATCAGTAGATCCAGCTCTGTTTCTTGCCGGGGTCTTTGGTTTCACCTCCTCAGTGTCATCGGAGAGCTTAATTCCATGGAACTTCTGCAAATCAACCTCTTCAGGATCATCATCAAACTCATCACGCATCTGTTTCTTGATCTGGTTGTTGTTCAATTCCTGTTGAGCAGAGTTATACTGCTTCTTCCAGCCTCCAATCCATGTGTTGAACTTGTTCTTGGTCTCTTCGTAGTTCTTAGAGAGTTGCTCCTTAATCTGTGGGAGGTCCTTCTCGACGAAGTTGGAGATGATATCCTCATCCTCCTCATCGTCCTCTGGGGCTTGACGACGCTGTCTCATTGTACCTTGTCTCTTAGCACGACGCTCAGCCTTGCGTCTGTACTCCTCATCCAAGGACTTTGCCAAAAGCTCGTCCTCCTCCAACTGTGTCAAACGACGCTGTGGCAGTGCAGGTGCTGGTGCCGGCTGCTCCATGACGGCAGCCATGGCACGGGAGGCCTCCGCAGCTGGGACAACCTCGTCAATGTTGAAGTTATCCGGGTCTGAGAGGTAGAGAAGGGCATTGAATGCCTGCTCGAGGTTGTATCCGGATGCAATGAGATGGGACTGGATATATTTCTCCTCCACGGTAGGGAACGCCTCCTGGAGTGACTTCAGGGCCTGCTGGCGTGGTGTTGGCGGTCTTGCTGGCTTGGCTGGTGGCGCTGGCTCTTCGTCCTTCACCGGGACTTCTGGCTTCTGCTCAGCCTCCTCCTGGACCTCCTCTGCTGGTACCTCCTCCTCCTCCTCGTCGTCCTTGGCCGGTGGTGCTGGTGGCTCCTCCTCGGCCTCCTTAACCTCCTCCTTGGCCACTTCCTCGTCGGAGAGCACGTCGTCCAGGACCTCTCCTTCGTCCTCCTTCTGCTCCGCGTTCTTGGTGTTCTTCTTGGCCATTGTGGTACCTCTTAGCGTGTTTGCTGTGTTTCCAGTGACTGTGGGGGTGTCGTCCGGTGGCATTCTGGAGACGGGTCATAACGCAATTGTCACAAGTGTCGCTTGTCACCGCACAACGTCGGTCACGTGACTGCCAAAACCTCGCGGGCACCGAACTTGGAAGCCCTGAAAAATTTCAAAAAGCGCCCGCATCTTCCCCCTCTGCCCACCACTTTTGGAGCTTTTTTCCCTTTCTTCAGATAGATAATTTTTAATACTCTGACATTTTAGAATCTTTGAATGCTCCTTCTTCTATGAGTCAAAGGTGTGGACAGCAGAGTGAAAGAGACGACCGGGCGCAGGGCTCCAATGAGTCTCTGTCCCGGAGCCATGGTGGGATTCTACCGGTCTCCAACCTAGCGTTGGCCGGTGTCATTGTGGCTCCCGACATCTTCTGAAGAGACATTTACTCCAATGTTCTACATACATCATATCAATGAACAAATACTCAAAAAGACAGAGCCAATACTAGTTATAAATAAATACTGGAGAAGATCTTAGAAGCTGTTCTTCATGGTTCTCAAGAGATCCATCAATTCGACATCGTCTGCAACATGCAACTTGGCCTTGATCTTCTCATCGTCGGTTCTCATGAATGGGTTGAACTCGAGCTCATCCTTGATTGTGAACTTACCAGTGGTTACCTCGTTCTCTTGACAAAACTTGTCAAGCTTGGTCAATGCCTCACTCTCCATCACAGTCTTAGCAAAGGCAACGTTACCACTAGTGTACTCATGACCTGGGTAGACAACGGTGGATTTTGGCAACTGAGCAAGCTTACCCAATGAGTCAATCATCTCTTGTGCTGTGCCTTCGAAAAAACGCCCACAGCCAGCTGTGAAGAGCGTATCACCAGTGAAGACAGCCTTCTCTCCGGTAGTTGAGTCCTCTGCGAAATAACAGATCGAGTCCTGAGTGTGACAAGGTGTGTGGATTGCAGTGATGGTGATGTCCTTACCCAACTTGAGAGTCTCGTGATGAGCTGGAGTATACTCCACAAGTGGAGAGTCTCTGCCTGCGATAAGCTGGACCCCGAGAGCCTTCTTATAGTGTGCATTACCTCCAGAGTGATCCTGGTGATGGTGGGTGTTCACGATAGCCTCCACTTTCACTGAGTCAAAGGCGGATTGTGGAATGTCCCTAGGGTAAGCTGGGTCGATCAACCATGTGCTCTTGGTGGTGGAGTCGGTGAGGAGATAGGCGTAGTTGTCCCCACTCTTCCAACGCATTGGGATTGCTTTGATGTGCATGTTTCTTAGTGGTGTCTGGATTGGGTTCTTGGAGATGGTTCGTCTTAGAAAGCCAGTGAACATCCAATTAAGCGGAATTGGGGGTACACAAGATAAGTTTGAAGCCGAAAGTTCCAACGCAGCTGAGTAATTGGTTGGTCAAGTTGGTGGTGGTGTCAATTGTGGCGGTACAATACACAGTTCGAGGTACCCGCGAGAAATGGCAGGTCATGTGATGTGCTGCCAAAGTCACGTGACTTCTCCGACTAGGCGCTAGTAGAACGTAGGTCACGTGACTACTTCGGAATTACGCGCGCGGGCAGAATTCCGAAAATCTCATCGACGTTGTAACTTCCCCGTATTTCGAGCCTTGTTTCTTTTCAAACAATCGGTGTTTGAAATCCTATTCCAAGAGAAGTTGTATACCAGTCGTGGTAAGACTGTCAAAAGATTACAGATGATGACAGTGACTCCATATATGGATTCAGACCCTCGAGCAATGTGCCGTGAACACTTTATGGAAGTTGCAACAACAGCGAACACCCAGTTACGAGGCTGTCATTGGACCTTCTCCAGCCTCTCCTGGGGGGTGGTGTCCCGGCACATTGGGTCCACGAAGGGTCTCGGGTGCACGATTTGAGATTAGGCTACCAGTACACAGATATCTTTCAACATATGTTTACACCGGTGCAAAGTTGGTATACCCTCATTGCCCATGTCGAGGCCAGTCACACACAAAGCTCCCCAGGTCTGAAGGTACCCAGAACTACCATTGCAGCTTGGACCACAAGATCATGTCCGATAAGACGCACTCGGAAACAATGGTTCTGGTACCTACGCGTGGCGCAAAAGGTGTGTTTGTTGGCAGAAGAATGCGGAGGTGTCGGGGCCCTCGATACTCCAAAGGTCGTCTTCAAGTGTGCCCTCTATATATATACCACAACACCCAACTCTCCTTCCACAAAAATACCAGGTTCAATGTCTCAAGAAACACGCCCACAAGGATGATATTCACTCGTTTGATCGGTGCTGCAGTCACCGAATCTGTGGCCTTCTCTGCTGCAGTTGCAGATCCTCGGTCAGACCCTTTCGCCCTAGCTGGTGCTGAAGCTGGTGCTGTTCCTGATGCTGACTCTCTTCCACGGGCCAGTGCCAATCCTCACGCTGCTGCTGCTGCCAATGCCTTTGCCGACGACTTTGCCGACGCCTATGCTGATGCCATGGCCATTGCCCACCCAGACCCTGTGGCCTATGCTCTTGCTGCCTCGGACGATGACTGTGCTCCCATCTCCTGCCACGCTTCTTGTGGACTCATGACCATTGGAGGAACCACATGCTCTCTGAACTACAGACTTGTCCTTCTCATACGTTTTCGACCCTGCAACAGCAGTTGGCTGCTCCACAGCCACTACTGTCCATTCTGCTCTATACGGTATGCCAGTTGAGTGTATCTACATCACTTTTGAGGAGGAGTTTAACGACACAAAGACCGGAACTCTCATGTATCGTACCTACCAGACATCCACAGATTCTGTTGAGGAGGGTTCCACCACTGTGATCACAGTTACTTCTTGCTCTGATAATGTTTGTTCTACTTCTAAGGTTACATCCAAGGTCTCTCTAACTCCAGGTTCAGGTCCGGAGGGTACTCAGGGATCTCCAGCCCCAAAGGATGTGAACGTTGCTACTGGTGCCACTGGAGCTGCTGGTGCCACTGCAACCGCTGGTGAAGAAGGAACATCATTCGAGACAGTCGAGGTCACCTCCACGATCCTTCCAGGAAACAGAAACACCGGTTCCAATGATGGATCTGAGGGCTCATCTGGAAGCACCACAGGGGTTGCAATCACCACATTTGAAGGTGTTGGCGCACACTTGAACACTCTTAGTGCCACTGTTGTCACTGCACTTGTTGGTGCACTTGCCTTTGCCTTCTGAAGTGATCTCGAAGATGTATGGCACCCTTGCACTACTACTTTTTTTTCTCATACGAGTGTGCCGCCATCATTGATCAATTGGTACCTACTTAGTACTTCATTATACGTCGTATATCCCTTTTAACAATGGGAATCTCGATTGATCAAGGCCTAGTCCATCGACGTGTGAGGATGTGGTGTTTTGTGTCACCTTCCCTCGCATGGCTGTTTACCCCGCAGCCTCGGCAATTTATACAATGCGTCACGTGATCAGATAAAAAGTTAAGTCACGTGACACGTCCGAGGGATTGACATCCTGAGCTGGCCAGATCATGTCCAAACTCTCCCTCTAGGATCTTGAAGAAAGCGTGAGAGTTACCGGGGTATTACTCATTGACACTGCTGAGGATCAACCACTGATAAGAGTGGAATTTCAAGTGTGGAGTCTGCCATGTCATGTACCTATTCACCATTTCTGGGGACACTCGCTCTTATCGGGAACCGTGAGGAGCCATGATGGTTTGGATTCATGAAGCTTTTGGAATAACCAATTACTACTACTATAATCACCATTAGAAAGTTTATATCAAAGGCGTAGGACACGGACAATGCCTTATAGACGAAACACCCTATTTCATAGTGGTGCTCCAGAAAAGGACCAAAAATGTGCCAAATTCGGATAAGATGTGTCAAATCTGCACCGAACCTCGCCTTTTTACTACTGATGACAGAAATGTGCTTAAGGCGTCTATATCTCCTTGAAGTGATTGATATTCCCTAGATACATGTGCTTAAGGACTTTTTGATATGTATATCTCCAAGGCATACTACCGCCTTTCATTTTTGTCTCTTCATATCCAAAAACGTGTTGATGGATGTTCAGATCCAGGGCCGGTATAGATTTCCAGGCGGGCGCAGAATCTGAAATTTACACGGCAAGTGTCAAACTGTGGCGATCGACATATCATCTCTTTAATTGAGTTCATAGCTTAAATAATACACTAAAGGCGGGGATCTTCTTATACTTCAAAGTACATATTTGCTGAGCATTGGTCAATTGTTCATAAACAAGGGGAGGTTGGGTAGTACAGAGAGGCCGAGACACGAGAGCACCCATGTTGACGGCTGAACAAGGAGGGAACGTTGCTATTAGGCACAAGCACACCTTTGGATTAATACAGGGCTTTGGTATAGGAAAGCACACCCAGAGCGTCATCAGTAGCTACATATGATCTTCGTTTAGAAGTTGTTTCATCTCTTGAAGCATGGATTGTCCTGGGTATGTCGGCCGAGAGTACCGGGCGATCTTAGGTTGATAGCAGGCTAGCTCATCAAACACTATACAAAAAGACAAATAAGCTACGCCTGTCATGGGCTGTGCCAAGGCGAATGCGGTATAGATCCAGAGATCCGGAGATCCAGAGATCCAGATTACGTTTCGGGTTGTCTCTGAATTGACAGCTCTCCCTGTATACTAGTAGCTCGATTCCAAATCCAATTCCATCGACGAACGTCCGAGATCCATGGCTCCATACCCACCATGGCCTCATAAAACATGTGTTGGGTCCATTATGACCAGTCTTCCAAGCACGGTGGTCTTTATATGGTCCATGAATTCTCAAGCCCCGTGAATTCGTCGTGTTGCAGCGTCCTCCGGCCTTCCCTCTCAAGTATCAACTTTGGGAGGAGCCCGTAGTTTGTCCCAGCAGAAGCCACCAATCCTTTAAAATCCAAACTTTAAAATCACCACTGTTACATCTGTTGCAAAGGAAAGGAAAGAAAAGAGAAGAAGAAGAAGAAGAAGAAGAAGCGGTTTCATGGGAGCGAAGGATCGGCGGTGCTTGGAGGGCCCGGGCGCTTATTGTTCACTGGCGTCCGGCCGGTTTTAGACGATCTTCGGTGGTTCTTGGTTCTTGGTTCTTTGTATCATACCTCTACTACTACATACTCTAACACCACCAATCCAAGACCACACCCAGATTATGTACCTCTCCAATCATCACCTCAAAAACAGCACAAATGCACCGGTCAAAGCGGTCAACGGGACAACCGAGAAACAGGATTGTTCAAACGGTTCGTATATTTTTAGTCTGCCCTCGGATGCCCTCCGATGGCAGATGCGCATCTCTGCAGTGTGCTTTCGTGGATGGGAATTTGGGGGGCCTAGTTGTGGGCTAGTGGCTGCCGGGGAAAACCTCCGCTGGTACCAACCTTTCCCCCTCTTCTGGTGCTACTACAGTCTTCTATACTATTAGAAGTAGAAGTAGAAGTAGAAGAGGGTGATTTATATCCATGCCGCGGCTTGAATCTCCTCACTGGGCCAGGTTCCGGGAGCGCTCACGGGCCAGACAGGCAGACAGGCAGTATTACGAACATCTCCACCTTGTCCACTTCAATTTGATCCATAACGGTGATCCTCGTGGCGTAAATAGATTCTAGTTGTGGTACTACTACTAGTACATACCGGTAAGGTTGAAGGAGATCCCTGTCCTCTGTCCTTGTCCACTACCCACCTCTTCGAAGCTTAACCTCACACCTTATGTAGTAGCTACCACCTTGATATATAAACTCCAAAACTCCAAAACTCCAAAACTTTAAAGGTGCAAGCGAGTGCACATCATTCAGCGTCACCACCGCCCAGTGCTGGGGGAACTGGCCCACTGGGGAAGCTGCTCAACTGGGGGAACTGCCGGGGGAGAGGGCCTTATCCCTGGGGGGAGCCTCAAATTGTGGAAGGGGGTGCTGGCCCGGGTGGTGGTGGACAATGGCGATAACCCCTTTAACTACTTATAGTGGTCTTCTTGTAACTTCTTATAGTGAAAAGTACAACCAATATATAGAGACCACCAGATATACCCAGATCCTTGGTCAAGACCCCCCCAAGATATCCTGCCGAATCCCAAGCTACGAGGTTCCATCGGTCGCATACGCAGCGCCGGCGATCAGACACCAGCCACAGCGAACCTTTTTAGATGCTGCGTCTCCAAACCTGGACTCTACTACTACTACTACTTACCAACTTTATACTAGTCTTACTAAGAGTGCCAGCCATGAAACTGGGTTGCTACTTACCTCGCTTGTGCACCGCTGGCAGCCCCGAGAGACATCCTTCGCAACCGAATTCCAGCGTGTACCCTTATTGTAGTTGGTGGTAGTACCAACTGTGGTGGCCTCGGCTACTGGGAAGAAGAAGAATCAATTGAGCCATGGAGCCGTGGAACCTTGGAGACACGAACAAAAGAAGGAAGAAGCTGTCATATAACACCATGAACCATGGCTATACTACTATACTATCGCCACTATCACCACTACATACTATAAGCGTCCCCATCAAAAAAACTTCGGACATCCGAACTTGCAGCATCACGCTTCCAACGTGCATCCTGACCCGCTGCAGTTGCACAATACGTGCGGGAACCGGGGGGCATTTGGGCATTTTGAAAGATCAGCCAGCTATTGTGCTGTGCCGTGCGGGGTGCTGTCTTGGGAGTTGATTTGTTCCTGTTTTAGGCTGCCTTGGCCCCTCAGATTGGGGGTTCCACAGCTTTTTAGCAGCCTGTGCATCCACATGAGATGAGATCCTGATGAGATCCTGATGAGATGCTGATGAGATCTTTGGCTCTGTGGTATGCTATAGTGGTGTCACTTATACTACAACTAACTGATAGATGAATGAAAAGGAGGAGCTCTGGCCAGACGCCGTGGACGTAGGTACTCGCCTGTTCTCCGCGAGGCTGCTCCCCGGGGACACACTCACAAGCTGCAAGTCTGAAGTGCCTTTGCAACTTGCATTGTCTCCCTCATGCCTTCAGATCAGATTCGTAGCGCCTCAGTTGCTGCTGTGGGCGTGATCACTGATATGCTGCGTGCTTCTGGATTCTGGGAGTGCTAGATTGGGGGCAGGGGGGACACCCCTTCCCCCTCCCCCTCCCCCTATTTGGGAAGACACCCTTGTAACCTCTAACACTTTGGAGTCATTGGGAAGTGCCTGTGATGGACCTTCGTAACCCTGTTCCGTGTAGTTGATATCCACGTATCTATACCACTATCATCGCTCTGGATAAATCACCAAGCACCACAATGAAATGCGCCCCCCTCCCCCAAGGCAGTCATCACCATCACCATCACTACCACCAGTGACCACCACCAGGCAACAAACCGACAACCTGAAAAACCGAAAGAGGGCTTCCACGATGTAAATTCCAGAATCAGATCCTGTCTCCCGTGCCAGCCCAATTGTCTCCGGTGAAGCGAACACGCGCCCCAACGCACAGTCTGCTGCACCCGGACGCACATCCCGTACTTCCACGCTTCCTTCTCTCTTCTTCTTCCACCAACTGGTACAACCATCTCCTCATCCGGGCTGGTCCACATGTATCTCGATGAACCGTGCAGACTAGCAGCTACTCTACGGTGTGTCAGGTAGGGACTCATCCACACTGGGTCCCCTTATATACCGTCAGCGCCGCCAGTCAATTTTCCCCACCTAGAGATGGTCTTCTCCTCCCCTTCTTTCCCCCTTCAATACACACAAAGCGTACACCACTTAGCGTCCACCAGCTTCACCAGGATCACGCACAATGAAGCTCTCACTGAGTGCCCTCATCCTATGGGGGTTCGTGTTCTTCCAACTCGCACGTGCCGCCACCTCCACGGTCACGATCTCCACCGTCACTAGTCCTCTTGCTACTCCAACTTCTCCCACCAAGAGAGCCTGTGCCTCCACCGCAACCACCGCTTCTGTTGATGGTATCAACTACTGGTATGCCAACACCATTGCCTCCTCGAGTTCCATTGGATTGACCGGTACTACCTACACTTTCACGGTCACTTGGTACTTCAACTTCTTGGATGGGCCAGTTAACGCTACCGCTTTCAAAGCCATCGAAGTGGGTGGTGATATCACCGGTGTCACCGGTAAGGTGAACTTGGAAGAAGGTTCCTTTGTCTTCTCCTACCAGATGCAGATCACTAACCTCAATCTGTTACTCCCAACCACTATTCCAAACATCTGTGGTAATGAGTTCGTTGGATTTATGTGGACTATCCCAGATGCCAACGGCGATGATACCGAATGGGCCTTCTACACTGGAAATGATGGATCAACTCCAGCATCCGCCAAGGCCATCTTCTGTCCTGATTGTGACGCTTCCACTTTCAACACGGCTCCAATGAATTTCAACTGTTTGACAAGTTTGGCCACTGCACAAACCGGTGCCAATATCTGTAATATCCAACCAGATATCGAACCAGTCACCAAGAGTGTCACAAAGACCGTTCCAGTTGCCGGTCAAATTACCACTTCAATCACCACAGTCACTGATCCTCTCGCCTCCCCGACTGATGCCTCCAGTATCTGTGCTGCAGGTTTCAGCACTGGTGTGATCCACGATAAGGAGTACTACTATGGATACACAGTTTCGAGTTCTCTCTCTTTGCTTGAACAAACATACACTTTGACTTGGTACTTCAACTTTGCAGAAAGTGATATCTCCGTGTCTGATTTCAAAGTCATCGAGAGTGCTATTCACATCAACAACGTCAGAGGTGATGTTAACACCGATGAGGGATCATTCATCGTCTCCTATGATGTCACTTTCCCATACTTGACCTACTTGCTCGATATCACATCGTTCTGTATCGCCGAATACGTTGCTTTCGAATGGACCGTCACTGGAGATAATGGTACAACTGAGAATCTTGTGTTCTACACGGGTAATTTGGGATCAGACATCACTGAGTTACTCAGCAAAGCCATTTGTGGAGACAATTGTGATAACACTTACTATGAGAGTATGGACTTTGACTGTCTCAACTTGGGTCACTTGTCTAGAAGTTCTTGTTCCAGTTCTGCGGTTTTGATTCCTGTTACTTCTGAGTTCCCTCCACCAAAGTCTTCTTCTTCTTCATCTGTTGAGTCCTCATCTTCTTCTTCATCAGACGTCACGTCTTCATCCTCATCTTCATCATCTGTGTCTTCTTCTTCCTCCGTCACATCAAGCTCCAGTTCTAGCTCCAGTTCTAGCAGCAGCACTGAGTCTAGCAGCAGCACCAGCTCGGAAGCCTCATCATCATCTTCATCATCATCATCTTCATCATCTGCCACATCTTCAGTGACTTCCAGCGCCGGGGCCTCATCTTCATCCGCCTCCACCGCTGAGTCAGCAGCCGGGGAAAGCTCCAGCCAAAGTTCCAACGCGTTCTCACTTCCAGCAGAGTACACGACAACCGCCACGAACAGCGCCGGCTCTTCTTTCACGGAACTTGTCTCTTACTACACTGCTACTGGACCCGATGGTGTTCTGGAGACTGGTGTGACCACCTACACGCTTTTGCAGCCGTCCTCGGGTGTTTCTTCCGTTGCCGCCACGTCTTCTGAGGCTTCTGAGGCTTCTGTGGAGTCTTCTTCTTCTGAAGTTTCATCTGTTGCTTCATCTACTGAGTCTTCTATTGAGTCTTCTATTGAGTCTTTATCTGTGGAGTCCTCTTCTTCTGAAGTTTCATCCATTGAGTCCTCTTCTGTTGCCTCTTCTGAGTCTTCATCCGAGGCATCATCATCTTCTGTGGAGTCTTCATCAGCAGAGTCTTCATCCGCAGAGTCTTCTGAAGCCTCTTCTGTTGCATCCTCTGAAGCATCTTCTGTTGCCTCATCATCTTCTGAGTCTTCATCCGTTGCTTCTTCTGAGGTTTCATCTGCAGCCTCCTCTGTTGAGTCTTCATCCGCAGCTTCTTCCTCTGAAGCATCGTCCGCTGAGTCTTCATCTGCTGTCTCATCATCAGTGAAGTCTTCATCTGTTGAATCATCTGCTGCCTCATATGAAGTTTCCTCTGTTGCTTCTTCATCTGTTGAGTCTTCATCAGCTGCCTCTTCTGAGTCTTCATCAGCTGAGTCTTCATCCGCAGAGTCTTCATCCGTTGCCTCATCTGCTGCTTCGTCATCAGTCGAGTCTTCTTCTGTTGAGTCCTCTGCTGCCTCATCTGAAGCTTCCTCTGTTGCGTCTTCATCTGTTGAGTCTTCATCAGCTGCCTCTTCTGAGTCTTCATCCGCAGCTTCTTCATCCGGAGCTTCTTCATCTGAAGCATCGTCCGCTGAATCTTCCTCATCCGAGGCTTCATCAACAGTCTCATCATCTGCTGAGTCCTCATCTGTTGAGTCTTCATCATCTTCTGAGATCT
>JAKUBT010000044.1:0-110639 GCA_030563305.1 Petasospora maesae
AGAATCGACGTGACCGACGACGACAACGTTAACGTGGTTCTTTTCCTTACCCTGTGAAATTTGGTTAGTACTTCTGTTCTTTGTAATTGAATAAAGACATCCAAAAGTGATTGTGCTTCTTCCTTGCTTCTGTTCCCCATCTCCATACACTCATCGTTGCCCCCCCTCATCCCGCAACTGAAAATTTTCATCCTGCGCGCTAGCAACAGGGCAAAAAAAATTTTTGATCAGAGGGGGATAGGCAAAAAATGCGCCAGAGAAGAGGAAACGTCAACAGCGTGAAGAGTAGACTGCAATTGTGTGTAGACAGTGGAATGTGAAGTTCTGAATGTCACTGTAATTGCCACTGTCCGAGTTTCTGTACGTGTTGGTGGGGAGTGTGCTGGAGAGGAAGTGGCAGCTGATAGAGATAGCGCTCTTCTTCCTGGACAGGAAGAGAAACCACCAGCGCCACGGGGAAGCGGCGAAAGAGCACAGGCTCAGCAGGAGTAGAGCAATCACTGTGGGAATGTCAAGAAGGTGTGTGAGCACGTACCATTGTAGCTGATGTGGAATGTGTGCGAGGAACTAGGAGCAGCACCGGTGGAGCGCAGAGGAGAACAAAGTGGCGATCGCGGTGTTCTTTATAGCCGCAAATTTTTGCTCTGCCGCTCATCAAAAAGAAATTTCAGATGCGGCGTGCTGAGAGTTACGCTGGCTTTCCGCGCGCACTGGGGGGCTCCAGAAGGTTCCAGACAGCTGGGCACCAGGCAAACGCGTGCTGAGATTTACGTTGGTCAAGACCGGGTAACCTCCCTGTTGGCACACGGGGAAAGTGTCAAGTAATTACGTGCAGGCCCTGCTGGGGGACCACGATGAGATGAGCTCAGGAGGCTGATGGGCCAATTGGAAACAGCACTCAAGTGGGGGCTAGCTACTGGAGAAGGTCTGAGTCACAAGGACCTTGGTGGGTTACCATATTATCATCGATCAGTCATACACAGGCTGCTCTACTACACACTCGCTCTGGTTTGTTGTTTGGTTTGATTTGAGTCAACTCAGCTCAATCTCTGATGGGTCACCATTGACCAATTATCTGGGAACAGCAGATCAATCAGTTCCATGTATCAGAATCTCAGCACTGGCTTGATGATCTTTCCACTCTTGAGATCACTCAATGCGGTCTCCAGCTGGTCAAGCTCGTAAAGAGTCACAAGCTTATCCACGGGGAAACGTCCCTCCTTGTACCATTGGACCATCTTTGGAATGAAATCCTGTGGCACAGCGTCTCCCTCGATCACTGCACTCAACTGGCCACCCTTGAACAGGAATGGGATCACTGGGAAAGTCATCGTGTCCGTTGGGTCCTTTGGGAAGCCTCCATACACGACTTTGCCTCTAACCGCCGAGTTGTTCATGGCCTCTTGGATGAACTCACCACCTCCAATGCATTCAAAGGCAACGTCTGTTCCTCTACCGGTGATCTCCATGATTTTGGCATGTACCTCTTGATGGTTTCCAGCCCTGATGGTATGGGTGGCACCAAACTGCTTAGCAACTTCCAATTTTTGTTCGTTGATGTCAACGGCAATGATCTTGGAAGCTCCAGCAACTTTGGCACCCATGATACCAGATATACCAACACCTCCCAATCCATACACCGCTACGGATTGTCCAGGCTTGGTACCGGCTGCAATGTAAGTGGCACCTGCTCCAGTTTGGATACCACAACCTAAAGGTGACAAGATGTGAAGATCGTTATCAGACAAGTTGAAATCCTTGACATTGACAACCGTGTGTTCTCTCACCACTGTGGTGCTGGCAAACGTCGATTGTGCAAAGAATCTTCCCTCCATCTCAGTCCCATCTTTACCATAGAACAAGGTGTTCTTACCAAAATCCCAATCAGCACAGTTTTGTCCAAAGAAGTCTTCACAATAACTGTACTCCTGAGCATGAGTACAGTTGTAACATGTATCACAATGGTTATATGACAACAGGACAGGATCACCAGGTTTAGCACTTGTCACTGCAGAGCCCACAGCTTTGACAATGGCAGAACCCTCGTGTCCAAAGACCTTTGGGTGTGGCAGTTCAAGTTGTGAGAAAGTGATATCGGTGTGGCAGATACCAACCGCTTGGGTCTCAACAAGCAATTCATGTGGGCCCAATTTGGTGTTCACTTCGATGTCCTCGATCTTCCAGTTCAAGGAGTTGCCATCTGGGGAGTTGTGTGAGACAATGGCCCTGGCTGGGAGTCTGGCACCACTGGTGGCCAAGGATCTCACTGGCTGTTTGGTGTATATAGGGGAGAGGAAACGTGGCTTGAGTGATCTGAGCATGATGGGTTGTGTTGTTGATGTGATTGACTGCGCAAAAGGCACACAGGCAGAGGAGGAGGAGGCCCCCCCAAGGAGGGAAGCTGTGCTGCCTTTTAAATACCTGTGGGTGTGATAAGCTAGCTATATACGGGTTTACAGGTGTCTGAAGCCTCAGTATTCGTATATTTGTATGCGTTCCACCTCGATCATGGGGGTGAGGCTTTTATTATCCGTGACCTCTTTTGTTTGTGGGGCATCGTCGTGTGTGTGTGCATTGTCCACTCAAGGGCCCATGAATGCTCTTTGTATAGCTATTCAGAGAAGGCAGCGAGGGCATCCTTTGTGCTAAAGTCTATCACTGTTGAAAAAGCAGTTGTACCTCACCCCCTGCTGCCATCAGTGACGTCAAGATGTCAGGATCCCCACTCCGTGAAGAGGACAAGCTTTAGAGAGTTTCAGAGAGTGGTGGGGGATTATGCAGCCAGCAGTAGCAACCAGCAAGATGTGGCAGCGGCCGTATAACTCCGACCCCGCTTCATCTCAAGAGTCAAGATCGTCAACCCAACGGTTCGCTGTTATCATTGATGTTTGTGGGTGGCTCTCTGATCTTTTCTTCTTTGTTCCTTGTTCCTACTTCTGCTTTGAGTCTCTACGCTCTATGATCTTCAAAGGCCCGAAGTGTCCACTGTCTCGACCGTGATCAGCCGTCCATTTACCCACATCTCATGTACATACATACACACACCGTGGGCTTATCAATACACAAGCACCGCATTGAAGATCCTGCCCTCCTTCATATCCGCCAACGCCTTGTCGAATTCTTCAAACTTGTAAATCGTAGCAAGCCTATCTGCTGGGAACTTTCCCTCTTTGTACCATTGGACCATCTGTGGGATGAACTCCTGTGCAATGGCGTTACCCTCCGCAAACGCCCTCAGAGTGTCTCCCTTGTATAGGAAGGGCAATACACCGATCTTCATCGTATCCGTGGGATCACTGGGTACTCCAGCTTGGCCCGCAACAGCAGAGTTATGGATTGCACGCTCGATGAACATGCCTCCTCCAAAGCTCTCAAATCCAACATCGGTGCCCCTCCCGGTGATCTCCATGATCTTGGTGTGCACTTCTTCATCATCACCAGCCTTCACCGTATGAGTGGCACCAAATAGTCTTGCCAGCCCCAACGCTTTTTCATTAATATCCACTGCAATGATCTTGGATGCCCCTGCCAATTTGGCACCCACCACAGCAGCCATGCCAACACCTCGCAATCCATACACGGCAACGGATTGTCCAGGCTTGGTGGCAGCTGTAATGTAAGTTGAGTCAGCACCTGTTGAGAGAACACATCCCAAGGGAGCAAGCTTAAAGAACTCATCATCTGTCAATTGCATATCCTTAGCATTAACAACAGAGTTCTCAGATGCCACTGTGACTGATGAGAATGAAGATTGTCCAAAGAATCTCCCCTGTATTGGTCTGCCGTTTTCACTAAGGAACACTGGATCATCCTTTGCCCAATCGTCAAAGTTGTAAGAGTATTGGTTCTCACAGCCGGCATAGTTATGGTGATGCAAGCAATTTGCACATTTGTTACAATGGTTATAACTCAGAAACACTGGGTCACCAGGCTTAGCATATGTCACTTGTGAACCAATGGCCCTAACGATTCCGGCACCTTCATGACCCATGACCTTGGGAGTGGCAAGATTTTTACCAAATGCAATGTCTTTTCGGCAGATACCTGTGGCCTTGATGTCTATGAGAAGCTCATATGGACCCAGTTTGGTATTCACTTCGATGTCTTCGATCTTCCAGTTAGGGGTGACACCGTCTTTGGAGTTGTATGCCACGATAGCCCTGGCTGGCACTCTTGTTGATGTAGACATGTTCTCGGATGGTGATCAAGTAGAGCTCTAGCCACTGATGAAGAGCACAATTAGTGGGGTTCAGGCGTTATTTATCCACGGCATTTGAACAGCTCAAGTATCAGCCGTTTAAAGCGACCGGTTACCGGTGGATTGGATACTGTGAGACATAAAACACGTGTAAGATTTAGCCTCCTGGACCTAAAGACCAAAGACGTTGTTGTAGGATTTGCCCTCCTCCCCCCCAGACTTGGACAGGATCGCGCATACAAATCGTACAAGCTCGTAAGCCGGGAGCAAGCACCATGGTGGATCTAGATTCTATGTGGCCATGTAAATCGATAAAGCCGTGTATATTGGTTGTAAGTTGGATAGAAGATTTCCTGATGCCTTGTTACAATGAAGCGGAAATGAGCTGTGGCATCCCATATGTAGCGTACTTTCTCAACTCCTCTGGGATGTGTTCCCAGTGTCCATTCTCCTCCAACCATACTCTGTTGAAGATCTTGGACTCATACTTCTCAGCTCCATCAGGAACCACAGTAACGACATTGGAGCCCTCAGGTAAAGACATGGCTAATTCCCTAGCGGCACAGATGTTCAATCCTCCACTGGCACCAATCCAGCAATCCTGTTCATCAATCAGGTTGTAAATCATCAACACAACCTCAGTGTCGTTGATAGTTACAGCATCATCTGCAATGGACAAGGTACCATCCATGTTTCCTGTCAATTTATGCTTACCGATACCTTCAACGAACGAGGCACCATCGGATTTCCATCCATCTTCACCTTTGGATTTGACAAAATGGCACAATCCTGAACCTTTTCTATCAGCAACCCAACATTTCGTAGAATTTTGGCTCATATCCTTGAGATAAGATGAAATACCCATGAACGTACCACCTGTCCCTGCTGAAGCGGTGAAACCATCAACTTTACCGTTCAATGCATCCCAAATCTCCGGTCCTGTGCTGTGGTAATGAGACATTCTGTTTGAGCAGTTGTTCATCTGATTGAGACACACAGCGTTTGGATTCTCCTCAGCAAATCTCACAGCGGAGTTGGTAAAGCAATCAGGATGGTCAGGTGCAGCATTAGCAGGACAGAGGTGGAGTTCACAACCCAAGCTCTTCATCAACGAGATCTTCTCAAAGACGAGTGTATCTGGAACAAAGAGGGCAACCTTGAAAGGAGGGTCATAGGCCCTAGCCAACAATCCAACAGCGATACCAGTGTTACCCGCTGTGGACTCGACAAGTGTTCCACCTGGCTGGATCTTGCCAGATTTGATCACATCATCAATCAAATGAACAGCAGCACGGTCCTTGATGGAGCCGCCAGGGTTGTAGTATTCAGCTTTGAAGTAGATGTTTCTTCCGGTTTCCTTGGAGAGAGACTCGAACTTGATCAAGGGCGTGTTGCCGACCTTCTGGATGAACTCCTCTCTGGTGTAGTTTGGGTACGTGGATGGCATGGTGTCAACTTTGGTGATTACTGTCACTTAGCCGCCTCAGGGGGTGTTCCACCTGGTTGCAAAGTGGGATCTCTCCCCCTCTTATATACGCCAGCACAGCGGAGGAGGGGGTGGACAGACATGAGTTGAACAACAGGGTCAAAAAAACAGTGAACAGTGACTCAGTATGGGTGAGGGACACGTCACAACAGCGATAGGCCTGAAAGAACAGCGGGACAAACACCTAAACGTGCAAATGTGCTCTCCGTGCCAGATCTCCAACCTTGATGGTTGCACTTTTCAGAGAAGCTGATTGGTGCACGTTGGGAGTGACTCTGTCTGGGACACGCACTGGCCCGTCCGCTATCTCTGTCTCTGCTTTTCCAATTCCCCCCTGTTCTGCGGACACCACACCCAAACACAACGATACGCAACAATAAGAGCAACGCCCAATAGCAGCACTCCGGTAGTGTCATGTAGACAACAACCTTGCCACAGATACGTGCAAGTACATACCACCAGCTCCCTCACATCCCGCCAACTCGTCAAGAACCGCACAAACTGGCCCTCTGGACAATTCACGTTTCTTTTTTCAGCTGGGAGAGGCGCCCTGGACAAACGGTGGTGTGGACAAATCGTGACTCTGTTCCTGTTCGCCTGGCGTTCCCACCATCTTTTGTTGTGTTTGCCTGGTGCTCTCAGGGGTCCATCTTGGTGTCAGAGAAGACAATAGAGGCAGATTGTGTGGGGTAAACAGCACTTGACACATTCACGTCCTCCACGCTGCTTATATACCCACAGCCACAGTGCCCCGCCATGGCAGGAGCCACCGCTGCGAGGGCGCCACAGTGGCGTGCTGTGCGGCCATTCCGTGCGTGATCGTCCACGGTCGTTTTCGCGGTGATTCGGTCTGTGTGGTGCGCAATTTAGGTCACGTGACTGGATGAGTGGGCCTTCTACGTGTATATGGACCATTGACCACTAGACAATAGGCACAAGGAGATACATAGAGAGTCATCAAATTTGTAGTTTTGAATCCACGACAATTAATGATGTGTATGCAAACAATAAATAGTGAGGTCAAGGTGCGGGCCTGATAGACCATTCAACAAGGCAAGAATGAACAAGCAGCAGAGGTCTTCCAGAGATGACCACCCAAGACAGAATGTGGTATGTGATCCACAGAACAATCCAACCTGTACAATTCTTGGACAGATGTCCACTTCGATCAAGCACACAGAGAGTTACTCTATCGTTGTAGTAGAGTCCAAACAAACCAAGCCTCAAGCAGTTCCTCTCGGTCCTCCCAAGTCGAACATCGGTTTAGGCATCTCAGAGACATCAGGTGCACTCACAAAGATAGTACCGGCATAGTATGTGGAGGAGTCAACAACGCCACGCTTCTGGGACTTCTGTTCACTAGCCTTCAGTTGGTAGTTCTTATTCTGTGTCTTAGACTGTTGTGGCGACTTGGTGTTCTTCGCTGGATCAGCGTTCTCTGGTGTTGACTTCGTGTTCTTCTTCTGGGCCTTCTTCCCAGTTGCATTGGGGTTCAACGGCGTGGATGGTGCCTTCTGCTCTTTCTTCTTGGAGGACTTTGGCGTCCCTCGTGTATTTCGAGCAGCCTTGAGTGGGGGATTCCCAAAGTTGACAGGCTGACCGTTGGGTAGAACAGCAGGGGGGAACCTTCTCGGGCTGTTGATGGGCTTGGCATTGAGTGAGCCTGAAGGTTGGGAGGACATGGTAGCGAGCAGTAGCAATAAATATAGCTGGTGGCTTCAGTGGAGTTCTCAGTTCTGCTGTTTATGGGGTGTACTGGGTGTTGGTTCTTTTGAAGTTGAATTTGAAGTTGTTGAAACTGACCCCAGACAGAAACGTAACAGGCTGCTTGATCGAACGCGATGATCTGTGGCCCCTACCCGAGGCCGGAGCTCTGAACACATCCACAGGCTGAACAATAAGAGCGCATATTTATGATTGGAATGACACTACAGTGTTTATGGCACTTTCTTCATATTATAGGCTATATATCTCATATTGGGTTAGAAGGAAAAGATTAATACATTAGAAAAAAACAGAAGGAGAACTTGCAAGATCGTAAAGGACAACCCAGCTCTTTAGATGTCTCTAACGAAATGGGTCTCACACTGGTATCCCATTGGGTTTTTGTCCAAGTAGAATTGATGATAGTCCTCAGCATCGTAGAAGTTCAAGAGGGGCTCAATCTTGGTGACAATCTTTTTCCCCCATTTTGGTTGGTACTCCTTGGTCACCTGCTGAGCAATGTCAAAGTCCTCATCGCTATGTGTGAAGATAGCGGATCTGTACTGTGTTCCGGTGTCGGCTCCTTGTCTATTCTGAGTTGTTGGATCGTGAGTCTTGTAGAAGAAACCCAAGAGTTCCTTCAGTGAAACCTTGGTTGGGTCGTATGAGATCTGGAGCACTTCAGCAAACTCCGTGTCGCCTTCGCACACACGCTTGTAAGAGATACTGTTAAACTCCTTCTTTCCGTTGGCATATCCAACCTTGGCATCTATGAGGCCCTTGGAGCCGTAGTGCTTTCTGAAGATATGCTCGACTCCCCAGAAACAGCTGTTCGTAAAGGGTGTTAGTATCACTGAGAGACCTGAGACGCCGTCCAGCTTACTAAAGTCAACGGCGGAGGCAAAGAGGCAAAGAGGTAACGTACCCTTCAGCGAGCGTAATCAGCTTGTTGGAAGCAGGGTTGAACTTGATTGTAGGTGAGATGAGTGAAGCGGCCATTATGCAAATCTCCGGCTGTGTTTGGGATTATAATTGGTGAAGTAGATAGTTGGTGGTGGCAATGGAGTAAGGGAAGGGAACAAGTGTAGATCTTTGATCTTTTTCAAAGCCCGCGCCCTTTACATCACACGCCTTATCACTTTCAAGCTACACCTTTCCTCAAACAAAGCGACACAAAAGAGCACCACAATCGCTAGTACGAGAAGATGCCCGAGTACCCCAAACTCACGAAGGACGAGTTCTTCGCAGCCGTCGGCAACACGCCGCTCGTCAGGGTCGATGCGCTGTCTGACGAGATCAAGCGCAACATCTTCTTCAAGGCCGAGTACACCAACCCGGGCAAATCCATCAAGGACCGTCCCGCGTGCTACCTGCTGAACTCTGCCATTGATACAGGTGACCTGAGGCCTGGTGGTACACTGGCTGAGGCCACGGCTGGAAACACGGGCGTGGCGTTGGCACTGCTTGCACGCTCCTTCGACCCTCCGTTCCACGTCAGGTTGTTCGTTCCAGACGTGTTGATCCAGCAGAAAGTGGACCTGCTCGAGTCTCTCGGGTGCACGGTGGTCAAGTGTCCCTCCAATGTGACTGCCACAGACCCTCTCTTCTTCAACAATCAGGCAATGCAGTATGCTGAAGACCACGACAACACCGTGTTCGTGAACCAGATGGGCAACACTGAGAACAGAAGAGCACATTACGAGGGAACCGGTCCAGAGATCTGGAAGCAGCTCGATGGCCACGTTGATGGATTTACAGCATCTGCGGGAACTGGTGGTACTCTCACCGGTGTCTCATCATATTTGAAAGAACAAAGTCAAGGTAAAGTTGTCTGCTGGGCTGCTGATAGAGCAGGTTCAGGACTGTGCTCCTACGTCAAGAGTGGTGGAAAGAGTTGGGAATCTGAAGGAAGTTCATTCGTTGAAGGAATCGGTAAGAAAAGTCTTACAGGCCAAATGGTCAATACACTCAAACTTGTGGATGGTGCTATCACCATCACTGATAAAGATGCCATCGTCACCTCTTACAAACTTTATCATGAACAGGGAATCTGGGCTGGTCCAAGTGGTGCCCTCAACATCTGTGCAGCTCGTGAATTGGCAAAGACTCTACCCGAAGGCTCCAATATCGTAACTACTGTTGCTGATGGAACTGAAAACTACACATCAAAGCTATTCAACATGGAATGGCTAAAGGAAAATGATCATTGGGAGCATATCCCTCAAGAGTTGAGAAAGTATGCCCACTAGTGGCCGCTGCTTCGATCTATACAATGTGGCTAGATTGAATTAAAACCATTAATTAATTAAATGCAATGCAAGAATATTGTTACACATGGTACAACTTGACTTAACTCTAGCTCTTCATAATAGGAGCTAAGACTCAGATCTCGTTTGTACCTTCATAAAGCTCTGGAAATCGTAACTTTCTCCACTTCTGTAATCGTAATAGTCACTGCTTTCACCACTAGCTATACTGCTAGAGTTACTTGGATGAATGTTGTTCTTCTGTCTCAATAATGCCTTTGTTCTCTTGACCTCTTTCAACTGTTCTCTGATGTTGGCCAAACTCTCCTCTTGATCCCCTGTTTGTTTCAAAAGTGCATTCTTCTTTTTCAACAAAATTGTTTGTCTCTTCAAGTGGTCCATAACTTCACGTGTACTCATCATTGTGTCATCACAGAGTTCCACCACTGATCTGCGTTTGGATCCATAACGACGAACTTTCCTCGTCGGTGATGCAGTCAAGCTAAGTTCAACTGGTGTCACGGTTCTGCTGCTTGCCTCGGAAGATACGTATCTCATTTGAACCTCAGAAGCAATTGTCTCAAAGGAGAATTGAGATGCCTTTCTTGACCCTATAGATTCCACATTGGACTTTGATCTCCTATGGTGAACGTCAAGACTTTGTAGCTTGAAGTTGTCCTCATCCAGAATAATCGTCTCTCGGAACTCACCATTGTCCATCTCTTTGAACTCACTCTTGTATCCCGAGTTCTGTCTGTGCAAGTCTCTCGAATGATGACCTTGGTCAATGGCCTTGTTGTTCTTAGGCTTCAGCCTCATGCCTTCCAGCTCAGCTGTGAGGTTAACAACATCTCTCTGTGGATTCGAGAAGACTGTATCCATAGTCTGAGCAGACGATGCAGTTGAGTATGGCTCACTGATCTCAGAAGCATATGAGTACTGACTCAGTAATGGCGAAGCAGAACCTCTGAGTGCAAGATGGGCACGAGAAGCAGAACGAATGAGATCAGCTTCAAAATTGTCCTTAGTGAACAGTGGTTCTGGAAGAAGGTGCGAACCAAGTGGTCTTTCATGTGGTTGATCAGTAGGTGTGTCCAAGATCTCCACTGAAACGTCATATCTTGGTGCCTCATGAATCTCAACCACCGGTTTTCTCATGGATTCAAGCACTGGATCATCAGTAACAAATAGTCGTGGTGGTGCCTGAATCGTGGCTGGTGCTGAAACTGTTACTCTCTTCTCCTTTGGCGTGTCATAAATCTGAGATTGGGATGCAATTGTCTCATCCATAGCATCAATTTGGTGGGATGTAAGATGAAGTGGACCGCCTGCGGTGATAATCATATCACCAAGATCAAAGAGCTGTGCCTGATCAGCGTTATCAGCTTCAATAGATGATGTGACAGAGTTGTTGTCATCATCAGTATTTCCAGTAGTGATATCAACAGACTGTTGAATGGAGTCCTGGATGGAATCTTGGATGGAGGAAAGAGAGTCATCATGTGGAATGGCAAGACTTGGTTTCTCGAAGATGTGCTGGACTGGTGGTTGCTGAACAGGCTTGCGTGGAATGTTACTCATTTGTCTGTGATGGCCCCTGATGGTTGGATGAGTTCTTCCAATCGTGACGTTGTTAACTATGACATGTTGGTCTCTTCCAGGTACTTCTTCAACAATCGAGCTCTGTTTGGACAATGTCACGTCTGGAGTTTCTGCATACACACTGCTGGAAGCTCTTGAATGTGCAACACTATTCTCACGTGAATAAGCCTGTGCATGCTTCTCGGATATCTGTAACGAGTCTCCCGATGCATCGATGACCAATGACTTGGATCTTTTGTGCTGATGGAAATTGATTGGTTTGCCGAGCGCTACCGGTTGTCTTGGTGATCCACCAAAACGACCAAATGGAGATCTTTGTTGTTCACGAGCTGGTGATGATGGCTCCTGAAGCTTTCCCTCAGGCGTGAAGATTTGAAGTCCCTTTTGACTGGCCGGTTGTGGTTGGGCCTTGATATCGGTTCTCTGAGATGGTTTAGGAACAGGAGGAAGATCCTTCCCTAAATTGGCTGTTGTGGAGTTCTGTTCAGTTACAGCGCCTTCAGTGGATTGCCTTGGTGGGAATGAGAAGCGCCTGTTTAGATTGTTGTTCAGTCTCTTTGCCTCCGGACTTGGGTTGCTGATTTCCTTTTCGTTGTCAAGAGCATATCTCTTGTGAGGTATGGAGTTTGTATGTCTGTGGTTGTTGATGTCTGGAATCAAAACGGTATTTCTATCCATGAGCGGCTGTCTCGATGGAGACGTTTTCTGTGGAGACATTGATTTCTCTTTTGTAGGTGTTTGTAGTGGTATCTGGCTGTGTTGTCGTGGGACATCTGGAAGTGTAGCTTCATTCTCCTGCAACTTTCTCTTGATGTACTTTCCTGTAATGAACTGAGGCTCCAATGGCTCATAATCAACACCATTGAACACAAGGGATGACGGCCTCTGTTTTTTCTTGTTGTTTGGTGACAGCTGTGGCGGTAGCCTGAGCTCAATCGGGATCGGTATAGGCAATGAGTTGAGATCTGAGTTGGGGCGGATGAAGAGCTTCGAGCGATCAGGACTCGTAGAGACCAGCTCCCTCATGGAGTTCGCAACTGAAATCCTGTCCTTCTTCTCGGCTGATCTTCCTCGTGGAGGCTCAATCACAGTTCTTTGAGTAATGTTGATGACTTGCTTCCTGTCAAAACTGTCTCTGTCATCAAGCTCTTCCTCCATATCTTCCCATTCATCTCCTGCTAGGAAAGAGTCCTGGTGGTCATCTAAATCCTCTGACGAGCTCTGTGCCGAGTCACTGTCCTGTGGAGGGAGAGAAAACCTCACCTGTGATGTCGAGCCTGTCAGTTGGCGCTTACTTGGAGAGCCATGCTTGACCAGCGATGACTGGAGGACCTGGCCGTCAGCCGCCACGTAGGTGTTGCTCATGGACGACTTGAGAATGCTGTCTGTGGCGATGGAGGTCGGTCTCCTTTTGTGTCCCTTGTGGAAGGACATGTTTGTGGGTGATGATGGAAATGCAGTCGCTGTTCCAGGTGCTGTTGCCGCTGTGCCTGATGAGCTGAGCAGAGACTCGCGAGCAAAACGACGGGCGGACGGGTATGTGCGAGTGGCCCTTTGGAGCAGTCCGTGGCTCCTTGGAGATGGCAAATGAGTGTGTGTTGTCCTGGGCTGCCGCGTGAACTGCCGTGGGGAAGTTCGTGGGTTTTAGCTCGAGTTCGTTGTTTATTCATTTCGTCTGCCGGACCAGGTCTCCTGCGCTGCTATTCCTGGGTTTGTTTACCTTTTGCCGTTTCGGGACGCTCGCTAAAACGACTCCGGCTCTCTCCGCGCAGGACCGCAGGACGGCAGCTGATTCAGGGGTTCAACTATCCAACGATCACGGCCTATGTCTTCTATAAAATGGCCAAGATAACAACCCTGGATGGCAGTATTGTGTTGATGTATTTCAGTGAATCAGAGCTCTCTGTGAAGTGTCTTCGGAAGAAATCGTACAGCCAGTCAACTTCTATGTGTACTGTGATGGCTTCGACGCTGGCCAATCCACCGACAGTCGATAGTACCACGAAGCCAATCCAACGTTAACGCCCGATACGAAAATCATGATCCACCACTACTACTACGGTTGATTTCAGAAACAACAGAAAGCACAAATTTATGATAAACCCGATAAATACCCTTACAAGACAACGTTCTTGGCGAGCTTGTTCTTGTACTGTGTGATAGAACCGTCCCATCTGGTACATGTCTTGTTCTCAACAACGAAAATATCCTTAGCAATCTTATCCAAAAGACGGAAATCGTGCGACACCACACAGACACCACCGTTGAACTCGTTGATAGCCTCGGCCAAGGAGTCAATAGTTGGAATATCCAAACCGTTAGTAGGCTCGTCCAACAACAAGACGTTTGGAGCCTCAAGAGCAAGAAGGGCAAACACAACTCTGGAACGCTGACCCTCAGACAAAGTGGCCATCTGAGCAGTCTGACCTTCACCGGTCAAACCATAACGACCAAGCTGTCCTCTCCAGTACTGCAAGTCTTGGGAAATGTGGGAGAACTTGTCACGAACAAACTCCAATGGGGTCTTGGTCAAGTCCAACTGGTCAGCCGAGTGCTGAGAGTAGACACCGACCTTGATATGTGTGTGACGGGAAACACGACCGGACTGAGCCTGCAACTGACCAGTCATGATCTTGAGCAAAGTAGACTTACCAACACCATTTGGTCCGACAAGGGCGACACGGGAATCCATATCAACACCAAAGTTCAAGTGCTCGTACAAGTTGTGCTCTGAAACTCCATCGTATGCAAAGGAAATGTCATCAAAGGACAAAACTGGAGGTGGAAGCTTCTCCACGTCTGGGAACTTGAATGTGAACACTTTGTCGGCAGCAACCTTCTCAATCAAACCATCAGCCTCCATCTTGTCCAAAATTTTCTGTCTGGACTTGGCCTGGCGCACCAAGTTAGCATATGTACCGGCAGATGCAATGAACTTCTTGATGTGTGCAATTTCATCCTGCTGCTTCTGGTAAGACTTCATCTGGTTAGTCTCCTGTTCAGCTCTGGTCTTCTCGTAAGAGTCGTAGTTACCACCGTAAGCGAGCAGCTTCTTCATTCTCATATCAATCATGTTGGAACAAACACCGTTGAGGAAATCCTGGGAGTGGGAAACCAAAACCAAGATACGGTCGAATCTCTTCAAGTACTCTTCCAACCAAACACAGGCCTCCAAATCCAAATGCGCTGTTGGGTCATCCAACAACAAAAGGGTTGGCTTAACGAAAAGAGCCTTGGCCAAAGCCACACGCATTTTCCAACCACCAGACATGTCCTTTGTTTTCTTCTTGATGGTGTCCTTGTTGAAACCCAAACCGGTCAAAATAATAGCAGCTCTTGATTCGAATGTAGATGGGTCCATAGAGTCCATCTTCTCGTACAATGGCTCCAACTTTGCGGATTCTGGACCTTCATCAACGATGATCTGCTCAACGAGATCCTCACATCTCTTCAACTCAATCTCAGCCTCACGGACGACGTAATGCAAGGCAGAGTACTCGGATGGCTCTGCTGGCTCGTTTAAAAGGTAGATATCAATGTTCTCTGGAATTGGGTACTCTCTAGCGGCAATGGCCTTGAGCAAAGTGGACTTACCACAACCGTTCTCACCAAGAAGACCGTAACGACGGCCGTAGTTGAGTTCCAAAACGGAATCCTGGATCAAAACCTTACCGTGGAAAAGCAAGGAAACGGAAGAGATCTTGATATCTCTAGAAGTCTCGAGGGAATCCAGAACACCGGTGGTGACACGGTCAGAGATACCATCTTTGTCCATCTGGAGCTTAAGCTGTTCAATCTCTGCGGCAGCAGCATCAACGTCGGAGAGTTTCTCCTTTTTTGGCTTCTTGCCGGAAGCAGCCTTTTTAGCATCTCTCTTAGCCTTGGATGCGGAAACAGCCATGGTGAATGATGTGTAGTTGGTGTGGTGGTGGCAAATCAAGTATAAAGGAAGTAGTCGTCCACACAAAAGTTCTGTTTCTTTCGATGAGTTCAGCGTATAAAAAATTTCAGTCGTGGACGTACCGTGCGCGAACTCGTTTGATACGCGGGTGGTGGGAGACCGGACTTCTGCCCCCTTCCAAGTCGCATAATTACATCATCTGGGGTTAAATTTGTTCACTTTCTCTGAGAATAGATGTCTCGATTCTTGTGACTCGTGAGTTGAAAGCTGTGTATTTTGGTTCCTGTGGTGGTGTTTGCTCGGGTTCCAGCGTTGAGTCTGTCATTCTCAAATCAAGTCATCGAGGAAACTCTCATCTTCCTTCAAATGAGCTGGTGTATCGTTATCCCATGTTTCTTTCTTCTTGATTTTATTCATTTTGTTGCTCATTAGAGATTTAGCTTCTTGATCTTTCTTCCCTTTCGGCTCCTCATACTGATATGTCGGTGTGGACCGTTTGCTAGGCTTATACAACAGCTCCTCAATGATCTGGTCATGAGTCTTCCTCTGCTGTGGAAGATCAATGGCCTTCTTCAGGTATAGCTTCTTGAAGTCGATCTGGCTTGTTACATCATCCTCCGTATCATCGTACCCCTCAATCTTGATGTCACCTTCGTATCTCCAGCTGTTAGATGGTACCTCTGGTTCTACTTCTGGTTCTTCTCCCTCACCATTCGACTCATCTCCATCTTCAGTTCTTTCAGATTTTGATATCAGCGCCGTGCCATCCAACACTTGCTCCGTCTTCAGGCTGGTTGATCCAACAGTTCCATTCGGTTTTGATCCATCGGCGGTCTTCTCTGATTCTTTCGGTACAACTTTTGCGTAGTTCTTCTTATGGTGCCTCTTGAGCTTAGTTTTGTCCTGGAACTTCTTTCGGTTTTCTTGCTTCAAATTCAGTGACATGATGCGATGTTGTTGGTTTTGATGGTTTCAATGGTATATTGTGAGTTTCTTCAGTTGGATATGCTTGCTGTGCCCTCGTTCTATGTTGAATATCAACTTATCATGGTTTTGAGCTCATCTCTAGCGCCTCCTTGGCTGCGTTTTTTCTGTTCCAACTTTTGGGTATGAGCCCTAGCCTTCCCGGGGAAACTGAAAACAAACGCCGGATCATCACCAACACAAGTGGGAAGCCACCTACGTCGTGCTCTTTGATCATTACTCTCCGTCGAATGCCTACAAGTTGGCCAGCGTCTGAAAGATTCCAGTTTCCAGTCATGGCAGTTTTGATATCATAAGGCTAAATATTTGGGGATGCCACCGTTTTCATTCATGTGAGGGTGTGTTCTATGATGATCGCACGACTGCAAGGAGCTAAGGAGGACAACGATGGACTGATCACAACGAGTCAATAGTGGTATATCCACTTGGTGGACCATAAGTACCCTGAAAGGAGGAAAGCAAGAGTGTGAATAATTGACCTGCTCCGTTGGAGAAGACTCTTGTTGCTTGGAGAGGCTGAAGCTCTGGCAAACTCTGGGTGGAAAAATCCGTGGAGGAGTTACCCAAGAGAGCATCAATCTTAGCTTGAACGTCATCCTGGATTTCTTGAGCCTTCTTGTCAGAATCCCAATCAGACTCAACCTCAGAGCTGAAGTCAAACTCTGGTGCATCATACTCGTACTGGATCTCAGACACCTTCTCCTCAGAAATGTTTGCACTTTTGACCCTCTCATACAAGTCCCTCTTTCTCAACAATGGGATACTGAGTCTATTGGACTTTGTTGGAAGAAGAGCACCATGCAATGGCTCTGCATATGCGGTACACATGATTTTGTATCCTCTTGGGAATGGTTGACCTGGCTCAGTTGCATTGATGGCTTCCACAATTCTTGCTGGTGTTCCATCGCTTGTGAGACAGTTGACGCTATAGCCGTGTTCATGGTTGGCATCAATACCATACGTGGTCGGTGTCTTGTGGTTCTTGTCGTTGAAAATGACATACGAACGAACCTCATTGAACCCCTTATTGGCCAATGCATCCCTGGTGATGAACAGTGGGTGGTTTCCCTGCACGTATCCAATCTGTGTTCCAATGTAACTGACCTGTGTGACGTTGTAAAGGTCACCAACACCAGCCACGCTCTTGAACCCGTGCTCATGATATCCAACTGGTCTTCCTCTGACAACCGCCCTGATGATGTCAGAGTTGAGGTAAATGGTACCAGCGGCACAGCGCCATCCATTGCTGAGGGTCTTTATGACGTTACCCATTGGCTGGAGGAAGACTGCAAGGAAGGCATACACACCGGTGTATATACAGAACCAGGTGGTTCCCGCCCAACTGAGACCGTTCAATGTCATGAGGTCGTCCACAAGTGTCTTTTGGCGAATGTCGTTGTTATGGATGAAGGCCTTGACGGCGGTAACCAACGTGGAGTCTGGTGCAACGTGGGAGAGGACGGCATCCCAGGACCCATTCTTGGCCTCCAATACCTGGGTGATGTTGAACAATTCAATTTGGTCCATTGTGCTTGTATGATAATGTATATCTGGCTTCTTTCTTGTGGGGGCGATGATGAGTGGAAGTGGGAAAATTAAGTGTTGTTCCCTTTATATACAAACCTGCACCGCCCATTTTCTGGCTGCAGTAGCGCCCTTATGAACCCTGGCGCTTGATAAGCGAGTGGTTACCAATAATACCTCACTCTTTCTATGTGGTGTTTCGTGTATTATACACAAGATATCGGCCAATGTTGGTATTTTGTAAATGCGGCGTTAGCACCTAGCCTATGGTGGAGGTGAATTCTGTTACGCCTCAATTGTATGGGGGGCCATGGTCATACTCAATCACAACTACATTATCAAGTTCCTTGCAAAAAGACTATAGTGGTATGGTTCATTAATCATTAAAGCTTATTATATCACGGTGATTCGGCAGCACTGTCCTCCACGTAGGACCTCTCTGAAATTGGTGACAGATCCACATCTCGTTGGTCTCTGAACCCTGGGTGTGGACTGGTGAATGAGTTGTTCGGGGTCAGGTACCTGAGCTCATTCACAGCCTCGGCCTGGCCTTCGTTAACGTTGTCTGCTGTGGATCTTAAGGACTTCTGTATAGGAGCAGTGTTGAACAACGTCACAGTCCTGTCGTTGGTCTCAAACTTGGTGTTCTGCCGGGTGTCCACCATCAGGCCGTGTTTCCCTCTGTTGGCACTTCTCAGAGACTTGGAGCGGGGGCCTGTCTGCTGTTGATTTGGTGGCGAGTCGTAATCGTAGTCATCTGGAATCACGTTGATCTCGTCCAGAAGAGAATCGTAGGACTGGTTTCCTCTGTTGGAGCCGCCTTCTTCATCTGACAGCCAGGAGTAACGGCGTTCACTGAACTCTTGCTCGAGCGAGTTTGGGAGCTGATGATATTTCAAAGATGGTTTTGGTTGTAACGAGTTGAGCTCCTCAAATAGATGGTCTGAGGGTACCGGTTCTTTTTTGGTCGGTGTAACATTTGTCTCTTGATTCGTAGTGGTTTCAGATTGAACCACAGCGTCAGTGTGTAACGTCAGCCCCTTCATCTTTTGCGCCAGCGGTTCGTCTTCATCGTCAGAGAAATACTTCTTGTTGAACAGCTCTTCATCGTCATTGAACCCATCTTCGTCGTCATCGAAGTAGTTCATGTCGTCATCAAAGCCATCGTCGTCCTCCATGTAGTCATTGACGTAGAACCCTTGTTCTCTAACGAGGTGTTGGCTTTCTTGTTGGACATCATCCGGATTCTTGTAATAACGGATGGATGTGTTTCTCCCCGTAATCCCATCTTGCTCAAAAGAAAACTCACTATCATGGTCAGATGTGTTTGCACAGTTTCCATCCTCCTCTTTAACGGTCGCTGGTGCCTCCTCTGCCTTGGCTTCAATGGTTTCGTTTGCACCGTTAGAGCTGACGGATTCTGGTGATACTGGTGACGTGATGAGTTCAGCTGCAGGGGCTAGTCCCTCTGAACTTTTCGATGGTATATATTTCCCCTGTAGCTCGTCTGATTCAAACAATGCTGGATCAAGCGATGGCAGATCATGTGCTGACCCTTCAAGCGGTGGGGAATCAAGCTGGTTGCACATGGGTGAATCAGCAGTGACAATCTGTGCACGTCTGTGGATGTTCTTCTTCATGAATGAGCTGGACCGTACTCTTGTGGGTGAAACATTGTCTGGAATCTCCAGTACTGTGTTCAATGGTAGCTGTAATACATCATTGTCGTCATTGCTGACATGCTTGGAGAGTCTGTTGTTCCCCAAAGAGGTGATCGAGTTCCTGTTGGATTCGCCAGACGAGTACAGTGAGCCAGCACATGACTGTGATTGCTCTGACACGGAGACCCCGGTGTTGATTCTGAATGGAGGTACCTCATTGCTGGGCCGTGTGCCCCACTCGTGTGTCCTTGTCCCCACAATGGTAGGGGGTGGAGATGAGCCCTTCCCCGGTGACACCGGATAGAGTCCCAGTGTGTTCAAATTGCTCGATGAAGACTTGTTTCGCAGGAAAAGCCTCTTGAACTTATCGCTCTTGCCCAGTGAAGGAGATGAGCCGTTAGCTTTGGTTGGAGAGCTCTGTTTGGGCAGAATTGGAGAGCTTTGTAGAGCTGGAGGACCATCGTGTGCCTCGTGGGAAGACGTGCCACTGGGCAGCACTGATCCGCCCAAAAAGTCTGATTCCAGCGCACCCGACGATCCCCGGCGATGCGCCTTGATGAAGGACCTCATACAAGTGCTTTTGGTGTGCTGTTATTGTGAGTTGTGGAGTTGTGGAGTTGTGGAAATGTGGAGTTGTGGAGTTGTGCCTATTTATTGCATCGGCGCTCCTGAATCAACGGCTGCCCCCCGGGGCTGGCTGGCCGGCCTCGAAATAAGAGGGTGGTGTGCGGATGTCCAGAAGCATTGGACGAGCACAATTTTACCTCATTTCTCTCTACAGCGGGATCGAGCGATTTAAATTGACTTGTTGGTTCTTCAATTGGATCTGAGTACACTATATTCTGGACGGATTCAGTCCTTATGGAAGATCCTCAGCGCACTGTCTAGTTTGGCCAGCATCTCTGCCCATTCGGCTTCTGCGTCACTGAGCACAGTGATGGCCCCACCGGCACCAATTCTCCACAGACTCGTATCCTCCGTGTTCTCGAGATCATCAGTGTAGTGGAAAAGAGATCTGATAATCACACTCCAGTCAGCCTTGTCTTGCACCGACCAGTACCCAGCAATTCCACTGTATAATCCACGTCTCGATCCTTCAAGTCTCTGCAGAATCTCCACTGATCTCTTCTTTGGGGCGCCAGTCATGGACCCCGGAGGCAATGAACGGGATAGAACATCAATTCCTGTGTACCCTGTATCCTTGAAGTGACCCTCAATGACTGATACAAGCTGGTAGACAGTCTTGTACTCTTCAACGGTCATGAGCTTAGTCACCTCAACTTTCTCCAACAGTTGGTATAGGTCGTGACGAATAAGATCCACAATCATCAAATTCTCACCAAGCTCCTTTGGAGTATTCAAAAGCTCAGTGGCCTTTTCGAGAGTCATGTCAGTGGTCTTCTTGACAGTACCCTTGATTGGGCGTAGTTGACACAAATCTTTGTCCCATGAAATGAATCTCTCAGGTGATGAGCTGAGCAGTACACAATCGTCAAATTGGAAAAATGCAGAATATGGAGATGGATTTTTTGATGTCAAGGTCTTGTAGATCTCCCATGGTTCTGTTGTTGAGGATATTCCGATCTTGGTGGGGGACGTGAAACAGAGTTCATAGGAGTCACCCGATTCGAGGAACTTTTGGCACTGTTCGAGCTTTTGGAGGTATGTCTCCTTGTCTGGCTTGGTAATATATTCTGTTTCAATGAAGTCATTGTGTGTGACTGTATGTTTCGTCTCTGATGCTGTGACAATTGGTGTCATTTCTGTAATGAAGTCATCCCCAACTAGTGAGGTGATGAATGCAGTGTGTGTGGTGTTATTAACAACAATGCAGTCTTCAATAAATACAAGTTTGGTGTCAGGTATATGCGTGTCTGTGAGTCTGGGCAGTTTGTCCAGCTTCAAATGGTGGCCCTCCTCGTATGAAAAGAGACCCATGAACCCACCAATGAAGGGAAGATCTGAGGGATCTTCAATCATCACTTTGTTCATATGTTCGGCGATGAACTCCCAAATGCTTTCGATCTTGGTAAACCTGAACTCATCATCTTGTGAGAGGACAACCCTCTCTGGTGCTTCTGTGGAATGTGTCACTCTGAGAGAGTTGCTGGATGGCACTCCGATGATGGACCATTGACCAGGAGATGAGGCGGAGTTTAAGAGGATGAACTCCCTCTCCTGTTGATGAAGAATGTCACAGATCTCAAGTGACGTTTTGGATTCACTCAATTCTAGTTTGCGAAGCTTGTATGTGGATGGTGATAGTTGGGTAGACAGCAACGGCTGGACAGATGAGGTGGATATGAGAGCACCTAGGAGTGCATCGTCTTTGGGGATCTCCCGTGATTTGTTGAACTCATCCGCTATGGACATGAAGTTCTTGATCAGCAAGTCTCCGTCCTTGGAACATATAGACTCCGGATGGTACTGGACACCATACCATGGCTTCTCAGAGTGCTTGGCCGCCATGATGACCTGTGTGCCGTCTGGCTCTGTAGTGTGTGCCAACTCGACGAGTGTCTCTGTGAGCTTGGGCACGCACAGCGAGTGGTATCTCACAGAGTCGAAGTCTTGTGGTGTGTTCTTGAACAGCTGATCCTCAGTATGCGAGATCTTGTACACTTGTCCATGCTTGATCTGGGCGATGCGTGTAACTTCGGCTCCCTGGGATAGACAGAGCGACTGGAATCCTAGGCAGATCCCCAGCATAGGCACCGTGACACCGGCAAAAAGGGATGGTATCACGCCAACATCTCTGTAGTTCGATGGATCTCCAGGGCCTGGACCGATGACGATGGCATCGAAGAGTGGGAGAAACTGTGCTAGCTCCTCTGCGGAGAGCGTGTCGTTGTGGATCGTCACCACCTGCTGCCGCGTCGCCTGCTCAACGAGTCTGTGTAGGTTGAATGTGAAGGAGTCGTACGAGTCAATCAGCAGAATCGTCATCTCTGGCTCCTCCCTGTGCAAATGTCTGGCTCGTGAATCCGTGGTGGATGGCGGAGTTGCCGCTGGTGGAGCTGATGGAGCTGATGGAGACGTTCATGTGATACAAAAAAAAATTCGATGATCGCGGGCCCAAACATCAACACCAACAACCCGAGTCAACTCCACCATTTGTAGCCACACAAGACAATCGCAAAAGCTGCGCAGATGATCGAGGTTCTGGTAAACGACAGGTGAGTTTCTGCTTTGAGGCGTATTGGTGATAGTAAGCAACATGAACACGGGGTTGGACAACTAACACACACCTCAGATTAGGAAAGAAGGTCCGTGTCAAGGCATTGGAGGACGACCTCGTGGGGGACTTCAAGAAGCTACTTGCCGTCCAGATCGGCACGCCACACAGCAAGATCGTGCTTAAGAGGGGAAACACCACACTCAAAGACCACATCATGCTGGGAGACTACGAGATCCACAACGGCACCAACCTGGAGCTCTACTACATATGATATGGAATGATTCATGAACTTGACGACATTATAACACGCTACACACGTAGCAATTAATCACAGGAAGTATTCCACGTGTTGCACATTTCCCCTGTGTCCTGTGGTTTGGTCCACCTCGCCGAATATGTCCTTCTTTGGGCATTGATCACTGTTCTCTGGTGCCTCTTCGAACACATTGAACAGGTACTCGTCCTTGTTGTAGATCTCCATCACAGAAGCTTTGTTTCCACATCGATAACAGTAATTGGGCGCCGACCATACTGTGGTGACAAGCCCTTTAAAGTATATCTGGTACCCTTCATTGCATAGCTGGTGGGCTCGTAAAATCTTGTCCATCTTGTTAATTTGAAGGAACTTCTTGACAACATCAACACCAAAAGTGTAACCAGCACCTCTTGGAGACAACGCAAATCCTGGAATCTCTTCATCAGGGTCTGACCATACAATGTCTGCCATTGCACCTTCATGCGGTATCTCTTTGTATCTGTCAACGAGCTTTAGTTGATCGATCGTGTGGATGTTCGGTGACAATCCACCATGTATGCAGAACAACGAATTGTCAATGACGGCACTCAATGTCAAGTAATCAAACATCTCTGTAAAGTAGTACCATGTTGCAGGACTTCCATATTTTCTCATGCACTCGGAGTAGAAGCCATAACTCTGGGTGATCTGCCTCGATTCGTGATTGCCCCTCACAAGGAACACTCGAGTGGGATATCGTATCTTTAGACAGATGAGTAGTGATATCGTCTCAATACTGAACATTCCACGATCGACATAATCGCCAAGGAAGAGATAGTTCGTATCAGGACAGTAGCCGCCAATCTTGAAGATCTCAATCAAGTCATAAAACTGGCCATGGATGTCACCAACCACTGTGACGGGTGATTGGAGATGCACGACATTGCTCTCCTGTAGTAGAATCTCCTTCACTTTGAAACATAGTGCCTTGACTGTGATCTCCGGGAGCAACTGCCTCTTATATAACTGTTCGATACATTCGTCGATATCCGCAGTACCTGTAGCGTAATCTGTTAGCATTTGTTTTCGTTGGTGATTACAGAACAGCTGTCATTGTAGGTTCCAATGTTTACTCACTTCCCAATTCAGACATTTCAGGAGCGGCCCTTTGTGCTGCTCTTTTTTCCCTTCTATGCCACGAAAAACGGTTTAGGAGCTCCTCAGTGATCCTTCACTTGCCCTTAACTTAGTGTCTTCCGAAAGCACTACGTGTTGGTGGACAATGGACATGCTGGGAATGTGCAGACCTGTCCGATTTTCGAGGCGCTTGATCTGGCGTCACAAGTCACAGCAGCGGTGGCCCGGCGTAGACCAGTTAATTATGCCCATTATTAGTAGCCTCATCAAGTCCACTGTGGTTAACAGAGCTTAATGAAACTGTATTTAGACTCGAATTCCCTTTTTAAGAGCATTATCTTGTATTCAAGCCCATAATCCCGAGAAAAGTAGCTCTGTATATTTGCAGCCAAGTCGAGTTTTTGTGGACCGGATTGTCCTAAAACAGTAATTTCCGAGGGCAAATCACGTGACGAAAATGACTCCGCTTTGGTCGTGTGGTGGATGCGCACCATCAACCATCAATTCTCAGGCGTTAGTGGTTTAGCGGTAAAATTCAAAGTTGCCATCTTTGAGCCCCCGGTTCGACTCCGGGCTAACGCACTTTTCTTTTTTCCTCCTCAGGAAATCCACAGTCTTCTTCTTTTTGGTTGTTTTCTGAATATTTCTGGCTCTGCCTATCGATTTTTGTATTCGGATTGGTATATTTCCAACAGGAAGGTGCTGAATTGTAACGGAAAAGGTCCAGAGAATCCTGTTGAATCTGGCCAGGGGCTCGACGTTCGATTCCAGGTCTGTCCATCGGTGGAATCCAATTGATTTTTTACACTTTTGCGAAATCAATTAGGTTGGTTTCTATAACTACTTTCACTTATGTTCATAGATCGTTTCGTATCATGATAGTGAAATTTATTAACTGCTCAGTTTGGCAACATATACACATCTTGACGTAGATCATCATCTGGTTGACCTCCAATCAACCTGATCAAGATCAATCCAATCATCAGATGAAACCAGTACTTGGACACTGTGAGAAATCAACTACAGGTTGTGTTGGAGCTGGTGGGATAGTGCTGGGTGGCACCTGAGGTAATCCCGATGTCTCCAAAGTTGACATCAAGTTGCTGAAGAACTCCTCATCTCCAACTGTGGATTCGAAGAAATCAAACTGTCCAAAGGACTTGAGTCCTCCATTGTTGGTCAAAGTGTGAAGTTGATTCTCTGAAGGACATGCAAACACAAGACTATTGTCATCCGAGAAACAAGGCAATAGTACCTGACCATCATTTGCACTCGAACTAGGAGGACCAACGTTCCACTCAGCGGTGTCCAAAATCCCAATGTAAGCCTTCAAGTCACTGTCAGAGATCTCCAAAAACATATTGGAGTTGTTGATGTTCACAATTTGACAAGTCTCAGTCTCTCCTTGTGATCCAGGCTTGAAGTTTGACACTTGCATCCATTCAGCATAGATGTTGATAAGACTCTTGTCCATCTGCAAACTCTTTCTGATATCTTCTCTCTTTTGCATGGAGAATGTGAAGCCTTCGTCCTCATGAAGATCATTCTTATCATTGGACTCCAAAAACTTGATGATCGTGTTCATCGGCTTGAATCTGTGTGCTGTCAAACTGGTTAGCGCATATTTGAAATAGGCACAAGCCTTCATTGGTTGGTAGTATCTCGCAGCCAACTTGGTCTTCATCAACAACGTCATTACCTGAGCCTGATGAGTCAAAAACTTGATGTAAACTTCAAAAGTTTCACTTCTAACGTTGTTCTTGTCCTTGTATAGTTGTGTTTCCAACAATTCCTGTGCATGATAAGCTCTCAATAACACACTGATGGCGACGGACAAAGCTCTGTATAATGCAGAGTACACCAATGGTAGAATCTCAAAGTTGCAAACTTGAGAGACATAATCTTCGAATTTTCCATTGAGATAAGCACCGCCCAAATCGAAAATTCTTGCGATCTTCTTGACAGCTTCCTCCGAGAACATTTTGTAGAATACTGTGTTGATGTTGGCATTGGACTCATAGTAGACACACAAGGAGAAGTAGATCTGGAGCTCAATACCAGCTTGCATCACATGGTGAGCAATGCAACGGCCATTCTTCGATATATTGGCCGCATATGATTTTGTGTCCTTGGTCAAGTGATGAAGTTTCACCATCTTCTGCATATCAAAGTTTGTATCACAATACGTTCTTGTTTGATGAATCAGTGACAACAGGCCCTGAAGTGAACAAGGCTCCTTGAGGTTGTTGACCATCTTACTCAATTGGAAATACATCTCATTCAATGCAGCATCTTTGATCAAAATATCACGTTCAGTATGCTCGAGAGGGTCAACTGTGGTGATCAATGGGAATTGTACGTCAACCTGTGAAGGATCTGGTAAGATTGAGATTGTACCGGCATAGACGGACGAATATGCATCAATGGCCACAATAGAATGCCAAACACGTCTTCTCAAATTGCAGTCAAGAACTTTTTTGGCAATTTGAGGATAGTTCGAAGGATCTCTGTGCAGTCCCATCTGTAGGGCTGCCTGTAGGATGAACCCAAACAAGTTTTGAGATTGGATCAATGAGTTGCCATCACCATCCTCTGGAGCATCTCTGTAATAGGCTCTTAGTAATAAGAGACCCTGGATGATTGGCAACGTTGTCTTTCTTTGAAGTCTATAAAATGACAGGCACATCTGTGCGGCATTGATGAGTTTGACTGGGATCACTGTGCTTCTTGCCTGATGATACACCTCGTCCAAATGTTCAAGATCAACAAGGTTCATCGAGGTATGTGCATATCTCAAGAGGATGAGTAACACGGCAAGAATGGCAAAATCCGCACGTGTTGTAAGACAGAGTTGAGCTCTCCCTGTGGTTGGATCTCTCTTCAGCACTCTGTTCAAATCTTCATAGAAGAGCACCTTATCAAGGTATGGTCTATGACTCCACATGTTCTGGAAGTAGAATTGGATGTATGCCTCAATGATTGGTTGAGGAGGCAAGAGCTCGATGACCATGTTACGTACGAAGTCAACATTTTCATCGATGGAATCATTCACTGTGGTGAATGGGAATGATTTCATTCTGAAGAGTTCACTTCTATCCTTGACAATTCTCGAAATGGACTCTTGCAGATCTGCATCTTCACCCTTAGTGTCCAAGAGTAATAGCCATTTGCTGAAGCCGTCCGTATGTTTGGAACGGAAATCTTCACGGAACATGTCATGGATGAAAGCGCTGTTGAGTCTGAGTGTCAAGAGTAAAAAACATGTGAAGAAGGCATTGTAGTGGTCCTTCTTGTGTAGTGACATGGTGCATAGTGGCTTGTGGTCCTCATGACTCGAGCCCTTCATCGAGAGTGTGGTGTACTGCTGGTAGAAGTTGACTGTGTGTTTGTCATCTGTGGGCACTGACGATGATGGAGATGTTGGTGAAGTTGATGCCGGCGCTGATGCTGATGATGATGCCGATGATGCCGATGATGCCGATGATACTGAAGACGATGAAGATGATGATTCTGCTGTTGGTTTTGAAGTCGATGCTGGACCGGTTGCTGCTGCAGACGACGATCCTGGTGCTGATGACGATGTTGGTGCTATGGATTGTGGGACTCGAGTGTTCTCTGCGCTGTAGGAGCGCCCGAGCTGCTTCTTGTTCTTCGTGTCCTCAAGCTCGTTCTTCAGTGACAAGATGAGCTGGTAGAGCTCCTCGCGGGACTTCTCATGGAGGTCTGGCCCCTTGGACACGCTGGTGGAGAGCGTTTGGTTGAGCTTGAGCGAGGAGTTGACCCAGTGTGGGGCTTCGTAGCGGCACTCGATCCCCAGCCTGACACAAGACGCGCACGAGGGCCTGCCCTTGTCACACTTGATCTTGCGGCGCTTGCAGTACGTGCACACCAGCGAGAGTCGTTGGCGCTTCCTCTTTGTGGCGTCGCTGGCGTCGTGTTCCTGGCCGCTCTCCAGGGCTGTGTGTTGATCCTGGTGCTGGCGGTGGTGTTCCTGGCTGGGCGGCTCGAAGCCGTTGAGGGAGAAGACGGTCTCCATCGGCCTGCGCGAGCTCATCGTCTGTACCGCAGGGGCCTTGTCGTGTGGTTGCGTGGCTAGAGGGGCAGGGTGGGCAGAGTGGGCAGAGTAAAGAGTTAAAGGCCAGGAAGAGAAAGGTGGAAGGAGAAGAGGACAATCGTTCAAAATGATTCGATGGAAGTTGGGGGCAACTGAAGATGTTGATTTCAAAGCTCAAAGTCCGCCTGACTGTAAAAGAGCACGGAACACTCGCTGAAAAGGGGTGGTAACCCCGTGTGCGGGCCCCGTTCTACAGCTCTGAGCGCGCGAAGGAGCTCGTCACGTGACTCCCCATCGCTCAGTACGTAAGCACATTCCTGCCACGTGACTTGTTTATCACGTGACTTCAGGATCGGCGCTGGGCCAAATTTGTTGCTCTCTCTCCGCCCTGAACAACATGTGGGGCACTGCCTTCCCATCCGCCAATTTGTTGCTTCCCTCAATCTTTGCCACACCCACAAACACCCTCAATTGCCCACAAGCTTTCAATTGCACGAGTCACACAGCTGAAGAGCACAAAGGCCATATCACGATACTCAAATTATAAGCCTAGTCGATATGCTGCTCGAGAAGCTCAAGAACCTCACAGTCTCCGATTCACTACAGCAAGCTGCTCCAGCTGCCCCACCAGGCGCACCCCCTTCCCGCAAGGCCATCTATCGCTCCCGTCACAACTTTGGAGTGAACTTTGGCTCTCTATTTGTGCAAGAATCATTCATCTATGGTAAATTCTTCCCAGATGGTTCAAATACCGAGTTCTCTGGAATGTCTGCGTATTTGAAAGAGCACGGGTCAGATCAAACACGCAAGGATCTGGAGCAACATTGGACAAGCTACGTTTCAGGTGACGATTGGAAGTGGTTACAAAGTACAGGTGTCACCGCTGTCAGAATACCCATTGGATATTGGCATGTCAATGGAGGGCTATACACCAAGAATACACCTTTTGAGAAGATTGCCTCTCTCTACAAGAATGCCTGGGACATCTTGAAGAACATCATTGCAGATGCCAAAGAGCACAATATTGGAGTCCTCGTGGATTTGCATGCATTGCCAGGCGGTGCCAATTGTTCAGAGCATAGTGGTGTTCAAAACAAGAGAGCAGAATTCTGGCATTCGTCCAAGTATCAAAAGGCTACATTGTCATTGCTTGAATTTATGGCTCAAGAGTTGAAATCCTCTGAGAACGTGATTGGTATCCAGGTTGTCAATGAGTGCGAGTTCAGCAATGACGCCAAGGAACAACAACAGTTCTATGCCCGTGCTGCAAACAAGATCCATAAGATTGACCCTGAAATGCCAGTTGTCATATCGGATGGATGGTGGCCAGATCAATGGGTCAAGTGGCTCCAATCACAGGAAGAAGACGATGAT
Source organism: Petasospora maesae (assembly GCA_030563305.1). Lineage (NCBI taxonomy): Eukaryota > Fungi > Ascomycota > Saccharomycetes > Phaffomycetales > Wickerhamomycetaceae > Petasospora > Petasospora maesae. Next base: position 29,285 of record JAKUBT010000044.1, read on the forward strand.
GGTGTGAGTTGTGGGGTTGTCATCGACACACACGTGTATCGCTGTTTCAGTGATAACGATAAGAACAAGAGTCCTGAGCAAATCATCCAAGATCTCGAGGGTGACCTTCTCACAAACTTGAGTGGCGAGGCGGATTTCATCGTTGGTGAGTATTCCTGTGTTCTTGATGGCTCGTCATGGGACAAGGCCAAACACGATCGTGGGGAGCTTGTGAAGCAGTACGGTCAACAGCAACAGAGACTATTTGCAGACCGTGCAAACACGGGATCCTTCTTCTGGACTTTTAAGTTTGAGCATGGAGACGGAGGCGAATGGGGGTTCGTTCCACAAGTTAAGAGTGGTGCACTGGCAAAGCGTATCACGAGCCCAAGGGAGATGCCATCCGATGAGCAGTTCAACGATGCCATTGAGCGCGAGTACTCACAACACGCGGGCTACTGGGACAAGGAGAACCCGAAGGAGAAGTGGGAGCACTGGAGATACCGTGATGGGTTCACCACCGCGTGGGCAGACTCGATGGAGTTTGCCAAATTCGATGCCTCCGTCATTGGCCGCCGCCATGCCTGGAAGAGTGCCCGTCGTGCTGAGCACCTGCGTGCGCGTGGAAAGTCTGGGTTCGTGTGGGAGTGGGAGCAGGGCTTCGACAAGGGCCTAGCGGTGTTCCGTGGATTTGTCTAGTGGCTGTTCGGGTGGCCCGCATGACCCATTGTTTGTAATTGATAAACAGCTGATAGTCGGTAGCTGAGAGAGTTGATTGTAGCTGGGAGTTGATAGTTTTGTGGGGGGGTCAGGTCGAGACGGTCGCGAAATTTGTCATCGCGGCCGCTTACAAAGAGCGCGGGCCCAGCCACAGCGGTTGGCCACACGGGTGCGCATTGGTATAAAAAGGCGGTGGACGCCCCTTGAGCACCTCCCACTGGCACATCAGAAAGGCCCCCCAGTTGCATGTTCAGCGCCCGTGTCAAGCACCTCTCCAGCGTCACCAGCAGCATCAGAAACTTCAGAAACACCAGAATGGTCCACCAGAACGTCACCATCATCGGAGGAGGCCCAGCAGCCCTCACCGCCGCCCTCTACCTCGCCCGTGCTGAGATCAAGCCAACAGTCTACGAAGGTATGCTCGCCAACGGAATCGCCGCCGGTGGACAGCTCACCACTACCACAGAGATCGAGAACTTCCCAGGTTTCCCAGACGGACTCACAGGCTCAGAGCTCGTGGAGAAGATGCGTGCCCAGGCCGTCAAGTTTGGCGCTGAGGTTATCACAGAGACCATCGCCAAGGTGGATCTCTCACAGAGACCATTCAAGTTCTGGACCGAGTGGAACGAGGACGCCGACCCAATCACCACAGACTCCATCATCCTCGCCACTGGTGCCTCCGCCAAGAGACTCGACCTCCCAGGAGAGGAGCAGTACTGGCAGCAGGGTATTTCCGCCTGTGCGGTCTGTGACGGTGCCGTCCCAATCTTCAGAAACAAGCCATTGGCCGTCATTGGAGGTGGTGACTCCGCCTGTGAAGAGGCTCTCTTCTTGACTAAGTACGGTTCCAAGGTGTTCCTCGTTGTTAGAAAGGACCACCTCCGTGCCTCCACCATCATGCAGAAGCGTGTTCAGAACAACGAAAAGTTGGAGATCCTCTACAACACAACTCCCCTCGAGGCTAAGGGTAACGGTAAGTTGTTGAACGCCCTCTCCATCAAGAACACACTCACAAATGAGGTCTCTGACTTGCCAGTCAACGGTCTCTTCTACGCCATTGGACACACCCCAGCCACAGCCATTGTGCAGGAACAGGTCAACACCGATGAGAATGGATACATCGTTACCGTTCCAGGTACCACACATACCTCCGTCGAGGGATTCTTCGCCGCTGGTGACGTCCAGGACCACAGATATAGACAGGCTATCACATCTGCCGGTACTGGATGTATGGCTGCTTTGGATGCTGAGAAGTTCCTCTCTGAGCAGGATTAAAGAATATAAAAAAAGGATAAAGAAAAGAAGCATGAGCTACATTTTATTATACTCGAGATGATACACAACAAGAGAATTTTGGTTTTTAATAGAAAAGAAAGCAGAATAATTAATGACGTTTCAGACTATACTACTATACTACTATACTACTCGTAGATACATTACACATCTCGCGTCAGTGCCGGTGTTACCTTCGTAGTAGCCTCATCCGCCTAGTGATCGATGATGTGCAACATATGATCATCGAAATTATTACTTCAATAATTTAAACGTCACATGATCATGTAAATTACGGTTTCAAAGCTGGGGGACTGAATATCATGTCATATGTGTGCTTTGAAGTACAGCTGGATATGTAAAGTGTTATACTATGTGGTATGGACGACTTCAATCAGCTTTACTAGTATAGATGAGAAAAACAAGTCTCAGAGTTAAACTTCCGTTGATTTAATAGTTATACTATTATAATGAAGAAGTCTTTCGTCAAATGACAAAAAACCTCGGTTATCAGCGGATCTAATGACGTCTTGAGGAAAAAGGATAAAAGACCCGAAATCGAGGGAAGGAAAAAATTGGTAATCGTCGCGATCAACCCCACACACCCACACAAAACACAAAACACAAAGGCAAGTTGCACCAAGAATGGACATGAGCTGCGAGCAATAACTGAGTACCACTTCTCTCCTCTCGAAGCAGCTGAAAGATTTGCGGCTCTCCTGTTATAAAGCCTCACGAGTCACTGGCCTCACTCAATGGGACATATACAAGCACTTACACTGTTACAATCATTAGGTACAGAGGTGAGATTCTTTTTATATGATCTACTTGCAAATTACAAGCAATGTTGTTGATATCGGTGTCGGCCTCAAGCTAGTATAAGTAGTCCTGTAACATCCTGATAAGCATAGAGTTAAGACTTGAGGAAGACCCGCGCGCTGCAGTATGATGCACATTGCACAACCTCAACACTTCGGGCAATATTTAGAGCCACTTGCAGCATCACTTACAGCGCTACAACCTAGGATCACGGCCTTAAGTTCAAAAGAAAACGTCCTAAATAAAAATCAGAATACAGGGTGTCTCAACGTTTGTTCTTCAACTGTAATTGTCTCACTTGCTCATCCAGAGCCTTGACTTTTTGTTGGATCTCATCCAAGTCCGCATTGAGTCTGTTTCTCTCATTGACAATGTTCTGTTCCCACTGTCTAAATCTCTGTTCCTCAGCCTTAACCTGGTCTGTGAAGAACTTCTTGAGTGCATTCTCCTCCTCTTTGAATTTAGGATTATGAAGCTTTCTCGTTGTGGTGATTCCACCCTGTGTCTCATTGTTCTCGCCATTCTCCATGCGTAACGTTCTATAAGTCTCATAGTGGAGTTCCTCTGTGCTTAGGATCAAGTCCAACAAGTTTGTTCTGAGCAGTAGAGATCTGAGTTTTCTGAAATCAGAGTGAGTTTCATTCTCAACTTCGGCAATACCCCATGGATACTTTCTTCCTCTAACGAGCTCACCTGATCCATTATCATACTCGTATTCGGAACCGATGATGGCGAATGGCATGCTCTCAATAAGCTGCTTTGCATGGTCAGCGGCGGCCTGGTCATCCAACTCGATCGGGGGGGTATAGATTCTGATCTCCTGCGCTTCGATAACTGCTCTGATTCTGTTTTTGAACTCGGAAACCTCAGTTGGTGACAATGTGTCACTCTTGGAGATGACTGGGATGAGGTTGACCCTTGTGGACAACTTCTTCATTGTCTCAATGTCAAGCGGCTTAAGAGAGTGTCCTGTTGGTCTGATGAAGTAGAGACAGGCATGGACTCTGAGATCATGCTTTTGACCACGGTGTGGTTGTTGTTCTTGACGCATGTAGGAGTCGTGCTGGTCGTCGATGAAGTCGACAATAGGCTGCCATGTGTTCTTGTTGTCAATGTTGTCACCGAAGCCAGGTGTGTCGATGATGTTGACACGCATCTTGAAGTTCTTCTCGTCGAGCTCTGCACGGATGATCTCGATCTCCGTGGTGGAACGAACACCACGTTTATGACGCGTACGGTTGTCGACTGGTTGTTTGAGCAAGGTCTGGAAGAGTGTGTTGATAAAGGTAGTCTTTCCCAGGCCAGACTCACCGGCCACCATTATGGTGAAGTGGCCGCCCTGCTTGGAGACGAGTTTGTATCTGTTTGGACTGTTAGTATACTTGTGTCGAGTAAAGGGGGGCACGAAGAGTATGAGGCCACGTACCTCTGGTTAGGGAGCGAGGAGATTCCGATTGGCTCGACCATTGTACGCGTGTGTGACTGTGTGTGGGTGAGAGAGAGGGCAGCGAATCGAAAGGATCGAAGGGCACAAGCTGTTCACTAGGTCTGGCTCTGTAGAAGTGCTGTCGAAGGCGGGCTGGAGTTGTGTTTCGTGTTGTCGCAGCTCTGAATTTTCTTGGAGATCGGGAATTGTGGACGCGAATTCCAAAACATGACGCGTCTGTCGATTTCGCGTGTGGTGTGCAGGTGTCTGGTAATTTTTAGTTCTACTAGCAGTACTACTATTGCCTTGCTCCATTGTGGTGCAAAGGCATGAAAAGGCCACCATTCATCAAGTATTGTTCGTTGTTCATTCAGTCATAAATTGAAGTACCTCTCAAGATCCGCTATCCGCTGCTTGAACTCCTGGACAATGGAACCAATCTGCTCCAATTTGGCAAACTCCATGTCTATGGCGTCGCACTCGTCCATCAGTCCTCTCAGTCTCTGCATGGACTTGTCCACGTCGATCAATTGCTGGTCCACCTGTGCCTGCTTGTTCGTGACGCTGAGTTCCGTGGCTTCTGCGAGTGCCTCCATCTTGGTGCCGATCCTGTAGAGCAGGTAGTCGAGGCTCAGTGCGAGCTTCTTGACGCCGAGCGGGTCGTCCTCCTCCTCGTCATAAGCACTTCGTATCACGCCTCCATCTTCCTCTTCCTCGTCTTCTCCCTCATCTTCATCCTCGATCTCATCTTCATCCTCGCCCGGTCGGTGGTCCTCCAGGGAGCTGTTCTCCAGCCCACTCCTTACTGGCTCCAGCGACGACGCCACGGAGAGCGCAGAGGCCGCAGTGGACGACGCCATCGAGTCAGCGGACATTGCCCGTGATGCTCTGGTTCTGGTGGACTCAGATATTGGATAGCTCATTGCTGTGTCTCAAATTGAGAGGTTTCAAACAGTCCAAACCGGTGGAATTGGGAACAAAATCCGCGCGGCAGACGCCGGCGCCGGAAGTTGAACCTGGAACAAAACATTGGCTTTTTCTCCACGATCCACGAACCCGCGGAAATTGCTCTGAGTCTGCAGCTGATCAGAAACTGGAAATTCGCGAAGTTGGGCCCGGAGCTGGCTGGTTGCAACTGGTGGAGATTTCGCTTTGGAAGTTGAAGGAACAGCAGACAGCTCTTTACACTCTCCACCAGCTCCCCATTGGGCACCCCCAGCACTCGCCAGCCTGCAATTGCACCCGGAAGAGAGCAGCCCACCCACAAGCACGCCCAAATGTCCGGATACGCCGACAAGTACAACCCCTCGAGCGCCTCCTCGCTCGTGAGAAAGATCTGTGAGTGACCTGCCACATATCCCCTTTCCCCTAGAGATCCAGGACCCTGGACCCTCCAGAATCCTTCAGCAGAACAAAGTCAACTAACTTACCTACACACAGACAGAGCATGCAGAAGCTCTCTCGCTGAGCCCGACATTGCCCTCAACCTCGCAGTGGCAGACTACGTGAACGAGAAGCAGGGAGGTTCCCCTCGTGAGGCGGCCGTCACCATCGTTGGCCTCATCAACTCCAAGGATACACACACCGCCATCTTCGCCATTGCGTTGCTCGATGTTCTGGTCAAGAACTGTGGCTACCCCTTCCACCTCCAGATCTCCCGCAAGGAGTTCCTCAACGAGCTCGTGAAGAGGTTCCCGGAGCGCCCGCCAATGCGCTACTCCCGTGTCCAGAGATTGATCCTCGGTGCCATTGAAGAGTGGAACCAGACCATCTGTAAGACCTCTCGTCATAAGGACGATCTTGGCTTCATCCGTGATATGCATAGACTTCTCTCCTACAAGGGATACACCTTCCCAGAGGTCAAGCCAGAGGATGCATCCGTGCTCAACCCATCTGATAACCTCAAATCCATTGAGGAGATTCAAAAGGAAGAACAACTCGCACATGCCGCTAAGCTTCAGGAGCTTGTCCGTCGTGGCCGTCCATCTGACTTGAAGGAGGCTAACAAATTGATGAAGATCATGGCTGGGTTCAAAGATGACACTTTGGTTGAGTCCCGTGCTAAAGTTGCAGAGGATCTCGACCGACTCAAGCGTAAGGCTGATATCTTTGCAGAGATGCTCTCCGCCGCTGAAAGACAAGGCTCCTTGGACCAAGAGGATGAAACGATTGTGGAGCTTTACAGCTCCGTCAAAGTTGCCCAGCCGAAGATTCAAAAGATCATTGGCGAAGAGGCTGATGACGAAGAAGCAGTGCAAGATTTACTCAAGCTTAACGATACACTCAATTCACTCATACAAAAGTACACCTTCCTCAAGCAGGGAGATGTTGCACAAGCAGCTAATGTTCAAGTTGCCTCCACAGGGTCAGGAGCCTTGGAATCACTCTCCTTGATTGACTTTGGCGATGATAACGCTACGCCACCACCACAGGCTGGTGCCTCCTCCTCCAATAATGTGGATGACCTCTTGGGTGATCTTGGTTCTCTTTCCTTCAACAACACAACTAACTATGGATCTGGCGGTGATATCGCTCTTGGTGGATCGCCAGCTCCAACTGGACCTGCCGCTACTGGCCCATCATCATCTAATGGTCCAAACTATGATCTCTTTGCCTCTCTCATGGACAGCACACCAAAACAGGCCTCATCTGTCCAATCGTCCTTCCCAGCTCCAACGCTTGCTAATACAACATCAAAGACTACACTCGACCTATTGGGAGACTTCGGCTCGCCATCATCTGTCCCGGCTCAAACATCTGCACCATCCTCCCGTGTTGCAGTCAATGAGTCAAATCACCTCAAGTTTGACCTCTCTTTTGTCCGTGAATCACCAACCACTGTCCGTGCTCAAGCGTTCTTCTCAAACCCATCTGCAACATCTGTATCCAACTTGGCCTTCCTCGTTGCTGTTCCAAAATCTCTGCAATTAAGATTGGAGCCACAATCTGGCTCTTTCATCCCAAGTTTTGGTAAGGATGCTGTCACACAGGTGTTTAGACTTGATGGCGCTGCCTCAGGTACATCATTGAAGATCAAGTGGAAGGTCAATTACAGTGTTAATGGCTCTCCAGTGGAGGAAACTTCAACTTACACTTTCCCATCCATTTGAAAATAACCTGAACTCAACCCCATATCTCCTTCCTTTCTCTATCTCTCTTTCAGATTCCAGGATCTTTCTTTCTATTTTTGATTGTACACTGTATATTCGTCACTAGTGTCATAAACGATCTAATTCAAAAGCTCTCCACCCTAGTATAGGTCAGCTACATAATCATATCATGTACTAATCATAGAAGTCATTGTTCTTAGTAATGTCATTAAAAACCCTCGATGACACCTTCAACAGACACACAAAATTACCATCATCATTGAGATCCCAAGTTACCATTACCACTCTGCTGTCTTCTGGCCTGCTGTTGTTCAGCATTTGCAGCCCTCATAATCTCCATCTGTTGTCGCTGCTGTGGTGTCAGATTGGCAACTTGGATCTGCGGAGTGACTGGAGATCCATTGTTCATGTTACCACCTAGAATCTTCTGTTGACCTGCAACTCTTGGTGAGGAAGATGCAGAAGGTGCAACACCATTTCCATTAACAGCAACGGCAGCAGCCATAGCAGCCTGTTGTTGTAAGATTTGTTGAGGAGTTGGTGTACCTGGTGCAACTGGCGCTTTGTGAACAGCTTGAGGACCATTAACAGCACCTAAATGTTGCTTGATTGCTCCATTATTCTGGTTCTGATTTTGGTTCATCTGCTGAGGAGCACTTCCACCACCATTGATAACTCCAAGTTGACGATTCTTCTGCAAATTGGCCAGATAAGTTGCAGCCAACCTTGTGACATCTTGTGTACCCATGTTTGGATTCTGTGCAGAAATTTGCTGAATGACAGCACTGATCTGAGCAGGTGCAAGATGTGTCTTGCGTGCCTGTTGTGAATTGGCAGTAGCCAATGCATTACCACCAGCGTTTGGTTTCATTCCATTTCTGCCAACTTGAGTAGCCGGTGTCATGTTGCCGCCACCTTGGCCCATTGGGATTGGGTTACTGTTTGATCTCATTTGAGCAGCCAATTGGGCATTACCTGTGTTTGGTGATGGTGTTCCAGAGATAGCAGCCTGTTGTTGTGCCATTCTTCTCTGTTTCATCTGCATCAATTGCTGAAGTTGTTCTGCAGTGTACGGTTGACCATTTGGACCCTTGAGCTGGGATAGATTGGCAGGAAGTGGTGTAGGTATCTTTGGTGCCGGTTGAGCTGGAACAGAATTTGGACGCTTGTTTGGATCAACCCTCTGTTGTTGTTGCTGTTGCTGCTGTTGGGGTTGTTGTTGTGGCGGTGGAAGCTGCTGCTGTGGTTGCTGAGCACCATTAGCTCCAGAAGGACCACCATTGGCAGCTTGTTGAGAACGTGGAGCACCCATTGGAGGTCTCCTTTGTGCTGTCATACTTGCTGCTTGTGCTTGATCCCTTTCAAATTTGAGCTTTGAAAGCTCTGCCGGTGTTGGAGCTGTCAGAGTCTTCTCATCGACTGCTTTTCTGGCCTGACTTGGATTTGCTCTCTGTTGTCCCTCTCTCTTCCTCATACACTTTCTGATGGCTTCAAACATGGAGCCCCAACGGAGCCTCTTATGACCACGCTGAATAGATTCTGGGCCAACACCGAGGGGGGAAATACGTCTCTTCGTGGTGGCCTGTATATGATGTGCATGTTCCAGCCACTTCATAGCACTCATATGATTCATTCCTCTCATGTCCTGGATTTGGAAAGCGTCATTGAGCTGAATGTATCTTTCGAAGCACTGCCATGGAGTTCTTCTTTCAATGTTGGACTGATAACTTCTGGTAGGTCTGCTTGATAAATGTGCAGATACAACACCCCAGTTGAATGCAAACATATTCACATACTCGATCAAATCCTGGTCATCTTCAGGAAGCCAAATGGTTGGAGTTCTTAGATTGAGATACTTCAAGCTTGGTGGTGGAGGTGGCTTGATACCAATAGTTCTTCTCTGAGAGGAATATCCGAAGAGTCCCTTTTGTGGTGCGGGAGCTAATGGTGCCTCGTCTTCAAACTGTCTCAAATAAACGCTGTACCATGACTCGTCATCAGGTGGGGTCAACGCCTTAGAAATAGGGGCAATTGCTGAAGGGGATGCGTCGTCGAAATGGTGAAAACTTCCAAGTGAAGGAATTCCATCCAAAAGAAGCTTGTCCTGTGATGATAGGTCATTGGTGTCAAGAAACAATTTGAAAGGTGATGGTTCTTGCTTCTTTGCCTTGCCATAATCCTCCATGCTTGTCTTTGGGAGATCAAACGGTACAATCTCAGATGCCGGATCTGGTCGTTCGAGAAGCTTCGAAACATCAATAGCCAAGTTCTCAGATGGTACTTCCGAATTTTCTTCTGGTACAGGTGTGCCTTCTGTTGTTGAGTCTGAAATTGCAGCTCGTTCAAGAAGTCTAATGGGTCTTCTCTTGACACAGCAGACCTTTCCATATGTCCAGTAGTCTTCCACAGCCTCGGCGATGAGTGCACAAGTTGCAACTCTAAGCTTCCGCTCCTCTTTGAAGTCAGTGGCCATCCATTTCATCTCTGAGATCAAATTGTCCCATTGCGTATGTGTTCCAGCTCTTATTGGATCAACAAACTTGTTTGGTTGTCTCAAACTCCATTTACCATGTCTCTTCAACTCTTCCATTCTCGAATGCACCACATTAACTTTTCCTTCTGTGAGTGTAGTCTCGTACATAGTTGATGTGACCACTTTGTGGGTAGAGCTCATGAGTTTTGTCAGTGGCAAAGTCTGTGCCAAATAGTACAATTGTGCCAACGGTGTGGTCTCTGCGACTTTGGCTGGTAGATAACTCTTCAAGATGAGAACCATGGTATCAATTGCATCCTGATTATCGGGATTGAAAACCTGTACTCTATCTTCAAGTTTCCTTCTTTTTGAAAGCATATTTAATGGATCAGATGCAACTTCGACAACATGAGAAGGCGCTTGGTGTTTCTCCTTTGGCAAGATCTGTTCTGATGATTTTTCAGTACTTGACGTAGATGCTGTCGGTTTTCGTACCCCTGCAACAGTGGCTTGATTGGATGTCTTCACCTCAATCGCCGCTTCGGTCCCTATCGTTGATTGGCTTGAAGGCTTCGATGGATGCAGGTGTGAGGTTGTTGGTGCAGGCTGTGGTAGTACTGTTGCAGAATTTGCTTGTGTATCCACACCTGCTGATGAAGCCGTGGGTACGCTTTTCGGCTGTACTGTAGAGACATCAGTACCCGATGTGAGGCCTGCCGTTTCCTTCTGAGTAATGGGAGTGGCGGGCACAGGTATAGACGATGTCTTACTCTCTTCGTGCATGTCAAACTCCAACGGCGGCAACGTTGTCGTATCAAATATTTGGCCCCTCTGGATGTCATTTTTCTCCAAGAAAGACAGTAGAGAGTCTTTGACGTTCTTTAGTGATGAATCATTGGTAGTTGCCCTTATCCGTGATAATGTCGCCACGGTGTACAGCTCTGCGAGTTTGCGTTTGCGGTCCTTGACGAGCTCTTCGGTCTCACCGCGGCGCTTCTCAATGGCCTCCAGCCGGACTCTGTCAATGTTGGCAGCCATTGGAACAGCTCTTCAGAGGCGAATTCAGAGACGCGTTCGGTACTTGGGCGCAGTTTGCGTGGGTGCTGTTGTTGACGGTGTTGTTGTTGATGTGCTCACCGCTGCGGTTGGCGGCTGATGTTGATGCTTGTAGCGCGCCTGCAGTTTCCCCAGGGGAAACAACAAAACAGCAGAAAACAAGACGTTCCCGGCGGTGGTAACAAGCGTTTAAAAGCGGAGTTCCGCGTGTATCTTCGTGAGATTGGGATGAGCCTTCGAAAAGAGCACGAAGAAGCCCTGTAGCGTAGTGTGTGGTGTGTGAAAGTGCCGTCTCTGTCCGATACTGACGTTGTTCACGGGCGGACGGTTTTTTTTTTAAGGGCGCTCCGCAGAATTCGCGAAAACAAAAATCACGGTACGGCCACACTTCAGGCACCTTTGTTTACTTTTCGCAGCGCTGTGAGGTGTTCTTCGCTAGAGATCGAGCAAGAGTTTAGACATTGAAAGTCTCTGGCTACTACACACAGGATCTGGAATTTACAAAATTAAAGTTTCTCAAGAATCAAAAAATTTTAATGTTACGAGACAGTGTCATAATGCATCAGATAGCTCACATTGATAAGCTGGGCATGATAGACTAGAAAGCATCAAGGTCGACATCAGCTAGGATCTCAAGATATTCTGAATCAAATCTACCCCTGCAGACGGCGTTGTTACAGCATGGGTTGAAATAGCCTTCCCTTCCAGCCTTACACATCCCAGATACCTTCTGTGGGGCACTGTCTCTTATTTTTAGTGCAATCTTTTTCTCAACAATGATCGCAACTGAGTATAGCAGATTCTCTTGGTCTGTGGATATCATCGCTGCCTCCTCGAAGAGCGTAATCGCCTCTTCCATCATTCCCATATTCAAGTAGATATTCCCAAGTGAGATCCTTGCAATATCAGACATGGGGTCGGCTTCCAATGCTTGTCTCAATAGCTTTTCTGCGGCCTTGTACTCCGGATTGGTCCTTTTCTCTCCTGAGTGGATTGTATTTGCAGCATTGATCAATGGCTTCGCACAAAGTGTTGATTCTGGAGACAGTTCAGACATCAAAATCGAGCGCTGGAATGACACAACAGCATCGTACCAGTTACCCACTGCTCTAGCAATTTCACCTTCGGCATTTGCTGCAACGGCAGAGTAAGGATACCTCTGTTGAAGGTCCATGAAAGCCTTCAAACCGTCGGTAGTGGACGTGCCTCCAGGAAACTGTAAAAAAAGCCTTGTAAGACTGTGAACGTTCGGTCTTAGTTTGTCTGCCTTCCTGAATGCGTTCAATGCCTTAGCTCCCTTGGACTGATCGTCCTCGTATGACCGAAAGGCTTCACACACCAACCCTAGCACATGGTGTAGCTGTGATGAATTGGGATCCTCTTTGATGGCCGATTCCAGTAACTTCAAGGCTTCGTTGAGTAATCTTTGGTCGATCATTACCTTTGCCACAAGACATTTGGTCCTTATACGTTCTGGAAAACGCCGGTATGTCTCACTAACATCAATAAAGCCCTGCTTATCACCTCTTAGAAACTTGAAAATGCCAATATATTCATTTGTGATCCAAAACTTGCGTTGAACTGACTTGTTTGATGGTGATTTCTGTTGCTCAATCAAGAACAGATTCAGTGCTTTTTTGAAAAACTCTTCTGATTTGTGATATCTTCTGTTGTCCCTATCATTCATTTTTTTTAGTGCACTTATGAGATAGAAGTCTCCACTTGCTGCACGACACTGGTTCGGGTCCTTGGGCAATCCTTCGACTGTAAGCTCAGGTTCAAGTCCCTCTAACCAACCATATACCTTGTCAACGGATAAATCAATTTTTCCGTTGCTGAGGTAAGACCTGAGAGAATCGTTGATGGCCTCTCGAAGTACCCTCTTGTAAGCTTTCAAAGTTGGCATTGTCTGAACCGAGCTGCCCTCCATCAGGCCAGCTATCAGGTAATCACCAGCGGCTTCAATCTTCATTCCAAGCTTTTCGTTTGTTATGGCACGACGGCGCCAGCATTTGAGGTAATCGGGGTCAATCTTGAGTGCACTGGAACAGTCCTCCACGCACTTCTGCTCGTCCTTGAGCTCGTAGTGACACACAGCCCGGTTGTGGTAGAAGACTGCGCTTTTGTCGAGAGCAAGGCCCGATGTGTAGAATTTTGCTGCTTCTCTGTATCTCTTCCTTCTGAACAACCTGTTGCCGTCATCTTTGAGTGCATCGGCGTACTTCTTTCTGTTCTCCGCTGGGAGAACCTTGAACATCCCCGCGGTCATCAAAGTGGAGTCAGCCATTCTGCTTCCAGGATGATACTCTCCAGTGGTGCCTCCCTGTATGGCTCCGCCCTCAAGCTGCTCTCTAAATGTGCTGCTTCCTGTGCAAGAATCGCCTTGCGACTTTCTCTGTCAGTTCACCTTGAGCTGATGGCGAGCTGGCGATTTTTCAGTCGAACGTTCGCGCGAGTGCGACAGCACTACCAGCACTACTCACTACTACAACACTACTACAACACTCGCTCTCTTTAAAAGTTCCCTCTACTATGCCTGTGGGTTGTGGTGCTTGAAAAAACAGGTATAATTTGATGAAGGACCCTGGACGAGGTGTTTGTCTGTTGGATGCTCATGTCCTAATGGTTTCTAGCTATGAGTTGCCACTCAGTAATGTAATAGCTACGCAGGGTATTCTGTTGGTGCTCGTCATTCATTACTTAGAGTGTCTCAATCGGGTTCAAATAAATGATCGTGATGTCTTCACATCCCCAATATATCTCCTCAGGTGGTGTATGTTATTGGCATATCATACCAGGATTGAATCTTTGCCTTCATCATATACTTATCCCACTGTACCAGAAGTTGGGGATCACGCTTGACGATCATTCCCTGGAGCATCAAGGTGGTCGCTTCACAAGCAAGGAGCTCTCTGTGCTCAAGTTTCCAGACCGTGACGGCAGCTTCATCCAGCAGCTTTGAGCCCTCCTCAAATCTCTTCTGTTTTGCTCTGAGAAGTCCCCAATACATCTTTAGTGCATCATAGCTCTCATCGTCTTGCGAAGCATCTCGAAGAAGCCTCTCGAGTGCTTTCAAGTGCAAAGGTGAACGGTTTGGTGCATTAAGCAGGGCATCGGATGCATTAGAAACCTGTGCAACACGAATGCAACTTTCTGGAGACATTTCAGCTAGAATAATAGCCGTTTTGAAAGAACTGATGGCATCTGCCCAGCTTCCATCGTTTCTTAGGGTTTCACCAATGAAATTGGAAAACTCAGGTGACTTCTGAAACTTAGACTTACCCTCCAAAAACTTGTCTTCCCTCATCCCTGTTCCGTCTGACTCTCCTATCTCCAGTTGCCTGATGAAACCATGAACATTATTTGGATTCATTCGGCAAAATCTGTTGATGGAGTTGATAGCCTTGGTAGTGATCGCAGGTGAATGGGACTCGGAAGCAAAATGTGAATAGATGAGGTAAAGATAATAGTAAGGATCTGGTAATTTGGGGTCATTTTGTATTGCTGAAAGAAGAGACGTCTCTGACTCAGACCAACTTCCCTTGCCACTCAGAATAATGGCTTCAACGACCCAAGCTCTTGCCCTTTTTGGTGAGAGCATCTGAGCCTCGCGGATCAGGTTCTCATACGAACCATCGCCAAGAAAATACCTCAGCAAAGCCAGATACTCACATGCCACAGCTTTCTTTGGTGAGTTGGCAGCACGTGCCTCAAGTGGGTCTTTATCGTACTCCTCGATCGCTTTCTCAAGAAGACTCAGTGCTTTATTGAATCTATCAAAAGATTTGTTGTTGAATTCAGCCAATGCTAGATCGACATATGCATCACCATTGGCCTCCACGAGTCCATGTATACCTTTTGTTGCCTCTGCCAACGAACCTTCTTTTGATAATCCTGCCATTCTGTTGTAGATCGTGTCACAACTAGGCATACTGAACATCGTTTTCCTCTTGTCCTCCCTAGCCTGGTTGACACGCGTCAGATATTTGGTCAGCGCCCTCTTCAAACTTCGCAGCGATGGCATCGACTCACCCTCATACAGACATGCAACGGACCAGTCAGCAATACTTTCTTTGAGTTGTCCCAATTTCTCATACGCTTCAGCTCTGCGTCTGATAGCCTTAGCGTACTGAGGATCGAGTTCGATGGCCTTTGTGGTGTCTTTCAAAGCGTTCTCCCAGTCTTTGAGCGCAGCATAGCATGCAGATCTGTTGGAGTAATAGACTGAGTCCTCTTTTGTCTCAATTGCCCCGGTATAATATTCCATTGCCTTGGTGTACTGCTTCACAGTAAAGAACCTGTTTCCCTGTTCTTTCAGGTGTTGTGCGTAGATGTGGCTGTCAGCGTCATTGAGATTACGCAAAAAGCCTGCCTTGAGATTATCTTCTAATGGTGGGAGATCCATCATAGTTTACTCCGAGTCTGGAGAAAGTTTTGATGGCTTATTCTCGGAATCAGCTGTGAAGCAAACATTAAAGAACTGTTTCGCCTACGCGCTGTCGATAAAAACTCACGCGCGTGGTAGGCCCGCCGCCGCCATCATGTTCAGAGAGCGAAGTCACGTGCCGTGACAGGTAGTAACGTGCGTACAGGTGGCATTATAGACGCCATTTCACTACTATACACGGAAGCTGTTATACCGTATGAAAGAAAAATCAAACATAAGTATTAGGAATTAAGATATGAACGGTTTGCAGTTTGCAGGATTACTGTTCGTGGAATCTATGCACCAAATAGACGGATCATAAAATGATCCAGCTCCGGTCAACAGAAATTAGAGTGTAGCAGTCCACAGACGGTCCCCAGCACATTCAACTTTAGGCAGTCTCTGTCTCCATAGCCTTGGTAGCCATGTCAACCTCCACCATCTCAGCGTCTTCAGACTCTGTAGAGTTTTCCAGCGACTCAACAGGAGCAGCCTTACCACTTTTGATAGCGTTCCACAAAATCATCAATTCGTGTCTTCCTTGATAGACTGGGAAGAAGATGATGTAGGCAGAGGCCAAAACCAGATAGATCATCATGATGACAACGTATGCTGTAAAGTACTTCTTAGAGAAGGTGTAATGTGTACCGTACCAACAAAGAGGAATCATCAGATAGGCAATACCAACGGCGACAAAAGTGAAGAAAATACCAACGGCTCTGTCCTTTTTCAACTTCTTGCTTGCCCCCTCAGAAACAACCATTGCTTTAAGCTCTTCAGCATCAGCATCATCACCAGCAACAAAGGCAGTCTGGAAAACGCTGAAATCGAATGGCTCAGCGTCTGGCTTAATAAGTGTAATGATTGGAATGATAGCGAATGCGGCACCGAGAGAAGCAAAGTTTCCAATAATGGAAGGCTGTGCAGTCATGAGTGTGTCCTTGTCAACAACACCACCACCGTATGCGTATCCAGCACACACCCAGCAAATGATTCCCACAAGGGTAGCAATTGGGGCTCCGTAGGTACATGCCAAACTTGTGGTTTTGTTCCAGTAGAGTGTATAAGTCAAAACAGCAACGGCAGGGACCAAGATGATACCATAGAAACCGATAAGCCAACCGACAGAAACTCCAACATAGTTGAAGATGATCGAAACACAGGCGACAATGAGAGAGAATCCCATGGTGGCAACGTGTGAAACCTTAACCAATTGCGCACCAGTTGCCGCTGGGTTGATGTATGGTCTGTAAACGTCAAATGTTGCAACAGAAGAGAAGGCAATCAACTCAGCAGACATGGCAGAGGTGACACTCATGAACAAAGTCAAGACTGCTGCTGCTGCACCGCTCTGTCCGAAGATAGCACCGTAGGCGTAGATCACAGGAAGACCAGCATTGGCCTCTCTGGCACTGAGTGGGTTTGGGTAGGTGTGGAATCCAGGGTAGAGAAGAAGAGCTCTAGCAACAAGACCTCCAGCCAGACCCAATGTTGCTGGAACAATGGACCAGCAGATGGCACCAGCCAAGTATCCGTAGAAGACACCAGTGTCAGCGGCAAGAGCCTTCTGACCATATGAAGGGTCACCAAAGACACTTCCAAATCCACCAATCGTGACAGCCCACGTGACCATGAACATCTCAGGGTCTCTGAAACTGAGATAATTCTCACCGGTTGCTGATGGGAACACCTTCTCGACTTCTTTCAACATGTCGTAGAGTTTACCTGGGGATCCAATGATATCAGAGGTGCAGAACACTCTGAAAGCCAATGCGAGGATGACAGCGTAGATGATGACAGTGTGGATCCAATCTGAAATGAAAGTGGCCTTCAATCCACCGAAAGCTGTGTAGATACAGACACCAAGAGGAAGCAAAAAGTTGGCGGCAATGATGTTCATTCCTGTGGATGCATTGAAACCCTGTGAGGCACCGAGAAGAAGACAAGAGGCAACCATGAGGTTGGTTGCGGTGATGTAGAACATGTAGACCCAGTGTGTCTGTCTGTTGTATCTGGCCTTGATGATCTCAGCAATGGTGTGGCAAGCAGGTGCAATTCTCTTGATCTCGACGGCAAGAACACCAAACGCAATGATCTGTGTGGCACCAGACATACCGTAGAGGAAACCTCCAGAGATACCATAGGTGTAACCCCACAATCCAGAAGTGAGAAGAGTAGCTGGCCAGACCCAGGAACTGACAACTGCGGAACTCACCAATCCACTTTGGACGGATCTTGACGCGGTTGTGAATCTTTCTGAGGTTTGACGTTGATTCATGTACTTGCCGAGGGTGTGGGTGATTGCCACCATCATAAGGGCAAACGCTGAACCAAGTCCAACGATGAAGCCGTAGCCATAACTCTGCGGGAGGATATATTCACCCATTGTATGTGTTGTTTGCTCGTTGAGAATAGAGCCACGATGTGAGACTGAAGGAGAAGATGAGGCTATCTTCATGTTCTTATAAAAAGATCATCTCCACCTTATGATCTGTTGCGATAGGTAGCAGCAGCCTCACCTCATCATGAGTCAAGCCTCGATACCCAAGAGATGCATATCAGCTTATCGGTATAGGTGAGTGGCGGAGACATCATGAGCGCAAACCTGCAGAGTCACAGACCCTTGTACTACTGCCTGACGGAATTGACTAGAACCGGATACAAGAGGATTCTTGCTGAAGATCAGCAATAGCATGCCTCGCGTTGTGGATTAGCGGTGGAGGGTCATGCACTGTAGTAGCCTCTAGCACCTACATAGATGTGCCACTACTAGTCTGGGCCCCTGGCCCCTGGTCTAGTGCCCAGTGGATCGTTGGATTGTTGGTTGAGCTAGATTTGTGGAGAGTTATGTGCTGTTGGGGTAAAAGCTGCAATGCGTGTAGACCGCAACGTACCTTGCCATGATGTGTGCGCTGCGGGTTCCGATAGCGGTACATAGTACGTAGTACTACTACTACTACGTGGTACAGGTGGAAGATAGCTGGAAATTGGCGGGACCCCCGAAGCGGAAACTATACCGATGTTATCAGTCTACGGGGCTGGGGCCTGGAAGCCTGGGTGGTCTAGTATTACTGCTCATAGAATGATTGGCGAAGAACGATGAATCAAGATCTCGATTTGCCATCTGGTGCTCTGGTACGTAGTAGTTGCGTAGCACATGGCTGCGTAGTTGGTGTTTGATCTGCTGCTGTTCCAGGTACGAGGGAGCGGTGTTGTTCCGAATTGGTGTTGCACCTATAACTTTTCCTGGTTAATCCCAGCCCCTCACAGGCTTCAGCTGCAGTGTAGTAGTACATTGTCCAAAGTCGAAGAAGGCAAGTTTCTCTGGTTATCCCGGGCAGTGATATGACTCTAATCAGGTGAAGTGTTCTGCTGTGCCTGTGGCGTGTCCGGGTTGCGCCTGATGGCTTTTGGCGTCACACTTCTCACTCCTTCTGACACGACGGTGATAAGGGCAGTGGCAGTGACCCATTGAATCGTGGGACCGTCCGTAATTCATGGCTCTAGAAAAACCAAGGTACATAGAAGGGTTGTGCTGCCACGCACTCCAGAGTTTGCAAGCAATTGATCGCTGATTGTTACTGAGCGTAGAGGCGGAGAGCGGAGGGTCGAACTTTACTGGCTTATCGCCCGCTGGCCTCGCGTTTTGACGTGTCGATTGTGGCTCCGGGCTCTGCATGGCTTGGTGGGCCGGTGGCGGGGACGCGTCCGATGCAGTCTTAATTTCCTTCTCGCCCGCGACCGGAACCTCGGGACCCCAGCTCCGCGTTTGTGTCACTTTGCCAGACCGTGGAGAAGACACACACACACACACCCGCCAGCTCTCAGTCAACAGAGGAGTGCACTGCCATCAGAGTCGGTCCTCCCCATAATGCTATGGCTGCTGGATCTTGAGTCCTGAGTATTGGTATCACACAGCACCAGAGCAGCTCTCAAGACACCTCAATCTTCCCCGCTGCCGCCCGCCATGTCCACCGCCCAGACCGTCCAGGTGCTCGATCCGCTCATCTCCACCGCCAACACCAATGCACAGCACAGCACCTTCCGCGAGTCTCGTCAGCGCCTCAAGCTGGCCCTCCATGTCAGAGATTTGGCCCTCCAGAAGCAGAAGACGGTGCACTCGTGTATTGGGAACCCTCAGTACGACGTTGGCCTCGGCACGCTTCCGAAACAGGTTGAGGACATGAAGGCCAAGAAGGGCGTCACATTCAACCTCTTGCTTGTTGGTCAGGCAGGCTCCGGCAAGACCACTTTCATCAACACGTTGTTTGGTACTGACGTCTTGCCAAACATCTGGTCAGAGATCAGCGGTATGGAGCTGAGTGTTTCCTTCGTGAAGGGTAATGGCATCTCGACGCACCGTGTCTGCTTGTCCGAGAACAACTTCGACTTGGACCTCACCGTCATTGAGTCGCCAGGTTTCTGTGACCATGTTAACAACCTGTATGCATACCTCCCTTTGACAGACTACATTGACGAGCAGTTGAGGCTCTACATGTTTCAAGACGAGCAACCTGACAGAAGAGCAAAAGTTGACAACAGAGTTCACCTGTGCCTTTTCTTCATTAATGGCTCCTCTCGTGGACTTTCGGTATCCGAGGTTGAAGCTATGAAGCATCTTTCAAGCCGTGTGAACTTGATTCCAGTTATACCTAAGGCAGACACATTTACCCAAGCTGAGATTGAAGAGACTAAGGATTTGGTGAGAAAGATCATCAAAGTTCAAGGTATCAAGATCTGTGAATTCGTTGAAGATGAAGAGGTCAAAGAGCACCTTAACAAGCAAGTGCCTTTCTCTTTAATTGGCTCAGAGTCATTTGTTATCAACAGTGGAACTGGAGAGGCTGTTCGTGGGAGAAAGTATAAGTGGGGCGTTGCTGAAGTAATGAACAGGGACCACTGCGATTTTCTTCAGTTGAGAGATATCTTGATGGTGAACAACATGGTTGATTTGATTCAGTCTACGGAGTCTTACTACGAGAGCTGCCGCTCCAAGTTGCTCAAGACAAGAATCAAGAGTGCAAAGGACCTTTTGGATGACTCTCTGGAACTTGAAAATAAGGAGCTTCAAAAATTGAAAGAGATGGGTCTTGATCTTGATAATCCGGAGGCACTTGGAGGGTATGATAGTGCCAAAGTTCTTGCAGTGTTCGGGAAGAAGAAGGTTGACGAATTGGTTGCACAGTGGAACCCCGTCTATATGAACAGACTGTTGGCTGAAAAGACAAAGTTGGCTGACCAGATCTCTCATGAGGAGAAAAGATTCAAAGAGTGGAAAAAGAGATTGCTCGAGAAACAGGTTGGTATGAACAGCGAGATTGAAGAATTACGCAGCCTCATGAAGTTATTGAACAGACAGATCCAAGAAATCAATCATCCGATAGTTGAGTTGAAAGACGGCGCACTCGTTTCTTCCCATGCTTCCCTGAATGAAATGAGATCATCAACTCGTGGTTCCGAAATGGTTGATGCTGTTGAGGAGAAATCATCGCTACTTACTGGTTGATGAATAAGTTCACCGCTTACACGGATTGCCGGTGGTGCTCGGTTTTTCGGTATGTTACCTGCTTGTTGTTACTTGTATACAGAGTCCAGATTCCAGAGTATAGTATCGTACCTTAATCGGTTTATTTGGCCTTTAGAGTTACTGTAGCTAAAATATCGTTCTCTGAGTGATGAGATCAGGGCCTCGCTGCTGGATCCCCGGATCGATTCGTGCCCTAATAAATTTCTGCGGCTAGTCTTTCCGGGTCACGTGATACCTGTGAGCCGCAGCGGGCCCAGAAGAAAAATTTGCGCCAATTTTCCAGCTTTCCCTTTACCACCTTCTTCTACTCAAGACTCTCAAAAGGAACAAACACCTGTAGCCTCTAATGGCAGATCTCCGAGGGAGGGAGGTCTCATAGGTCGAGTTCGTCCTTCTCGTGTGGTGGCTATAATATGCTATTTCACTCGAAAGGCCTTCCCTTCCGCTCTTCAAGCCATGACGTGGAGGTTGTTGTAATTGTTTGGGGTTTCCAAAGCACTGAATTAAAGATTGATGGCTCTTTTAAGTGATGATTGTCTTTTTTCTAAGTATGTTTTTTCTGGCATCTCTAATGTTAGGGTCTTGTTTAAGTACCGGACTCGATGAGTACAACCATTGACTATATATCTGATAAAATTGCCTCAACTTTGAGTTATGTGCTTTCTATACCCACCTGCAATAAATACATATACTACATACTTCCATACCTCGTGTTATAGATTGTGTGTATCGCACTACAAGGTGTTGTGATGCTTACTTTTGTTGATCAGCGTTCATCGTGTCGTATAAAACATAGAGCCCAGGGCACAACAAGGAGTATTGTCTGCTTTGACAAATTCTTCATGAAAGCATTCATATCAGACTTCAAATGAGCAACCACAATTGAATAGTATTTTTAGTTCAATAGTCAAGAAGCTTCTTCCATAAGCACCAATAGTGTCTGTTATCTGATGGCATCATTTGGCTAAGAGCCAAATGATGGGAATGCCTTTTTGCGTGTAATGATAAGTGATGTACATCAGTGATCACGTACGAGACGGAGAGTGTTGGTGTGAAAAGTTCAGTAGAAGTGAATGGTTTTGGACTGCAGGAATTTACCATGTAAAAGGTGAAGAACAGCTGAAATCTCATGTGGATGCAAGATGAAATGTAAATGACCCCAAGAGTGGAGTGTAGTGAAGTCGGTACATTTGAAATATGCATACCAGCAGCAGTGATTCTTACCAGATTGATTGAGGAATAATACCAGAAATGATTCGGTCATGAAAGCTGTGGAACAGGATCATGGGACCCATAGACTGCCAGTGCCTCTTGGTGCGAAGTCCGAGGCTCCAAACTTCTCAATCTTCACCTCCGTTGTGACACTTGTTTTTTGAGCCGCAATTGAAGTCTGATTCACATTGGTTTTCTTCTTTCTGTTTCTTGATCTTTTGCCCTTGCTCTTCTCGGTCTGCTCGTTCGATTTGGAAACGTGGAGCTGAGAAAATGCCTCGGTTGGAGGATGGGTCTTGAAGATAAGAGAGTCGGCTTGAGATACGTTGATGCAAGGGATTCTGAAACTCTCTACCCAAATACGTGTAGTAGGATCCTCTGTGATGAACAGCCAGTCCTCCGGATCCTTGTGGACTTTCTGAACGAGCGGTCTGAGCAAATAGCGATATCTTGCTGGCATCTCTGCTCTCTCATTTGCATCATCCTCATCCTCGGCGTTGGTGCTCGCAGTAGTTGAAGTAAGTTGCGCAGCCTCAGTCTCTGACATTGTGAGTGGGATTGCAGATGGCTTGGTGTGTGATGGCTTAAACTCGTGGATCCTAGGAGCACGTACCTTATACCTGATGCAGTCCTTCCACTTCGGTCCAACCTCTGCTGCGGACTCGATCATCACCTTGCTGGCGGTCTGTGGGTCCTCGCTGGAGATAACTTTCTCAATGAGTCTCATTCCCTCACGAGCATTCACGGCAGTCATAGTGAAGCCGTTTTTCTGGAAGTCCAGCTCGTGGAGTGTGTACGATGGGATCCAGAGCACCACGTCGGCGGTGGGTGTCTCCAGCCACCTGCGGATGTTGCCGAGGCCCTTCGAGAGTGCGGACACGTCCACGACGAAGTGGAGCGTACCGCTCTGAGTGTCGCCGTCCTGTGACATGTGCGTCGTGCTTCTCGTGCTGTTCGTGTTGCAGCCGCTGTCGTTGGTGATGGCGCTGAAGTAACTTGTGAACATTGTTGGATGGCGATGGTTTCCTGCGGGCGATCTCCAGTGATCCACCGCGACCGCGACACTACACGCTATACAGAGGGCATCAGGGCTCGGTGTAGTATTACCGCCCTTCACACGCCTCTATTAACACGCATTGTGCATATGGCACCTAGAGGCATATAGTTAGACCGTAGCTGAGACCTATCAGACTATCTCTTGGGTATTCACAAAGTTGTATGTCAATTATCAGCTTGACTCAATGCCCTGATCCTCTGCTGTGTGACTAAGAACTGGCGGGCAAAACCGCCCCAGATTTCGGGGAAGCGCCCAGCCGCCTTGAAATTATTACCCCCAACACAACCTTTGAGTGTAATTTCAAGAGGTATGTATGTCTAGATTATTGGACGTCTAGTTATTCTATCCCTTTAAGTTCCTCGATATCATATTTACAGCGTATGTTACGGTGGGAAGTGTAAAAAATCCCAATCTCCTTGAAGTACCTTCCAATAATGGCTCTGTAGCATCACCATTTCGGATTTTTAGTATGTTGAAGCGATAGATTATGCTGTTATACGTTTTTATGAAGTCATAAAGCTCAGTATGCGTGCACTATCCCTATTAGAACTAGGTTGATTAGGAACCATTGATCACCGTGGCTACAGCTGGCACCATGACCAATCCGCCTTGAAATCAACCAGCATGATGCGGTTCAAACAAGTAGCAACAGAAAGTTACTATGATAGATCGAAAGCCCCTGATCAGAGTAGAAAGCTTCAATGCTCAGTTAGAGTCTAGCTAGTCTGTGTGAGGAGTTATGGAACAAAAGATGTTGAACCAGAAGCCTCTTTTCCAGAAAATGGAGTGAAAAAGCCAGTATCACTAATTTCATTCTTACAATATGTAAAATTTCATCATGTTTGGAGAAACATGCTCTATTAACTACGGAATTACATAGAGCAGACTTTGTTTAGTTAGAATTCTGAGCAGCAGTATTCCCAATAGCAGGGTCGTGGAGATATTTGAGTTTAAATCCATGATTTTATGGCCGAGAGGCGGCCTCGGCTACCCCAGATCCCCGGAGACACGTTAGCGGCCATACGTAAACAGGCAACGCGCCGCACGGTGTACTCGGCACATTTGAGCCATTACTAACGACAGCAGACCGTTGAGTATCTGAAGCTTTCTGAGTGAATGGAAGCTATTAGAGATGATCTTTAGATGTAGTTAGGTTACCCAAAATGTGCTTGTGAATGGTACAATTGCTGATTTAACAAGGACAAGGCGCCTAGAAGCATGTTCTCTTGAAGTACCACGTTATTCGTAATCACCAGCGCCACACGAAAGATATCGGGGAGATAATTTCTGTACCATAAAGAAGCTTAGAGAAATTTAAGTAATAAGGATTAACTTTACTGAGCCTATGGGCTGCCTTGGGATGACTACTGGACTTTGGGATTTGAGATCCAGCAACTCCAGATAGCCCCAACCGCCCCATACGTGGAGCGTTTCCAACATGGAAGCCATGTGGATGCAGCCTACTGCACCCATGATGTGCAATCTTTAATGTGGTATATACAGTCATGCATTAGTTATGTGTTATGGAGGCGTAAATCTTAAGGTCATAATTCTGTATCATCTATCAGTGAGTCTGGCTTGAATGGCCACAGTTCAAACACCTTGACAATCTCCTGGAACTCCGAAGATGTCAAGTCTCTCACCTTTTTCTTTAAAAGGTCATTTGGTAGCTTCGTCATATAGTATTCATCTGCCCCTGGTCCCAAGTTTTTAGCACTCTCGAGAACTGTCTTGGTTCGGACAATCATCATGTTCTTCGTCACAAAATCCCAAGAGTACATGTTGGTGATATCATGATCCTTTGGATTGATCTCCAGTAGGGTCATTGGGTCTCCCGTTAGATCTCCCGCACTGAACACAAGAGCCCCGTCTCTTTCGACGGCAGTGGCAAACTTGGTGATCTTGCTGGTATCTGGTGTGGCGATGAGTCGGGTATCAGAGAAGGATTCCCTCACTAATGAACATTTGTGTCTTGCAGGGTTACCAATATCGGCCATAACCTTTATAGCAGTGGATTCAGGAACCCAAAGTAACATTCTGACGTTTCCAAATCGTTGGATCCAATTCTGATTACCAAGACATGCCAGCCACTGCATCAGAAGGGACTCTTCAGAGACGTATCCAGACAGGAGAAGCTTGGAGTGAATGTGATCTCGAGATTCGAATCCCGGGTGCAAGATTCCAGTCTTGTCATCTGACAGCTCTAGGTATGTTGACCAGTTATAGGGGTTCTTCTTGAAAAACTTGAAAGTGTGGTTTGAAGTCTCGGGTGAGCTGCTGAGTGCCTGTAGTGAACTCTCAATGTGCTTGCAATTATGTAGACGAGATTCCAAAAGAATGTGCTGACTTGGTTGCAGCCTATTGTATAATGACGACGAGAAGAGGAAGTTTCCTGGGTATACATCCAGAATAGTTAAACTGGAAGAGTCATAGTGGTAATTCAGTTTACTTGTGATCTGGTCTGCCACTGTGGGGCTATCGAGGAACGAGACACCCAAGTATTTTCGAAGGTTTTGAGCCTGTTTGACCGGCACCCGCACCATGGCCTTTGAAAATGTGAGAGATGTGTAGCGAGAGGAAGGGGATGAGCTGGATCCTTGAGCCTGTCTGTAGTAGAAGTAAAACACAAGTCGAAGCCAAGTCGAAGCCAAGTCCTCGAGATGCCCGAGAGATGGGGATGATTCCAAAATTTTCCCGCGAACTCCATGACGATGCTGCAGCTACACTTCACAACCAAATCGGAGATGGGGACGTGTTGATCAACAGAGTGTTCCACACCAACTCGACTCAGCACTCAGCACTCAGCACTCAGCACTCAGCACTCAGCACTCAGCACTCAGCTCCAGCACCAGCATGAAGATCAAAATTAAGGGCCTTGTCCCCAAGTCGGAGCCACAGAGCGAGCAGGAACCACCGAAGTTCAAGGTGCGCTTGCCCCTTCCCAAGTCCTCCTCCAGCACAGCGGCAACAACACCAACATCGACCGTGGCGGCTGAGGTCAAGGCACCACAGATCAAGATCAAGTTGGGCGGTACAAAGCAGAAAATATCAGCACAGCCCAAGGGACCTCAGACAAAGACAAAGGCTCCTCGCTTCAGGGTCAAGCCGACGCGAATTCCAGGAGACGGATACGACTCTGAGGATTCTGAGATCGAAGACGACCCACTTGTGGAGGAGGCTATTATTCTCAGAATGCTACCAGACCCGGAACTCGACTATGTCCGTCACTGTGTTGAAAGTGGCGATCTCAGTGGTATCTCCATTAAGTGGAAAGACAGACGACGCTGTTGGGTTTACGTCAATAAGACCGTGTATGTGGCCAAGCTCATGAGACTCCCCAACATCATCGAAACCAAGAAGTCAGTGGATAAGAAAAACATATTCAAGGCTGTCGACATTACAGAAATACTTGTGGTTCTAAAACGTGTTGGTCACGAGTCTGAGATTGACACCGTGTCAGCGCGTGAGGAGGAATATCACAGCGGCATCACTCCACCGATGAAGAATATCATTAAGAGCCAGTACCGCCGTGAACTAACTTGTGATCGCATTGAGGCAATTGAAGCACGAGTTGATGAGCTATTAAGAATGGATGACGAGGCTATGCAATCCACTTATGAGCTCGTGGATCCTGATAGCATTGTTTCTGCTAATGACGCTGCATCACAGATTTCAGCGCCTTCAAAACTGATAGACGAAGAAGAGTCTGCTGCCCACCTTCTACAAGCTACAATGGAACAGGAGCAGAATGATATCAACAAGGAGCAAGAAGAGCAGGAAGGGATCGATGATGGAATTGATGACTTGGAGCTGGAGTTGGAACAAGCGTTGGAAGGAGGAGACGGCCAAGAGGACGATGACGAGGACGATGATGATGACGATGATGACGATGACGATGATGATAACAGTGATCAAGAAGGAGGATTGCACCGTAAAGTGGAGGTGGATGAAGACGAACAGCATAATGCGTTGCTCAGAGATGAGATCAATGAGCTCGAGACTACAATCCAACAGACACAGGTAAGACTGGACAAGACAAGTAACGCTCTTCTCCGCGACAGATTCATCGGCAGTATCACCAAACTTGAGAAGGAGCTTGAGAATAAGAAGAGACAGCTTCGGATTGGAGAGGATAAGACTAGCTCAAAGAAGCAAGGTGAGGACAATTCAAAACCAAACTCTGCTAACAGAGGTAGTACATCCACTGTGGGTCAAGACATGGACGACGATGACGATGATGACGATGATGACGACGACGACGATGTCGATATGGAGGACGACGACGAGGCAGACGACCAGGAAAATAACCAAGAAGATAATGCCAACGAAAGTAATGAGGTGGAGATTGATGAAGCCGATTTGGAGGAATTATTCGGTTGATGAATACCATGATCCGGGGCGTCGCGATCTGTCAGTGCCGTTGCAAGCAGGCTGCAAAATAAATGTTGATCATACGTCCATGTTGCGCAGATACGTGATTAATGCTCTGCTTAGTAGAACTACAACAAAACCCCAACAAATACATAACAGTACCGAATGTCACTCAACTGGGTCACAAGACAGAACGATCCCAATCAACCCTTTGTACCCCTGCCAAATGAGGTAATCCAGTACAGTCAAGCCGAACCTGTGGTTGTTGAGCTCACTCCACTCAACCAACCGAAGCCCGAAACGATAACACTCAAGGGCAAAGTTTATCTTACTTCACAAAGACTCGTCGTACTATCTAGTCAAGGGTCAGGGAACGACAACTTTTCACTGTTGTATACTGATATCCTATCCCATAAGCTGGACATGCCATGGTTTGGGAGCAACAAGTACAAGGCGGCCTTCCGTATTTCGAATTCCAACGGTGGAATGAACTACCTCTACCAGTGGGAAATGCGGATCCTGTTCAACGAGGGTGGGGCCATGAGATTCGCAGAGAACTTCTCGAGCTTGAAGACCCGCTCTGATAACGACCAAAGTGAAGACCTGCCCGCCTATGGCGAGTGAACAAGTCCAGGGGCGGGGGGTGTGTGGGGCCGCGTGATAATTTAATATATGTTGGATGATTAGATGCCGCTTCTATTTTGGGAAGTCTAGAGATCGCCGGGAGGACAAGCGTTCCGCGTTCCGCCCGCTTTCCGGCGCGCGGGCAAGAATTGAAGGGCCAACCTTTCACAGCCTCCACAGGTTGCACCCAGGGCTTCTAGGCGGCTACAGGCAGGTACGCAGAGATCACACGCCAGGCCATGGACTTCAGCAGGGTCCCCAAAGAGGAGGTACAGAAGCTGTTCTACGTAAGTACACCATGCACACGGGTACCGCTCTATTGCATCGCAGCAACCCTGTGTCGCCACCTCCCCGGAGAGCAGGCGACCACCACAACACCAAGAAAGACGCATTGTTTACACTTGTTCACACCACGCGTGGGGCGCTTGCCGTGCCCAAGCGTTGGGGCCCAGTCCCGGGCTCAAACAACACGATCCATATACGCCGTCCCCCGATGATACCATTGAGACACCACCGTTGTTTGGGACAGCACCCACTGCGGTATTTGGGCCATCCACGAGTAAACATGAGCGCTTCATCCCAGGACCCGCTCTTTACCCAACCCCACGACGCTGCAATAGAACGATAATGCTTTGCTTTTTGAATAACAAATTACTAACTTTCACTTCAAGCGCTGGCAGCAGCTCAAAGCCCAGTATGGAGAGGGAGCTACTCAAAATGCTGAGTTTGTTCAGCTGTCAAAGTTGTTGAGGTCCATTTCAAGACAACAAGAACAAGCGAGACAACAACTCCAGCAACAGGCAAGGTCTCAAACTGGTTCTCCGATGATGGGCCAACATATTCCAATGCAAATGGCAGGGCAATTTCAAGGCCATAACCGCCAGCAGTCACAGCCCCTCGGTGCCAATGGCAACGGTTTCAACTCAGTTATGGGTCAATCTTCGTCACCAGGTATGCAATCTGCAACCCCTTCACAGATTCCAACACCCTCAATGGCCCCCCAGCAGATGCCACCACAACAGGCACCAAACCAAGGGTCAGCAGCACAGCGTGGGCCAATGCAAACAGGTCTTTTTGCCCCATACCAGTCTATTCTGCTCAAAGCACAGATTGCAGCATTTAAGTGTCTTGTGAAAAACATGCCAATCCCTCCTGAGGTGAATAACATCTTGATGTCGTCGATGAGAAACAACATGGCAAAGGGAACCTCTGCACCACAGATACCGGCTCATCCGCAGTCTGCTGGAGCCACTCCTCGACAGCCATCTTTATCACAACCTCCACAGCAGCCGCAACCGCCACAACCTATACCATCACAGACACCGCAGATGATGGGTGTTCCTCAGGTACCAGCACATATCTCTCCTCATGCGTCAGTATCTCATCCGGTCTCAAACGGGCCCTCTACAATCGTTTCTTCACAAGTGAGGTCACAACAACCTACACCAGTTATTTCAAACAAAATGACACCACCTGTTGAGCAACAACAGGCAAAGGAGATTCCTATCGCAGCATTGGAGAAGATAATGCCAATTGAGAAACTGAAGGCTGAACACCCTGAGATTACCACAATTGTCCCAGTGAACGATCCTAAGCTTGAAGTCCAGACATACGTTAAGCCTGTCCAGCAAGGCGAAGTTCCATATGAAGTTTTGAGCCATCCAAAGTCTAGAGTCATAACACCGGGTGTGTTTCCTTCTGGTCTTGACCTCTCAGGTGCTGCCCAGCTAAGAGAAGCTTCTATACAGCTTGAGATCGATGCCATGTTGAACGAGTTTACGTTTGACATTGAAAGCGTGGATGATGATGACACAGAGAAGCTCGATGACTTGATTGATTATTATGCTTTGAAGTTGCTTCCATTGCAGAAGGCAATGAGAGGACATGTTCTGAGTTTCAACTACTTCAAAAACTCCTTACTGACGAACACTCACCCAAACTTTCTTGCTAAGATAAGGAAGATCAACCTCATGGACGCATCGACAACAACGCATCTCCACATGCAGCAGGTCAGTCTGAAGAGAAGAA
Source organism: Petasospora maesae (assembly GCA_030563305.1). NCBI lineage: Eukaryota > Fungi > Ascomycota > Saccharomycetes > Phaffomycetales > Wickerhamomycetaceae > Petasospora > Petasospora maesae. Next base: position 59,385 of record JAKUBT010000044.1, read on the forward strand.
TCGAAGACAAGAAAAAGATTGACCAGATCGAGAAGCTGACCGCTGACTCCTCCATCATTATCAAACAGAGAAACTCAAAGAAAGATGCCATTCTGAAGTTTGGAAAGTCTATTGCTTCTGCTCATTCTGTCATTGAAAAAGATGAGCAGAGAAGAATCGAGAGAAATGCTAAGCAGCGTTTGCAAGCTTTGAAAGCTAACGATGAGGAGGCTTATATCAAGTTGTTGGACCAGACAAAGGATACAAGAATTACTCATTTGTTGAAGCAAACAAACACTTTCTTGGACTCTTTGGCACAGGCTGTTAAGGAGCAACAGAAGGAGACGCATGAGCACGCCAAGGCTACTGGTAGAGAGGTCAATGACGAGTTTGAGAACATGGAGGGTGAGGAGACAATTGACTACTACTCTGTTGCACACAGAATCAAAGAGGAGGTCAAAATCCAACCAAGTATTCTCATTGGTGGTGAATTGAAAGAGTATCAGCTCAAGGGATTGCAGTGGATGGTCTCTCTTTTCAACAACCATTTGAATGGTATCTTGGCCGATGAGATGGGTTTGGGTAAAACGATTCAAAGTATTTCCTTGATTACTTATCTTGTTGAAGTGAAGAAGATCTCTGGTCCGTTCTTGGTGATTGTTCCTCTATCTACACTCACAAACTGGAATTTGGAGTTCGAGAAATGGGCACCAGCTGTTAACAAAATCACATATAAAGGTCCTCCAGCTTCCAGAAAAATCATGCAACAGGACATCAGAACTGGAAATTTCCAAGTGCTCTTGACAACTTTCGAGTACATCATCAAGGACCGCCCACTTCTCTCAAAGATCAACTGGGCTCATATGATTATTGATGAAGGTCACAGAATGAAGAACAGTAACTCCAAGCTCTCATACACTTTGACACAGTACTACAACACTGACTATCGTCTTATTTTGACTGGTACTCCACTTCAGAACAACTTGCCAGAATTGTGGGCCTTGTTGAATTTCGTTCTCCCAAAGATTTTCAACTCTGTGAAGTCCTTTGATGAGTGGTTTAACACTCCATTTGCCAACACTGGTGGCCAAGACAAGATTGAGCTCTCAGAAGAAGAGACACTTTTGGTTATTAGAAGATTGCACAAGGTCTTGAGACCATTCTTGTTACGTCGTTTGAAGAAGGATGTGGAGAAGGACTTACCAGATAAAGTTGAGAAGGTGATTAAGTGTAAGATGAGTTCACTCCAGAGAGCCCTCTACCAGCAAATGTTAAAATGTCATCAGATGTTTACTTGTGATGAGAGTGGTGAGAATTATGTTCCAATCAAGGGTTTGAACAACCCTGTGATGCAGTTGAGAAAGATCTGCAATCATCCGTTTGTTTTCCAGGATATTGAGGACCTGATTAACCCAACTCATGAGACAAACAACAACATCTGGAGGGCTGCTGGTAAGTTTGAGCTTCTTCAACGTGTGTTGCCAAAGTTCAAAGCCACTGGCCATAGGGTTTTGATCTTTTTCCAGATGACGCAGATTATGGATATCATGGAGGACTTTTTGAGACTCAATGACTTGAAGTACATGAGACTTGATGGTTCCACTAAGCCAGATGACCGTACAGACTTGCTCAAACTGTTCAATGCCCCAGGTTCTGACTACTTTGCATTTTTGTTGTCTACTAGAGCTGGTGGATTGGGATTGAACTTACAGACCGCTGATACCGTCATCATCTTTGACACTGATTGGAATCCACATCAGGATCTCCAGGCCCAAGACAGAGCACACAGAATTGGTCAAAAGAACGAGGTCCGTATTTTGAGATTGATCACCGAGGATTCCATCGAGGAGGTGATTTTGGAGCGTGCTCATCAGAAGTTGGATATTGATGGAAAGGTTATCCAAGCAGGTAAGTTCGACAACAAGTCCACTGCTGAAGAACAAGAAGCTCTTTTGAGAGAATTGTTGGAGGCCGAAGAGAGCAAGAAGGCAGATGATGATGATGAATTGGATGATGACGAATTGAATGAGATCTTGTCCAGAAACGAGGGGGAGCTGGCTGTATTCAAGAAGATGGATGAAGAGAATAAAAACAAGAAGCTTTCTGGCCGTTTGATGACAGAGGCGGAGCTTCCAAAGGCATTCTCTAAGGATCCTGTTGAATTCATTGAATCGCAAGGCGCTATTGAGATTGAGCTTGGGCGTGGAGCAAGAGAACGTAAACAGATGCACTACGAAGACAACCTCACCGAGGAACAGTGGTTGAGAGAGATTGAAGGAGAAGCTTCGGATGAGGATATCGTTGATGAGGAAGAAGATTATGATACTCCAAAGAAGAAGTCGAAGAAGAAGAGATCTAGAGCCAAGAGAAACGAGTATGATGAGGAAGAGGAAGACGATGAAGAAGACGGCGTTGAGAAAAAGAGAAGAAGTGTCCCACCAATAGAGGCTGATTCTGGTGCATCTACTCCAGCTTCTGGTGGCATCTCACGTCCACGCTCCAAGAAGGGATCCGCTCCACCATCCCGTCGCACGACGTCCAAGGGTGCAGCTACAGCAAACCGTGGGCAGGTTCCTGCAAACCGCCTTCCAAGGGAGGAGACACTCACTACCGACCAACGTGATACATTGGATTTGCAATGTGAGAACATCTGTGAGGACTTGATTGACTTTATTAATGCGGAGGGCCGCCGTCTGAGTGATATCTTTATGGTGAAACCACCAAAGAAGTTCTACCCGGACTACTATGTGTTGATCAAGTATCCTATTGCATTTGACATGATCAAGAAGAGAATCCACTCGAAGATCTATCACTCACTCCGTGATTTCATCGAGGACATCCATCTCATGTTTGCCAATGCAAGAATCTACAACGAAGAAGGATCGATGGTGTACGAGGATGCCACTGAGTTGGAGAACATTGCATTGCTGAAGTTCCAGGAACTCGATGCTGATGCTGATGTTGATTTCACACAGTTTGATGAGGAGCACTTGACCAAGGTTGTTCCCAAGGCTGTGACTGCTGCTACCGACAACAATGCCGTGGTTCAGTAAGGCGAGTGATTGGTGTGCAAGCAGGCTAGCAGCCGTACTAATGTTAGATGACTTACTATACAAGAATCCCAGTGTAGTAGTATACTAGTAGTAGTGTGTCCCCCCGGCTTCTCCACAGCCTAGGCCCGGAGCACTTTCACATGCCAAAATGTGGCGTCAATTGGCCGAATCACATGCGCCTAAATTTTCTGCGCGCACGTGATCCGGTCGCGGGCCACAGCAGAAGTTCGTCGGGCGGTCGTATATAAGGGGAAAAAATTCCACCTCGTACACGTTTCTTCACCGTGAGATCTGGCCTCCCCCTTTCCTCTCTGCTCCAGCACTGCACCGCACACCCGTCTCCACGTCACTATGTCCACTGCTTCAGAGACTTTCCTCTTCACCTCCGAGTCTGTCGGTGAGGGTCACCCAGACAAGATCTGTGACCAGGTTTCCGACGCCATCCTTGACGCTTGTTTGGCCGTCGACCCACTCTCCAAGGTTGCCTGTGAGTCTGCTTCCAAGACCGGTATGATCATGGTTTTCGGTGAGATCACCACCAAGGCCCAGCTCGACTACCAGAAGATCATCAGAGACACCATCAAGCACATTGGTTACGACGACTCCGCCAAGGGTTTCGACTACAAGACCTGTAACGTTCTCGTCGCCATTGAGCAGCAGTCCTCTGATATCGCCCAGGGTTTGCACTACGAGCAGGCTCTTGAGGAGCTTGGTGCTGGTGACCAGGGTATCATGTTCGGTTATGCCACTGACGAGACCGACGAGAAGTTGCCATTGACCATCTTGCTCGCCCACAAGCTCAACAAGGCTCTTGCCGATGCCAGAAGATCCGGTGCCTTGCCATGGTTGAGACCAGATACCAAGACCCAGGTCACTGTTGAGTACAAGCACGACAACGGTGCCGTCATCCCATTGAGAGTTGACACCATTGTCATCTCCACCCAGCACGCTGAGGAGATCTCCACTGAGGACCTCAGATCTGAGATCAAGGAGCACATCATCAAGAAGGTTATCCCAGAGCACTTGCTCGACGACAAGACCGTCTACCACATTCAGCCATCTGGAAGATTCGTTATTGGTGGTCCACAGGGTGATGCCGGTTTGACTGGTAGAAAGATCATTGTCGACACCTACGGTGGATGGGGTGCTCACGGTGGTGGTGCCTTCTCCGGTAAGGACTTCTCCAAGGTTGACAGATCTGCTGCTTACGCTGCCAGATGGATCGCCAAGTCTCTTGTTCACGCCAAGTTGGCCAGAAGAGCTCTTGTCCAGTTGTCTTACGCCATTGGTGTTGCCGAGCCACTCTCCATCTTTGTTGAGACCTACGGTACCTCCAAGTACAGTTCTGACCAGTTGGTTGAGATCATCAGAGGAAACTTTGACTTGAGACCAGGTGTCGTTGTCAAGGAGTTGGACTTGGCTAGACCAATCTACTTCAAGACTGCCTCTTACGGTCACTTCACCGACCAGACCAACCCATGGGAGCAGCCAAAGCCATTGAAGTTCTAAGTGTGGTTTAACACTCACCTTATGAAACTGAAAGATGTTTTCAATGTACGAAACACAAAAACAACCACTTGAAAACATTCCACCCTATTGCTAATGATGCTTATGACCGTGCCAGTGCTCAACTCGCTGGTGCAAAGAAATTTATTTCCAAACGACATATCTTTTCTTCGCTTCACTTCCACCAACTTTTTGCCGCTTAATTGAACCTCCGTCCAAATCATCTCTTTTTGTTTAAACCCACTGCTATATAGAGCACCATGTCCCTCAACAGGCATACATAGATGGTCATCTCATGATACTTACTGTCGTAGTTGCCGTCGTTATTATTCGGACGCGGCGATGTTGATGCGATCTCGGCTCTCTTCCCTCTGAGCGAGATTTTTGTGCGCGGAGGATCATGGGATCATGGGCTCCTTGTGGGGCAAATGCAGAGGCAGCGCAAAAGGCGGGGCCCCGCTCCACAACAACGTTTCTTTATAAAAGGTGCCGATTTCCACCATTGAGAACCGTGTACATGCCAGCAATGACTGTTGACTTCTAAGCAGACCACCCAACACCCGTGGACACACACAATGCTCAGAGCAACACACTGGAAGCAGGCACAGCGCCTGGTGCGCCGCTACTCCTCGCAGCAGCCAGACCTCAAGAGCACGCTCAAGGCCGTGATCCCAGGGCGTGTGGAGCAGATGCAACGCCTCAAGAAGAGCATCTCCAGCTCTGGGGCCAACAGGAAAATTGGCGACATCACCGTGGCAGGCACCATCGGTGGCATGAGGGGCTACTCTGCGCTTTTGTGGGACGCATCCAGCGTGGACCCTGAGAAGGGCGTCACCTTCCACGGCAGCACCATCGAACAATGCCAGCAGTTCCTTCCCAAGCAGCAAGACGAGGCCACAGACCCAAAGAGCGAGTTTTTGCCAGAGTCCATGTTCTGGTACCTTCTCACTGGCCAGAGGCCCTCGCAGCAGCAGATTGATGCCTTCAGCGCTGACCTGGTTGCAGAGTCCGAGCTCCCACCGTACCTGGAGAAGATCCTGGACAACCTTCCAGCACAGACAATGCACCCAATGACCCAGCTCTCCATTGCCGTCTCAGCACTCAACAACGATTCAGAGTTTGCCAAGGCATACACAAGGGGAATCCCAAAGACTGAGTACTGGGAGTACACCTTCCAAGACTCTCTCACACTCATTGCGAAGCTACCAAGCATCATTGGCCGCATCTACGCCAACACATACCACAAAGGTGAGAAACTTGGAGAGATCGACTTCAACAAGGACTGGAGTTATAACATGGCCCAGTTGATGGGCTTCACAGAAGACTCCAAGAATATCAATGGACTGACTGGTGATCAGGGAAGAGATTTCGTCAATTTGATTAGACTCTACTGTGCTCTTCACGGTGATCATGAAGGTGGTAACGTGAGTGCTCATGCTACACACCTGGTTGGTTCAGCCCTCAGTGATCCTTTCCTCAGTTACAGTGCTGGATTAGAAGGCCTCGCTGGACCGCTGCATGGGCTTGCTGCTCAAGAAGTTGTGAGGTTCATTCTGTCAATGAAGAAGGCCATTGGTGGGGAAGTTGCCAATAGGGAGAAGATTGAGGCATACCTCTGGAGCCTGCTTAACTCTAAGAGAGTGATCCCAGGGTACGGTCATGGTGTTTTGAGAAAACCAGACCCTAGATTCAAAGCTATGATTGACTTTGGCACCAAGAGACCGGAAGAGTTTGAGAATGATGCCAACTTTCAGCTTGTGAAGAATCTGAGTAAGATCGCACCAGGCGTGTTGACGGAGCATGGCAAGACCAAGAACCCATTTCCTAATGTGGATTCGTCCAGTGGTGTTCTTTTCCTCCACTACGGAATGAAAGAACTGCTTTTCATCACTGTGATCTTTGGTGGATCAAGATCACTGGGTCCATTGTCACAGCTGATTTGGGATAGAGTGTACGGGCTTCCGATTGAGCGTCCAAAGAGCGTCACCTTGGAGATGCTGACTGCTGGGCTGTGAAGCTGCTTCCCGGATCTCAACGCGCACATAGATGATCTGTCTATATTTATTGCAATAAACACAACTATTTAACACATTACACACACTCAATGTAACCAGAAGTGACACCACAAGAGGTGCTGAGAGAGAAAAACTGCTGTTGAAGAGAAGCAGAAGGAGAAGCAGCCGGCAGCGCCTAAAGTTTAGCTCGGCCGAGCGCCAACTTCCCCACACTTCTGCTGCCGACGCGTGGCCTCTGTCACCTTGTCACCTACACCGCTGGGCCCGTTTACCAGAAGAGAAAGCCACTTGGGCACTCCAATGTCCGTGATCGGGAAAGGTCTGTGGTGCTGGTGGCTATAAAGTGGTGCGTATGTGGCCCTTTCTCCCCCCCTCTACCCTCTCTCCGTCACCACGATCAACGGCAGCAGCACTATTACGATGTTCAAGAGGCACCTCAGCGTCTCCGCAAGAAGAATGTCCGCCATCGTCACGGAGAACACGCGTCCAGAGCCTGACAAGGTGCTCAAGAACATTGCATCCTACGTCCACTCTTACAAGATCGACTCCAAGCTGGCATACGACACGGCAAGACTCTGTTTCCTTGACACTCTGGGATGTGGTCTCGCTGCCCTGAAGTACGAGCAGCCACGGAGGCTCATTGGCCCTGTTATTCCTGGAACAGTGGTTCCAAATGGTACGAAAGTCATTGGAACGTCTCACCAACTGGACCCGATCAGAGGTGCTTGGTCAATTGGAACTATCATCAGATGGTTGGACTACAACGATTGTTGGCTTGCTGCTGAATGGGGTCATCCTTCTGACAACCTTGGTGGAATCCTTGCGGTTGCTGATCACTTGACCAGACACAGCAAGAGCACTGGCGAGGGAAGAGTGTTCAAAGTCAAGGATGTTCTTGAAGGTATGATCAAGGCTCATGAGATCCAAGGCTGTCTTGCATTGGAGAACTCGTTCAACAAAGTTGGTCTCGATCACGTATTGCTTGTCAAAGTGGCCACCACTGCCGTCGTTGCTAAGATGCTCGGTCTCTCTGAAGAGCAAACCATTGATGCTTTGTCACAGGCCTTTGTTGATGGTCAGTCCTTGAGAACTTATAGACATGCACCAAACACCATGTCGAGAAAGTCCTGGGCTGCTGGTGACGCAGTCTCAAGAGCTGTGAATTTGGCCTACCACGTTAAGAATGGTGAGAGTGGCATGCCCTCTATTTTGACAGCAAAGACATGGGGATTCTATGATGTACTGTTCAAGGGCGAAGAGTTCAAGTTCCAGAGATCATATGGATCTTATGTCATGGAGAACGTTCTGTTCAAAATTTCATTCCCGGCAGAGTTCCACGCACAGACCGCTGTTGAAGCTGCCTTGACTTGTAACAAGAAGTTGCAAGAGTTGGGTAAGACATACAAGGACATCAAGTCCGTGAGAATCAGAACACAGGAGGCTGCCATGAGAATCATTGACAAGAAGGGTCCATTGTACAACTATGCTGACAGAGATCACTGTATCCAATACATGGTTGCCATCCCGTTGATCCATGGGCGTCTCACTGCTGATGATTACAGTGATGCCATCGCCTCCAATCCAGACATTGATGCACTGAGAGAGAAGATGTACTGTGCTGAGGATGAGCAGTTCACAGTTGACTATCATGCTCCGGATAAGAGATACATTGGAAATGCTTTGCAGATCGAGCTGGAAGATGGAACACTTCTTGATGAAGTTGTGGTTGAGTTCCCAATAGGACACAGAAAGAGAAGACAAGAGGGCGAGCCTGTGTTGCTCGCAAAGTTTGAGAGACATGTTTCTGAACACTTTGAAGATAAGTCTAAGGTTGATGCCATCTTGAAGGCTAGTGCTTCTCCAAAGTTGGATGAGATGGATATCGATGAGTACGTTGACCTGTATGCGATCTAGCTCCAGGCCGCCAGTGTGCAATGCCGCTCGGGGGTATGGAGATCATAAATAGCTAACTAGTAACAAGTAGTTGTCAACAGTCAGAGCCTGAAAGAACCCATAGTAATCGAAGTCCTAGGAATTATCGCTGATGAAGCACCACATAGTATCGTACCAATACATAGATTGAAAGATCAAGTCACGTGACTCTTATATGGGGTTACCCGGAACACACGTCGCGGAAGTGGGAGGCGGCGGAAGATCATCAACAACTGACAAGGGCACCACAGAGTGGCAAATCGCCCTCGCCCTCCAGGTGACCTCTTCTACACCACCAATACAGCGCACCAGCAAGGACATCCACACACACAATCGCAATGTCCACACTCGAAGAGCTCGCTAACCAACCAGAGGAGGAGGGCCTTGATGAGGAAATCCTTTCCTCCACCACAGATGACATCAGTAACCGCACAAGGCTTCTCGAGAACGATATCAAAGTCATGAAGTCCGAGATGCAGAGACTGTCTCACGATAAGCAGGTGATGCTGGAGAAAATCAAAGACAACAAGGAGAAGATTGAGAACAACAAACAATTGCCATACCTCGTTGGTAACATTGTGGAGCTTTTAGACGTGGAGGCCGAGGAGGAAGCCAACAGTGAAGGTGCCAACGTTGATCTAGACTCCACAAGACAGGGAAAATCCGCCGTCGTGAAAACTTCAACGAGACAAACGGTGTTCCTACCGATGGTGGGCCTCGTGGATGAGGAGAAGCTCAAACCAAATGATCTGGTCGGTGTCAATAAGGATTCGTATCTTGTCCTAGATACACTTCCTGCTGAGTACGACTCCAGAGTCAAGACCATGGAGGTCGACGAGAAACCACAAGAGACCTACTCGGACATTGGTGGTCTGGACAAGCAGATCGAAGAGCTCGTGGAGGCTATTGTGCTCCCAATGAAGCAGGCTGAAAAATTCAAAAAACTTGGAATCAAAGCACCAAAGGGTGCTCTCATGTATGGACCACCAGGTACAGGAAAGACGTTACTTGCCCGTGCATGTGCAGCACAATCCGAGGCCACATTCTTAAAACTTGCTGCTCCACAATTAGTGCAGATGTTCATTGGTGATGGTGCCAAGTTGATTCGTGATGCATTTGAACTAGCTAAGGAGAAGGCACCAACTATCATCTTCATTGATGAATTGGATGCCATTGGTACAAAGAGATTCGACTCTGAGAAATCTGGTGATAGAGAGGTTCAAAGAACCATGTTGGAATTGCTTAACCAATTGGATGGTTTCGGTTCCGATGATCGTGTTAAGGTTCTTGCGGCCACAAACAGAGTTGATGTTCTCGATCCAGCCTTGTTGAGATCCGGTAGATTGGATAGAAAGATTGAGTTCCCATTGCCATCAGAAGAAGCCAGAGCATCCATTTTGCAAATTCATTCCAGAAAGATGACTGTTGACGGTTCTATCAACTGGCAGGAGTTGGCCAGATCCACAGATGAGTTCAACGGTGCCCAGCTTAAAGCCGTTGTTGTTGAAGCTGGTATGATTGCCCTCAGAAATGGTCAGTCGAGCGTCAAACATGAGGATTTCATTGAAGCAATTGGTGAAGTGCAGGCAAGAAAGACAAAATCCGTTTCTTTCTATGCTTAAAAGGCATCATCCCTCGCATATATAAACATTTGCTACGTTGTTGTACTCTATGAATGATCATGACAGGCATTAAATTTCAATTGGCTCCCCCCATTGCTTCATCCGTAATAGTAGATTGAACCGCTGGTTCCAGCGAGGGCGACTTTACTAACCTCTCTGGTGTTCCAACACACTCTGGTGATAGCTCTTGGATCCACTTTCAACTTGGTAACCACTTTACATGTCTTCCAATCCCAGAACACAGCATTACCTGCAGAGTCTCCACTCATCAGAATCTTTCCATCGGGAGAGAATCCAATGTCAATGCCAAATCCAGCACAGTTGTGGCCTGTGAACACTTTCTTCTTATTAGTTTTGTATCTTCCGGAGGCACCAAACACCATGACGGTGTTGTCCATAGACTGTGCGGCAAAGTATTTTCCCGATGGATGAACTTTCGTAACTGGCATCGAATGAAGAGTCGGGTCAGAGATAAGCTTAACTGGAATGTTGACTTGAAGGTCCCATACACGAGCGGTTTTATCCTCAGATGTGGAAACGAATCTCTTGGTCTCTCCATCATCCAAAAAAGTGATGCTGTTGACAGATCCCAAGTGATGGTCATATGATTGGATCATTTCATGCTTGGAGATATCATAGTGCTCGATCTTGTGATTTGCCAGCCCGACCAGGAATTCGTTGTCATCAAATGGGTTAAAGCTGACGGCGTTGGGTACTGAGGTGAGTTTGAACCACGATATGCACACTCCTGTCTCTGTGTTCCAAAGCTTGATAGTCTTATCGTAACTCGCACTTAAGAATCTTGTCCCATTGTTGTTGAAACTGATATCCCGTACTGGTTTCGAATGTCCGTAGAACCCTCTTAAAAGTTCTCTTTTGTGGTATACTTCCCAGAGATATATTTTGCAATCATTACCACATGACAACAGCAGATGATTTGATCCGGGGAAGAATTTGATAGCATTCGTTCCATGACTGTGACCATTCCACTTATGGATCTGCTTCTTTGGCACGAAACACTCTTCTGGTCCTCCACTTTCACTTGTCAAGTTAACACCCACGTCAGTAGGAACGTGCATGTACGTTCTTCCTTGGTAATCGTGTTCCGATGATCCCAGAAACTCTGTGGTCTCACTCTCTTGTTCTTCCTCTTCACTCTCGGAGTCATTTTCAGAACCCTTAAAGTCCTCTTGCTGAGCTTGATTATCGTCTTTCTTCTCCTCTTCTTCTCTTTCATCATCATCTCCTTCTTCTTCTTCGTCGCTCGAGTCCTTGTACTTGGACCAGGGTCCCACATAGGCTGTCTCTCCTGTGGCTTCGCCAACAACGCCCTTGTTGTTTCGTCTTTTCTTGATTGCCCTGGAGTCTTTCTTTGTGTGCCTCAGCTCGGTGATGTCTCTCTTGTTGTGTTTCATTGCGCTTTGGGAGTCCCCCACGATGCTGTTGGTGGAGGAGCTGTGTATGCTGCGTGCGTATCCCAGGCGCTCGAAGGTCCTGCGCTGTGCCTCGAAGGTATGTTCATCAACAGACTCCTTCATGGCATATCCAGCGTTCCCGGCCCTCACTGTTTTGTGTGTTTCTGATACCTGCAGTTGTTGTTGTTGTTGTTGTTGGTGATGGGGCGCCACTACCACTTCTGTGGAGACGGCCGGGGCAGCCTCCACTCTGCGCATCACCACGACGGATGACGGCTGATGCTGCACCGTGGGCACGCTCTCGTCCTCGCTGGAAGAGTATCCGGACACTAGGGCCATTCTTCCGCGTATCTGTGCTGTTGTAGTTGGTGCAGGTGGTGATGGTGATGGTGATGGAGCTGATGAAGATGATGATCAAGCTGTCTAGTGCGCGAAGAGATGAAAATTTCTAAACACAACAGGAACAGACAACAAGCGATGAGCCCCACCACCAGCTGCATCTACTGCACCAAACCAGCAAGCTAACGACAATGTCCAAGAGAAGAATCGAAGACGAAGAGGAGTCCGACATCGACATCAGCAGTACCGACTCTGTCCGTATATCTGAACCCCTGCCCTCAAAAGAGGCCGAGATACTAACCACCGCAACAGGAGAACGAAGACCAGGAGGAGGATGGAGACATCATCGACATCGATTTTGACTTTTTCGATGTGGACACAGAGGTCGACTTCCATGCTGTCAAAAACCTGCTGCGTCAGATGATCGGCGAGGCCTCCAAGAAGCTCAACCTTTCTGCTCTCACAGACCTCGTGCTGGGTGCAACCACCACCACCATCAAGACAGAGGGTAAGGAGTCAGACCCATACGCATTTCTGGCACCAATCAGTATGAAAGACGCCAAGTCTTCAGACTACGTCAAGTACATCCACAAGGCCGATCTTGAGCTCTCTACACAGCTCAACAAGGTGTCCAACAAGCGTGTTTCACTGCTCATGTCCGAGCGCTTCATCAACATGCCTATCCAGGTTGTGCCCGCCATGTACAAGATCGTCCTCGAGGAGGTGGCAAAGGCCGAGTCCGAGCACTTTGACTACTACCTCATCCCTTCCAGAAAGTACGAGCTCAACGATGAGGCCGACGACAACGAGAATAAGCGTGTCAAGAGAGCAGCTGTGGAGGTTGACTACTATCACCACGAAGATCAATTCTTCGAGCAGAACGCACTTCACTACACACAACTAGAGTCCAAGGATGGAATCATCCAGACGTTCATTCTGATCGGACATGATGAACTTAACAAGTCCATTGGCCAACTCGAAGATGCCATTGCAAACTCTATGTAAAATTTGGAACACAATATTGATGACGGTTTTGATTATTTCCGGCTGTACCCTCATTTGGACCATGGATCAATGGCAATAATAGATCCATACTGTCCATTGGCAGTGTTGTGTAGTTGCCACCTATAACCTTCATGATCCAGCCATAACGTTAGGGGCTTTGTGGTCTTCTTATACTCTGTATGGTCATAACTCATCCATGGGACCACTAGGTACACTATCGTGCTTTGCTTCTTTGACTTGTTCTTAACCTCATTGATGGACGACTTGAGTTGTTCAATTGCCTCGTTGAACTCCAGCCCATGAAATTCAAACCACACTTCATCGTTTGTAGTTTCGGAATAGTTGTAGAGCTCATCGTCAGCCAATTTGAGAGAATTAAAGCACTTCTGTTCACATTTGTTTGCTCTATCACTCATCTGCTTGGACTTGGCGCCGTCATTGGATCTCCAGGCATCTGTGGATATCTGGGCAAACTTCTTTCTTTGGGACTCGTACTTTATGGCATTGGTACGATGTGTCATGTAGTTTTTCAGGTGTTCGTCATCAACAGCTTCCCATGGGATTAACTTTGGTTTCTTTAAAGGCTTGACAATTGCAATTGCAGATGATGTTGGTGGCGGTGTGATATATGTATGTGATGGCTGCTGTGGTATAGGTGTGGAGAATTGAATTGGAACCGGTGATTGTGATGGAATAAATACTGATGTGGTTGCTGCACTTGCGGGTGTGAAGGTTGATACAGAGCTTGGGTTGAACTTCTTCTTGGTCTTTGGAGCAGCTGACCCCAGCACTGGGAACAGCTCCTCTGCAGCAGGTGATTCAGAAAGTGGCGGGTAATAAACAGGTATTGGCGATTCTTGATACGTTGACTCAATCTGCGGACTGTCATATTCTGCGAGATCATCCAGACTATGTTTGAAGAGACAATCATCACCAGCGGCACAATGTCCGTTCAGCCAAAACGAACAAACTCTTCGTTCAAGGTCATGACTAAATTGACAGTCAGACCGGAGGCATTGACCATGCTTGAGCAAGAAAGTACATATGGCCTTGTTCTTCCTCGTTGGATCGAAAAATGGCTGAGAAGAAGCTGGCAAGTTTGCTGGTTTTAGATCCTCCGATTGGCTCTGTTTCATTTGATCGATCAAAAGCGCAGCAGCATCCAAGACGCTGTATCCCGATGTCTTGAGAGCCTGGTTAATTCTCAGCTTCGAGACTTGTCCATTGAAGATCGAACTGATGCGATCAATTGGGGACATCACTGTGGTTACAGGACGTTCTATGTTACCGTACAGTTCTTGTTTCAGATCATTTGTTCTCTTAAGCAGGTCGTCATAGCGCTTGTCATCCTCATCCTGTGCTGTGGCCTCGATGCTTTTTTGCTTTTGCTGTTTGGGCTTCTGCGGTGAGGCCTGGTTCATGGCATCGAGCTCCATGAACTGTCTTTCGAGCTGGAGTCTGCGCTCCAAGTTCGGGATGTCGATCTTCGTTTCAACATCCTTCACATTGACGATGGTTGGCCTCTGTTTCCTCGATGGGTCCTGGTGCCTCCAGATTATGTCCATGGCAATTTTCTGCTGCTGCTTGGGGCTAACAGTGGGGTGTCTGGCCTTGACGAGCTCTTCGACCTTGTCGAGCCTATCCTCCTGGAAGAGCGACTGATCATCGAGTACCGCAAAGCACTGCTGCTCCAGAGCACTCATTGTTTCAAGTCTTGCGTATCTGTTGATGAAAGGGCGTATATATTCACACCTGGAAGAGCAAGATCAAGGAATAGGGGGACGCAAAGCGAAGGACGTATGTGCGTGGTAAAAGTCCAGCATTGGCCTCGAAGATCCGATGAGCCCAAAGTGCGATTTTCTTTCTGGGAGCATGTGCTGGACCTACCATTTTTTTTGATCCGCGAGTCACGTGACCGTGTAGTCTAGCGGACTTTCAACTTTCAACTTTCAACAGCATCTCTCATGATCGAAGTACAGTTCTGAGCATTGCGGAATTAGTGGGTGGGGATCCATGGGATTAGCGGGTCTGTCAAGCGGTATCGATGGCCGATGGTATCCCGGTATCCCGTCTCCTATGCTATGGAGTGTATTTAACCTGGTGCTCTTGCTCTCTTTCTCAACCAATTGAACCCGCATGACAGCAAGCATACAACAGACGACCTGATCAAACAATGTCAGACGAGCAGCTTTGTGAATGGACGAGACTCGGCAAGTCAGGCCTCAAGGTATCCAAAGTCATCGTGGGATGCATGTCCTACGGCTCCAAGACATGGGCCGAATGGGTTGAGGACGATGAGGAGAAAATCTTTAAGATCTTGAAGAGAGCTTATGACAGAGGTATGAGAACCTTTGACACCGCTGACCTTTACTCCAACGGTCTCTCCGAGGTGATCTTGGGAAAATTTCTTAAGAAGTACAACATCAAGAGAGACAAGGTTGTGATCCTCACTAAGGGATTCTGTCCAATTGACGAAGACCAAGAACTCACACAATTTGACATCTACACTGACAGTATTGATCTCATCAACTCCAAGGGACTCAGTGCTAAGCACTTGGTCGATGCACTCGAGGGCTCAGTGAGAAGATTGGGAACTTATGCTGACTTGTACCAGATCCACAGATACGATGACGAGGTCGAACCGGAGGAAGTGATGAGAACTCTGAACTCGCTTGTGGAGAGAGGATTGACCAGATATATTGGCGCATCCAGTATGAAAGCATACCAATTTATTGAGCTCCAGAACGTTGCAGAGAAGCATGGCTGGGCCAAATTTGTCTGCATGCAGAACTACTACAACTTGCTGTACCGTGAGGAAGAGCGTGAAATGATTCCCTACTGCCAGAGAACCGGTATCGCCATCATTCCTTGGTCTTCTGTTGCTAGAGGTATCCTTACCAGACCGCTTTCCAACACTCAAGTCACCGAGAGAATGAAGGCGGATGCGCACACCAACGAGTATCTTGGACTCACCCAACTCTCTGAGGCAGACGCAACAATTATCAACAGGGTTGAAGAGCTCTCCAAGAAACACAATGTGTCAATGGCTGTCATCTCATCAGCCTGGGTCGTTGCAAAAGGTGCCCTTCCGATCATTGGCCTGAGCAGCGAGAAGAGAATCGATGATGCAGTGCTCAGCTCTCAAGTGAAGCTGACTCAGGAGGAAATCTCTTATTTGGATGAGCCATACGAGCCAAAGAAGGTCACTGCTATCTGAGATGTCACAACTTGGGAACCATATGTCAGTTCTACTATAATAGAAACCATATGATTCCAAACTCTCTGAGCTCTCGTAGACACTGGGGCCTAGGGCCTAGGGCCTAGAGTAGCAGTACTTTGTTGATCACGTGACAAGAAGCAAAGTAGTACACTCCTACTGTACCGCCAACTCGCAAGGTTCCAGCACCGAGCACCACCCCTCACGCTGGTTTTCCCCAACCTTCCACGCAGCGTGTCTGCTCGTCCAATCGGCTGTCATGGCCATACAACAACCTACAAGTCGTGCCACTTCCACGGATTAGGGGCTCCGCTGCTGATTGGGAACCACGCTTCACGAAGGGCCCACGGTGCTCTTGGGATCAAAATTAGCCGGTGATACTTACCTGTTGTGCGGTCCTGCTCCCCACAAGACCCTGTCGCTCAGGCATATAAAGTGACACCTTTCCCCTCCACAGGCCATCTCAGCTCTCAAACATTGGCCATCAGCAAGCAGCCAAAAGCAGGAAACGGGAAACCTCAAACCATGTCAGACGAACAGCTTTGTGAATGGACAAGATTTGGCAAGTCAGGCCTCAAGGTCTCAAGGGTTATTGTGGGCTTCATGTCTTACGGCTCCAAGACGTGGGCAGAATGGGTTGAGGATGACGAGGAGAAGATCTTGAGGATCCTCAAGAAAGCCTACGACATGGGTATGAGAACCTTTGACACAGCAGATTGCTACTCCAACGGTCTTGCTGAAGTTATACTCGGAAAGTTTTTGAAGAAGTACAACATCAAGAGGGATAAAATTGTCATCTTCACCAAGGGCTTCTTCCCAATTGACGATGACCAACAATTGTCACAGTGGGACCTTTACAGTGACAGTATTGATCTCATTAACTCTAAGGGTCTCAGTGCTAAGCACTTGAACGACGCACTCGAGGGCTCAGTAAGAAGACTGGGAACTTATGTTGACTTGTACCAGATCCATAGATATGACGACACTGTTGAGCCAGAGGAAGTGATGAGAACATTGAACTCGCTTGTGGAAAGAGGCTTGACCAGATACATTGGTGCATCCAGTATGAGGGCTTACCAGTTCATTGAGTTCCAAAACGTTGCTGAGAAGCATGGCTGGGCCAAATTTGTCTCTATGCAGAACTACTACAACTTGCTCTATCGTGAGGAAGAGCGTGAGATGATCCCATACTGTCAGAGAATCGGTGTTGCTCTCATACCATGGTCCCCTGTTGCCAGAGGTATTCTCACGAGACCCGCCTCCGCCACATCTGAGAGAATGAACAGTGATGGCCACGTTGCCGAAGCCCTTGGACTCTCCCATCTGACCGATGCAGATACCACCATCATCAACAGGGTTGAAGAACTGGCCAAGAAATATAATGTATCCATGGCTGTTGTTTCCTCCGCTTGGGTTATTGCTAAAGGTGCTTTGCCAATTATCGGTATCAGCAGTGAAAAGAGAATTGATGATGCCGTCTTGAGTTCTCAGTTCAAGCTGAGCGAGGAGGAGATCGCTTACTTGGATGAGCCATACGAGCCAAAGAAAGTTGTTGGAATGTGAAAACTCGTTAGTTTTAAGCTACAGTACATTTAACAAGTTTCGTCCTTACATTGTAGAAAGGCCTAGTCCCTCAATTAGAACGATTCTACATTGTGTTTTTTCATTGCAGCATGATGATGATCCATTTCATGGAAAGGCTATATGATTTTTCTACTTCTCCTCCTTCTCTGGCTCTGGAGCCTTCAAGGACTTCTGTGGAGATGGGTTGAGAACAAACTCAGCATCGAGAAGGGTGATTTCTGGGTTCAATGTCAAACCGAAACCAGGCTTGTCAAGCACGGACACATCAAGGAAACCCTTGTATGGGATAGGCTCGTCAATGAAGAGACCGCCAAAGACTGGAAGCACAGCGGTGGAGTCTGGGGAGTTGGCCAAGTACTCCTGGAAAGGTGTGTTCTGCTGAGAGACAACGAAGTGGTAGGAGTAAGGACCAGAAGCGTGTGGAACAACTGGAATGTCATAGGCAGCAGCCTGTGCAGCGATCTTAACGAGCTCGGTCATACCACCAACCCACATGACATCTGGTTGAACAATATCCAAGTTTCTTCCCTCAATCAACTTTCTGAAACCGTACTTGGTGTACTCGTGCTCACCAGTGGTGAACTTGACATCTGGGTGAGCTCTCTTGATCAAGGCGAAACCGTCAAAGTCATCTGGGTGCAACACCTCTTCCCACCAGTTAATGTTCAAGTGCTTGGTGGCAGTGACCAAGTCAATGATGTATGGAACGTTCAAAGACATGTAACAGTCAACCATGAGTGGGAAGTCTGGTCCAACAGTGTTTCTGTGCTTTGTAAGGAACTCCACGTTCTTCTTAAGACCAACGTGACCTTCATCTGGACCAAATGGCAATGCAACCTTACCACCCCAGAAACCCATGGACTTGGCAGCATCAGGTCTTGAACCAGTACAGTAGAAGTCCAAACGCTCTCTTGTGGCACCACCAATCATCTTGTACACTGGCTCGTTTCTGATCTTACCGAGAAGATCCCAGAGGGCCAAGTCAACAACGGAGATGACAGCAATGGTCACACCCTTTCTTCCGTAGAACATAGAGGCTCTGAAGAGCTTATCCCAGATGAGGTTGAGATCTCTTGGGTCTGCACCTTCCAAGAATCTGTTGAAATGGTTGTGAACGATCCAGCATGCAATTGGTCCACCGAATCCTGTGGCGAAACCCTTTGTACCGTCAGTGGCCTCAATCTCAACACAGAAGGAACCGAGGACGTTGATACCCCAGGAAGTTCTAGACTTTCTGAACTCTGGGAACTTCGACATTGGGTTGGAAATGTCGGAATCGACGAGCCAGTGGCCCTTCTTGACATCGTGGTAGTCACCACCAATTCCCGGTCCTGGGAGGAGGAAGGTTCTGACCTTCTTGATCTTTGGGAACTGCGTGGTCATGTTGTTTTGTATTGTTGTTGAACAGGGAAGGGAAGACCGAGTATAGAGAGAGGGTGGTTTTTCAAGGGGTGGACAGATTGCCCGCTTTATATTTGATCCTAGCACGCGGACGTCTCCACACTTTCGCTTCCCCGGACTCAGGGCGGCACAACAACGCACCGAGCAGGACTCCGGCGCAGCTTTCTACCGGTCGGGTGCGAGGAACCACGTGACCACGTGACCGCATGCTGATGATGAGCGTATAAATCACTCTGCTTGAGTTCTGCTGGGCTGGCCGGGGGGCTTTTGCCGAAACTACTACGTGGTACTACCTTACGCATATAGGTTCAAGTGTCGTGTTCATTTCATCGCGTGACGGGTCTGGTTGTACCCTGCAAGGATAGGATTCAAGGCTTCAAGTTCATATCTTGGAACGACCCAGAGCCGTTGATGTCCATGGCCAGGAAGTTGAAGAAGTCATCATGTGTCAGTTGGAACTCATCAAAAGGCAATGAGCTTGTAGTTTGGAAGTTTGCAAGCGCTAGCTCAGATGATCCAGCTCCTTCAAATAGACTATGGTGATGTGATCTCCTTTGACCTGCAGCTTCTGAGTCTGGTCCTCTTCTCGCACTGTTACCGGCCACCCCATTCATATTATTGGACCCCGCACCAAGACCTTGATTAGCTCTACCAGCCATCTTGTTGAACCAGAAGAACAGCGAATGCGAGCCAATACGCATGTCTGCAAACACCTTAGCAGGTTCACGTGTTTCTCCTGTAATGTTTTCCTCTTCATCAGAATTGGAACCATCCTCATCTCCACCAGCACGACCACCGGCCATATTCTGTGCATAATTCTTGCTGAAAGTCTGTGTCACATATGAGAGGTCCGATGCGTTGAGGAATTGAAGGATCTTGTAGTAAACCATCGAGCTCTCCCAATAACAGCCAATTTTGTATAGTACATCTGAGAATGTGAGTATGATATTTTGGTAGAGCTCCAACTGTGCGGGATCCAAAGTTGAGTTGGTTGATTGATAGATGACATTCACAAACAAGATTCTGAAGTTCACCCAGATGAAAAATCCAAAATGAGGTCCTAACTTCTCGAAAATCTGTGTATCCTCCAAGACCACTGGCAAGGAAGAGATGAAACGGTAAACCTTTTTCACAGAGTCCAGACATTGTGTCTTGGAATCTTCAGATGCTTTGAAATGTTCAGATTCACCATGAGGGTACCCAAAGGAAGAATGAAGCTTGATCAAGGACGTATAATAGAACACGAACAACAGACAGTCGTATGGTTCAATTTTCGAGTTGTCTCCCTTTGAGAAACTCCCACTATCCAAAAAGTGGTGATATTTGTGCGGTAATGACGTTACCCACACAAACAGCTGGTTCTCCAAGGTCTTGAATCTCATTCTCCAAGTCATAACTTCTGTACTGTTGTTGATGTCAAACTCTTCAATCAGGAAAGTTTGAATATCCCCCACAATTTTGTTGAGCTCAATGTAGTAAGCGAACGAATCATAAAGTGCCTCATGTGAATTAGTTGAGAAGTCCTGTGATGCGGTTGTGTGTGGGCTTTCATTAAACTGATCAGTTGATTTCGGTGTTGCCTCAACGGTCTTCAAAGTACGAACCTGTTGTGACATTGGATTTGAAATTGCAAAATTCTCCCATCTTCCCCCTGAGTTCCAGTAGCTGAGCTTCAAGGGCAAGAGAGCAGTGATCTTTGGAGATTTGAGCTTCATCTCGTGTGATGATGAGATGGAAAAGATCTTGTCAAGGATGTATATACACCAAAAACAATGACGGCGAGATTCTTCATCAACCCAGTCTTTTGGCTTCCTTAAAAGATTCAAAGATCTATTGGAGATGGATTTCGATTTGCGACGTGCAATGTCACCTGTGGTGACGGAGTCATGAGCCGATGTTGCACTGTCTGGGGAATCACCAGCGCCCAAGAGCACCCTGACAGCTCTTTCTACCCCAAGCTTGAGGTATGTGGCATAGTCAGCTGCAATGCTGACATAGTTCCAAGCTTCTGGGACTTTGACACTTCCAGACAAACAATCATATGCGAGTAGAGTCATGGCTTGTAAATTCTCAATGTTAACTTTCTTTAATGCAGATGAAATAATGGTCTCTTTACAGGACTCATAGCATGCCTTCTTGTGCTCCAAAGTCATCTGATCGGACCCAAGAAACTTCAAAGAGATGAGAACCACGGCGTAGAGAATCAAGGGTGGTTCAGTTCCCAGTTGCAACTGTTTGATGCTCTTTACCAAGTATTCAGCGGCGGATGGGTGCAATAGGGGGAAAATTGGGGCGACACGGGCAAAGAATATTTCGACAAGAAGGAGACACTGCGCCTCTGAAGGGAGTGGGAATCTGTGGGTTTGATCTGGATTCAAAAGAGTCCGTATTTGTAGTGTCTGCTTTGTCCTCGATTGGTTGGATGGGTCTTGCCTACTCTGCGATTGTGCTGATCTGTCCATCGGTGTGAACCCTGTTGAGTTTGCAATGAGTCCCTGTGGTTGTGTGATACCATCACCGAGTTCTATCACAGTGCCACGAAGAAGTCCAAGCTCCTCTCGAAGCTTGTCGAACTCGCCCTCGAGGAAGTCCATTCTTTGGTTCATGCTTCTGCCATACCCGGGCTTGAGGCCTGGTTTCTTAGCGTAGGAGTAGGTACACTTTTGGTTGTATTTTGCACAAAAGCTGCACTGTTGCTTGACGCCTCCACCATCGCACTTGACCTTTTTCGTCTTGCAAAAGTCACAGCTCTTGGACAGCTTCGAGGGCTCTGTGCCTGCTGGCGGAGGGATTTCCTTGGACTTGTCGTTGGTGGGCTCCAGGGGCAGGGGCAGCATGGGCGATGAAGAGGAGGCCTCTGTTGTGAGATCTCGACGTGCTCTCTTGCGGGCGCCCGGGGAACGGGGCTGCGCAGCTGGGGGCACCATTGCTCCTTGTGTGCGAGGGGTGTGTGAGGGAGAGTGCACTGTGCACCGTGGAGAGTTGCTGTGTGTATTTCCCGGCCAGCGTGAGCGAGAATAGAGTGTGGTGCCTGTGAATCTTCACCGGGTCGAGTTGCAGGTGCTCTTGGAAATTCAAATTGGTGCTCGCAGCCCAGTCTTGAATCGTCGAAGTTTTTGCTTTTGCTCCTTCCGTGACTCGCAGTTCCGCAGCTCGCCATGAGCCTTCCGCTGGCACCACGGTGAGCGCCTGCCTAGTCACGGAACTGGCCACCCGCCCACCGCACGCGCGCTCCCCACAATTTTACCCCAGACTTGTGCCTGCCCGCCCGGAGCGTCTTTGCCCCGGCACCACCCCCCCTGTCCCCACGATCCGCCGCCCTGGTGCGCTGTGCCGGCAAATCAACTGGACGAGCCACCCTGTGATCCTGTGGTGCTCTAGCTGTGCCTGGGGGTGCCCTGGGTCCACCGGAGCTGTGGCGGTTCTGCTCCTCCTCACGCGTCTTATATAGTGCTGCTTCCGTCCCGTCCGTCGATGGGCCTGGTGTCCCTCTGGTGTCCCTGGTCCCGTTGTTCCTCTTTCACCACACACACACAAAAACACAGCAATGACTGCCCCGCCAGCACCGGGAATCTACACCCCAGTTCCAACGTTCTTCAAGAAGGACCTCAAGACCATTGACTTCGACGCCCAGGTGGCCCACGCCAAGTACCTCGAGAAGAATGGCATCGTCGGCCTCGTCCTCATGGGCTCCACAGGTGAGAACGCCCACCTCACAAGGGCAGAGCGTGCCTCCATCATCCAGGCAGTCCACAACGCAGTTCCTAAGCTCACAATCATTGCAGGTGTTGCCGCAAACTGTCTAGAGGACGCCCTCCAGGAGGTGGAATCCGTGAAGGCTGCAGGTGCATCTTATGCACTCGTCTTGCCTTCTTCCTACTTTGGTGCTTCTATCAAGCAGCAGGGTATCATTGACTGGTACACCGAGCTTGCAGATGCCGCTACTCTCCCAGTGATGATTTACGTCTTCCCAGGTGTCTCCAACGGAATCTACGTGGACCCAGCCACCATCACAAAGTTATCAGCACACGAGAACATCGTTGGATGTAAGATCTCACACGGTGATTTGGCCCACCATGCCATGGTTGGCCTTCACGAAGACATCTACTCCGGAAAGAACAACTTTAGCCTTTTCACAGGACTTGGTCAGATCCTCCTCCCAGTCCTCTCAGTTGGTGGTAAAGGTACAGTGGATGCCCTCAGTGGTGCATTCCCTCAGATATACGTTGAATTGTTCAAGGCATACCAAAGCGGTGACTTGGAAACTGCAAGAAGACTACAGAGATCAATCACCAGAGGAGAGGAGCTTGTTACCAAGTTTGGTGTCATTGGTATCAAGAAGGCCATCCACACACAAGGATTTGGTGAAACCTACCTTGGTAGAGCTCCATTGAACCAAGATTTGGCACCAGGTGCTTGGGAGGAACTTTCTGCATACTTTGATGAGATCGAGTCTGTTGACAGCAGCTCCAAGTGAATAAAAAAGTTTATAATACTTTGAATTGCATCCTTTAACGGCATGTCCTTTTGAATTCCAATGTGGTAGTCAGTAGTAGTGCAAGTGCAGAGTATTGAGATATGAACCAGTTTCTCATCGAACCTTGTGATCCACCATGTAGATAAAGACGTTCACCAATCACTTAAGGACGACTGGAGGAGAAAGAGATCTACAAGAGGCATGATTAGATCAGTAGGATAGCGAAATAACATTAAAATTAAGGGTCATGATAGTAGTGGTTGAATTTCTTGGGAAACTGCGAGTGAGCACCTTTAAACAGTTGGTGCACCAGGCATTGGTGTTGATGGGATAATGACGTATGAGTTTGCCTGAGTTGCAGTACCGGCATAGACAATGTAGAATCCATTGAAGGCAGAAATGATTCCAAATGCACCACCTGCCTTTGTTGCAGCTTCAATACCGGTGAACGATCCAATAGCCAGACACATGAGGAAGACCCACACGAGCAAGAAGAGTGTAAAGAATGGCCAAGTGGCTTTGAAAGTACATAGCCACATCAAGAAGGAAAAGATCACCCAGGCGCACATGTAAAATCCAATGGCGTTGTTCAGCTCCTCCTTGGTGGTATAACTCGACGTGATGTCAAAGGCATCAATCAAGATTCCAGCATAACCCATCCAGAATCCACCAAAGGAACCCAAAGCGGTGGCTGCAAAGGTGTTCTCAACAAGAAGACACCATAATCCAGCAATACTCTCGACAACACCACCAAAGAACAGGGCACATGCTGCAATAACATTGACGTTTGTCACACCACGAGCTTGTAAATTGACCAAGGAGACAACGAAGCAACAAATGGAGAAACCAGAGAGACCAAGTGGGACTGGGTTACCCATTGGTCTGACAGAAGGTGGGTGGATACCTGGGTGCAAATCACCGGCAAAGGCATTCATAAGGTCTGTCTTATTGTATGCTTGGTTTCCAAGATAGACAATGTCACCGTTGGAAGACGTTGTGACCCTTAGAATTGGGTTTGTTTCATAGGCGGTGTCCTTTGTGTGAATCACATGTGTATCGTCATCATTGTCGTTGAGCTCTGTGGAAGAGTAGTCGTGTCTGAGAGCAGGAATTCCCTTCTCGAGATCAGGTGGGAATTGTTCTGTTGAAGAGGACATTGTAATAGTTGTAGTTGTGTATGTGTGTGTGTTTGGAGTGGTGAATACGGGGAGAAAGGAGTAGTACGATATGCCTGATAGGCCTCACTGCGCCTTTTATATGTACTGGCCAGGTACGACCGGGCCACACTGCACAGGGTTGTGAGCAGCTGGTGATGGTTGTCAAATCACTCGTAGTCCGTGTAAATCGTGACAGAGTTCTGGTCATGGTGAGGGGGTGGAGCAATTTGTGTGCACTCTGCTCAGGGGTAGGAAACTCGGTCATCCCTCGTTCCCTAGAGCACCCTCCAAAGCCACTGGTTGTACAGCTTTGCACACTGACTTCTCAGGTAAAGCATCCTAGTCTTCAAGAAGCTGAAAGTGCCATCAATGGAGCCCCATCCGCTCTCAAAGCACCAGCTTTGAAGCCCTCATCTTCTCCTATTCGCAGAGACAGCCCACCGCTGACGGGTATTTTAAGGCGGAGGCCGCGTCCCGTCACCGTTGACTTGCCAGGGTGAACCCATTCAGCCATCCCGGGCTGCAGACAGCCTTACACGGCCGTGCGATTCGGCTGGTCTCTCGCGCACTTCGCAAAGATCAGGACACTTCTCTGCACCTCGATTCTGTGCCTTCTTGTCTGGCTGAGACTCTGGCCCGCAAATACGCTTCGTGGGGTGCCAGGGCCAAGGGAGCAAATGTGTGCGTTGCCCCACCTGGCACAGAACCCGCATTCGATCGTCGATTATCCGTCATCAGCGGCCTACTGACACATTTCTACCTAGCTTTTCTGTCGAGCCAAACTCCGAACGACCGTAGACAGAGGAAGTGGAGTGCAGTATACCCTCCAATTTTCGCTGCGTTTCGGTGGCCGTGAACTGTGCACCCTATCTACACTGTACAGTGCACGCCAGATAACAAGAGACAGCAGTCTACAAGAAGCACGTGCGACGCTGGCGGGTACCAGAATCACGTTATAGCCAGGCGAGTAGCACAGAGGACGCACGCAAAAGGTGGGCAGGTGGTGTGTCACAAGAAGCTCTGGGACCAAAAAAAAAAAATCATGGCACAAAACTCAAACTCAAAATGAGCCCCGTCAGCACTCGCATGATTTCCAGCGCAAATCCTGGGGCAGCGTTGACGCGGCACGTGACTACGTAGCTGTAGACTCTTTTTTTGCTTATGTCATCGAGTCACGTGCACCGTGCACGCCTCTTGCTGACGTCAGCAATTACGTAATAAAAAGGGGGGGTTACCCGGCTCAATTGCTCCAGCTGATCTGCAGCAGCAGCCTGACAGCCTGACCTTAACAACGTATGTGTGGGGCCGGGGTGGCGTATGATGGATCAAGTAGCACTAGGAAGCACCACCGCCAGCCACTCGAAGCGGGGTCTCATCCAGTCAAGATGAACCGCTACAATCTCATATTTCTCATCATCTTCTTCACCTTCATTCTCCCGGGACCGCCTGCCACGCCCATCGCCTCGGACGAGCAGTACAACAAGCTCTCTCTGTTCCGCTCGCAGCTCTATCACAACTACAACGCTCTGCATAACGTTACCTATGATCAGAACTTTGGTAACCTGACTGGGTTCATGCTCAGTTACGAGGATGTGTTAAAAGGTGAGGCCAACCAGACATACCCGCTCCCGGGAAAGGACTACACCCATTGGTACAACAACCAGTCGTACTCCATCCTTCCTGACGATATCACCCAAAGGGCCCACGATGTCTGGTCATTAGAGTCTCTAGACACATCCGAAATTGACCAACATACAGACTACTACACAAATATATCTTCGTCGGCTAAGGGGAGATTCATCAACAAGAACTCCACATACCAATCGGTACCCTTGCAACTCCCGCATTACCTGGAGCATTTCAACGAGGACCTCTCCACACCGTCTTCAGACCAGTCTTTCGATTCAGACCCAACAAAGACCGTTGGAAACATAACAATACCTTCTGGAAGTCTTTCAATGGATATATCAGTCATTGAAACCATCAACAGGCAACGCTTCAATAAGCTGGATTCCAAGATCAAACTTGTGAATATAGAATTTGAGTTCTCTGACGATGATGAACAGGACAAGCATTTGGTTGAAACAAAAGGGTTTTACTTCGTTGATAGTGGAAACATCATCACAACTACAAACAGTGCAAAGTTCATGAGCATGTATGGTGGTATACAACATCTAACATTTGATGAGACGAACTTCAACAGCGCCAAGAACATTTCCTTGGAGTATTTCGACCACACATTCTTCAAAAGTGCAACACAGGAGACAAACGTTGATATTACTTTCAACTATCTCAGCCAAATGTTGGACAAATCCTCCAGACACTGTGAATTTGTGTCATATTTCCATCTTGGAAAAGTCAACTTGACTAAAGATGAGCTTCGTAATATTGATGATGAACTCACATCACCTATTGGTCGTCCTATTGACTTTGAAAAAGTCCCGGTCCTCAACTTCACTGGACTATTGTACTCCCCTGACTGTGGAGTGGAAATTGAAGTGCCCTCAGTCACTGGTGTCAGAAGAGAGATTAAAGTGTACCAATACCACAAGATGGTTGTTGTCGGTGTCTTGTTACTGTTTGCACAGATCATTCTCACTGTCAAGCAGATGAACTACACAAACACCCCATCTACAATCTCAAGAATCTCATTCTGGTCAATATGGACCATGAGTTTGGTTGATGGGTCTCTATCCATGATATATCTTGTGAGCTCTGCAATCTTGAACCAGCTTTACATTCCTTTGACAGTGAGTGCATTCTTATCCTTCATTTTGGCTTCAATGTTCGAAATGAGATTCTTGATCAGTATCTATATGTCTCAAATTAATGAGAGAAGCCTCAACTTGTTCACTGCCCTTCAAGGAAGACCAATGGATGACGATGGCAGCTCCACTGAAGGGATACCAACAGCAACAACAAGACCTCAAGCAACACAGACAAATGTGGACCCACAAGATGAATCGCAGGTGAGTGGAACCATCTACACCAGATTCTTCTTCACCCTTATAATCTTCACTTTCGTGATGATGAACTCGATTATGTGGCCCAAGCAGCTGAGACATAACTTTGAGTGTGTTGTCTTATTCGTTCTCAACTCGTACTGGCTTCCACAGGCTTACAGAAATGTCATCAGAGGATCACATCGCTCTTTCAAATGGTGGTTTATCGTTGGAACGACTGTTGTCAGAACGACTCCAATATTTTACATCTTTGTTGTGAAGAACAACGTATTTGATCACCACTACGATCCGAAATTCTTCATGTATCTGGTGTCATGGCTTGGAGTTCAGATCTTCTTACTCTTCCTCCAGGGATTCCTCGGTGCCAGGTTCTTCCTTCCAAAGAGCTGGCTTCCACAGACTTATAATTACCATCCAGCTTTGACCCAGCAGGACTTGGAGTCTGGATTTGGTGTGGATCACTTTGATCCAGGGTCCACGGTAGCAGACCCATCAGACGTGGCTGCTTCACTGAAGAGCGACAATGGACACTGCTGTGTTGACTGTGCGATCTGTATGAACACTGTGGAGGTTCCAATTTTGAAGTCCAACCTGGATCAGGCTGCCACTTTCCTGCAAAGAAGAACGTACATGGTTACCCCATGCCGCCACATCTTCCACACGACATGCCTGGAGGCCTGGATGAAGTACAAATTGCAATGCCCGGTGTGCAGAAACTCTCTGCCGCCTCTTTAATGTAAAATCGAGATGATAATGAAGTATACGTTGCTCCTGCTTGGATGACTTGTGTAGCCACCGAGATCTAACACTATAGGTGAAGTACTGCCAATATCGGCTTTGTCTCACGTCAATTTCCCCGCGCGTGATGGCCGCCCGCCAAACGCCAAACCCCCAAAGTTCAAACTTCAAACACGTCAACACATCTGAAAAACCGAGCTCGAACAACAGTCTCCACTACTCTACTTCAGCTATAACGGCAAGGCACCACAAAACCACCATGGTAGAGCAGAGAAGGTAAGTACAGAGAAACACCGAGCACGAACTAGTGAGCTAACGAGATCGCCCCGCAGATTCAGAGCATGTCTCTTTGGTAAGTTGTCCCCACCTTGCAACGAGCATCCGCAACGGCCCCACTAACAACCCACGCCCCAGACATGGACGGGCTCCTCATCAACACGGAGGACATCTATACAGAGGTGACCAACGAAGTGCTGGCGGAGCACGGGAAGGGAGAGCTCAGCTGGGACGTCAAGATCCAGCTCCAGGGCCGCCCGGGTCCAGAGGCCTCGCGTATCCTCATCGAGGCGTACGACCTTCCCTACACACCGGAGGAACTCATCGCCAAGAACCTCGTCAAGCAGGAAGAGAAGTGGAAGAAGTGTGCCTTTCTTCCAGGCGCCCGTGAGCTGCTCCAGTACCTGAAGGCCCACAAGATCCCAATCGCCCTGGCAACGTCCTCGAGCCGCATCAACTACGAGCGCAAGACGGGACATCTCAGGGAGGACGGCTTCGACCTTTTTGGGGAACACATCGTCACTGGCGACGACCCAAGAGTGCCAGAGGGAAAAGGCAAGCCATTCCCAGACATCTGGCTCGCCGCTCTTGCCTCCTTGAACTCACAGCTGCCTGCAGGCGAGCATGACATCAAGCCAGAGGAATGTCTTGTGTTCGAAGATGCCCTTCCAGGAATCACCGCTGGAAAGGCTGCTGGGGCATACGTCATCTGGGTTCCGGACCAGAGAGCGCTTGATGTTATGGACGGTGCTCAGCACCAACACATCGGAGACCAGGGTGTGATTTACAAGACATTAGAGGAATTTGATCCAAAGAAGTTTGGTCTATAAATATTTGCTGTGTATGCATGCATGTTTGTTGGTGCTTGTGTGTGTGTAAAATAGCATTGTGCAGTGGTGATGATATTAATATAAACGAGATGTTATAGCGGGGCATTGCGGAACAGGTAAGAAATACTCTCACCATTATGTAGACGACGGACACCTTCAGCTAGTACTGAACTGATGTCAATGGTGTCAAGCTTAGGACACAGTTTGAGCTTGTCTTCAAATGGAACTGTGTTTGTACATACAACACGATCAAGTTTGGAGTTGTTGATGTTGTTGATGGCGTTTCCACTGAGGATACCATGTGTCACAATTGCAATTACGGATCTGGCCTTATTCTCAAGCAGAATCTCAGCAGCCTTGGCCAAAGTTCCACATGTGTCAGCCATATCATCAACAATCAAACAAATCTTGTCAGTCACATCTCCAACGAGCACCATTCTAGAAACCTCATTAGCTCTGGCACGCTCCTTGTGAATGAGGGCAAAGTTGAGATCAAGTCTGTCAGCCAAACCTGCAGCTCTCTTTGCACCACCAGCATCAGGGGAAACGATGATTGCGTTCTTGAAATCGACGTTCTCACGGATATATCTCACCACACTTGGCTCTGCATACAAGTTGTCCACGGGCACATCAAAGAATCCTTGGATCTGGGAAGCATGGAGATCCATAGTGATAACATGATCACATCCAGCAGTTGTAAGCATATCCGCCATCAACTTCGCCGTGATTGGTGCTCTTGACTTGTCTTTACGGTCCTGTCTGGCATATGGGAAGTTTGGAATCACAGCAGTGATGCGACGGGCAGAGGCTGTCTTACACGCGTTGATCATGATCAAAAGCTCCAAAACACGGTCGTTCACAACACCAGAGCCAACTTGCATGATGATGTAGATGTCCTCGTCACGGACAGACTCGTTGATGGAGAAGGAGACCTCACCGCAAGAGTCACGTTTGATGTGCACGTCGGTGAGCTTGAGACCGAGACGCTTAGCAACGAGCTCTGCGAGACCACAGTGCACGTCATTGGTGAGCAGTTTGATCGAGTTCTTGGCCATCGCGGTGTGTGCTTGTTTGTGAGTTTGGGAGAGGGGTTGGCGGCAGCTGAAACGAGGTTCGTTGGCGGCCCTTTTGAAGTAGTTGCAGGTGCAGGTTGGAGATGTTGCGATAGAGCTGCGATGATCAAGAAAAATTTGGAGAAACATCCGCACACCACGCAACACCCCCCCCCCCCCCGCGGACCGGCGGGTTGTGTGCGGCCCCGGCGGTGTTACGGGAACTGTGCCTGGCGGACGGAGATGGCCTTTGTCTGCTGGCACCTAAATCTGGGGGGAGAGATAAGCCGGGTATATATCTCGTTCCACTATACTACTACCTCTTGTCCTGGGGGGAATTGAATCGTGCATAATCATCAAATCATAAAATTTCGTCGTTGCGTGGCTGCTCAACGCTTGCTCTTGTTCTTGTTCTTCTTGTCCGCCTGACGTCTTGAAGGCTGGGGTCCCTGCTGGATGATGATCTGTCCATTCTTCAACTCATCTGGTGCGTTCTCAAAGCGCGCCTGCGACGTAAGGTGGTTCATCAAGTCGTTCACATCATCCTGGAGTTCTGTTGCCTTCTTCTTGAGTTCTTCATTCTCCTCCTTCAGCTTCTCTAGGTTGACAGACATGCTCTCTGAAAGGGCACGTTCCTCCCTCCACTTCTTTTCAAAAACCCTAGCAAGCTTCTTAGCGGCCTCAACGTCATCTTGTAAGCCCTTGAGTTTGGGGGTAAGGTCCCCATCAAGTTTGAGCATCTCAGTCATCCTTGCCTCCATATTATCCACCCTTGCATCGAGCTTTGCTCTCTGGTTGAGTTCTGCCGATAACAAACTAGCTGCTTCCGCTAACCTCGACTCGTAGTACTCCCTTTGAGACTCCAATTGAGACATCAGTATGTTTGAGTATTCAATACTGTACTCGCTTGTCTTCGTCTTCAGGTCCCCGGCCGAGCTGTTCCCATATTGACTGAGAGAGGAGCACGAGCTAGCAGCAGGAAGCTCAACCAGTTTACCATCGGATTCATTCTGTAAAAGACGATGAACATAATTGTCTCCAGCATAGTCCCATACCCTCTGAGTAGCTATATCCATGGAAAAGCAATGCATTGTTGTCTCATAATGTTCAATTGCATGTTTGGAATCGTATCTTCCACATCCGATATTTCCACAGATCAAACAGATCCAAAGATTTTGATTTCCACCACACGATGAGCAGCGTTGAATGTTTTCTTGTGGCTCGCCGCTTCTTAGAGGATCCAATGAGATGTTCGAGTAACGACACACTGGACAGGTATCATCTCTCCATTTACTCAAGCAGTTGCAGTGGAAGGTGTGCTGACATGATATCGTCACAATACCGGTTGCATCCGAGTCCATTCTCTCAAGGCATACTGGACATGTTGGCAGCTCCTTAATCACTGACCCGCTGCTCAAACTCTCTCCTGCCTTCTCCAGATTGGACTTCTTCACTTGTAAGGTGAACGGATCTTCGAGCAAGTAGGGAATACCAGTGAGGTTCGGAGTGTTCAAGGGTCTGAAGATGACCGATTTGACAAATATAACATGGCACTGTTCAGACTCCATCGAGTTGAACGGTTTCCCATTGAACTCGTCTTGGAAAGACCTGGCAGATTCGCTGTTTCTGAACTTCATCAGCACCATGAAGTGGTTAGGATTATCGCTCTTTGCCATTCTGAAATGGGAGACTTTCTTTGTAACGTCATCTCCAACGAAAGCCAGAAGGTCGGTGGCTGAAAAGTAAGTGGGGACTGCAACAATTGCCACAGTTGTGTCGTCAGATTCAACTTCAACCTCTTTGCTGTTCTCCGTTGACTGGTACTCTCTGAAGAGCCGTACCACACCGTACCCCATGTAGTGGGCCTTGAGTGGCTCTGAGGTCTTCTTAGAAGACGATGAGGGCGATGAGACACTGAGCGGCATCTCCATACTTGTGATTGTGAGTCGGGAGAACCTGTAGTCCGGGTATTGGTGGTGCTCGGTTGTCTTCGCTTGTATGTTGGGCTTGTCGGTGGCGGCAGCGTCAAGATTGCAGCTCCAGAAGGCAGAGTTCACCAAGCCTTTGGCGGGTGTTTCCAAGTCGAAGGTGACGATGTACGAGCAGCTGGTGGTGTCGGGCTCTGTGTGGAAGTGTGTTGTCGGCTGTTGCTGGGACATGCCCCTCGACGTTGTGATGTTCGGGTGGTGCTATCGTGCAATTGTGCTGGTCGATGGCAACGTCTGCCGCTGCTCATGTGTTTTTTTTTTTTTGATTTTTATCCCTTTGTTGATTGATAGCGGCTGATCCCATGACCCCACCACACACCACTCCTTGCACTGCTTTACGAACATCACACTACAGAAAGTCAAAGCAAATGAGAAACAAACAACATTCCATGGATCCTTGAGATATAAAACGCTCAAACAACACGCTCACATCTGCGTGGTGTCGTGTTTCGAGGGCCGCTGGTGCTGACCGGCCCCACGGCCGTACTGAGCCTGGACCAGGTTCTGGTGGTGGTGGTGGCTTCCATGACCGTGACCGTTACCGTGATTGTGATTGTGAGAGAGACTGGAACCATGGCCTTGCTGGTCGTCCTCTTCCAGATGAATGTGCTCAAGAAGCTCCTGGCGCTGCTTCTCCAGCTGCTTGACAGAGAGCCACCCACGGCCGGGAAGAAAGACGCGGTGGTGGGCCCTTCCTTGACCGTCCACACGCGGGAAGTACAACACAGAGGGGACAGGGCTGGACGGGTTGTGGATGTTGACGTCTGTGCGTGCCTTGTGCTGCATCGTGGAGTCTGGCTCGTTGGTGTCTTTGGCTCTGTCTCTTCTGCTGGCCAGCGCGGCCTCTGCCTCTGCCCTTGCCTGGAGGATTTCCGCCTGCCACTTCAACACGTCCTCAGAGTTAGTCAAGTCATACTTCTTCCCGTCCTTCTCAATGACAGCGGATCTTGTCTCTGCCGGGCTGTATTCCACAAGCGGTGCTTCTTCTTTCCCTCGCTCCTCGGACAGAGCCACGGAGGATCCATTCAGCTCTGCTGTTTGACAATCTTCACCACCAGCATCAATACCGTCAGTGGTCTCTTCAACAAACAAGGGTACAATCAGAATGAGCACGCTGGAGATCAAGACAGCACTCACGATATGCTTACCCCAAATACCAAACTCAGATGTGTTTCTTGCAAACATGTGGGGACTGGCCGTGGTGTACTGTTCACCGATCGATAAGGGGATGTAAGGGGAGGACATTTGAAAGCACTGGGATAACTTGAAAAACACAAGGCTGTCCTTTGTCTCTTTGGACAAGTCCATGAAACACCTGTTATGTCATGTTAGATGGGGGTTGCCTGAATAGAAAAGCATTTAACAAACAAACTCACCTCTGTAAATTGTATCCGACAGCCTCTGGTGCCCTTGCCTCGACAAAATCGTTCAACAAGCTGCCCTTGTAACGCTGGAAACACAAAGAAGCAGACGAGACATCTGAGCAGAGAACCATTCTGTCAAAGCTTGTGTATGAAGGAAGATTGAAACTGTCTCCAGTGTCTTGTGGGGAGCACAATGCCCATATCACCGGTAGCCAACAAAATATGACCAGAAACAGAAACACCAGGTTGATGGAGCAACGCTCATCCAGACGGGCAAACATCAGAATCAATATCCAGTTATCAGCTGCGAGTATCCAATGGTGCCAACACCTGCAGAGTGAGAAACTGAGGTCACTACAAATACTTGAATATACCTCCTCCCCCTGTTCCCCCTAAATGCGTTTGCGCGTTGTTGGTTTTGTGTCATGTCATGTTGGTCTCGGGGCCAGTCAAACACCAACACCATTGAACGAACGCACAATCGACACACCCAAGGTCTATCATTATCAATAATGGACTAATGTGTCAAATAACAAATAATATACAAGATGCTTTCAACTTCATGCGCGGTTCTGAACGTACTCCTGGGCCTTGGCCTTAACATAGTCAACAGCCTTGGAATCGCCCTGGTTCTCCTCAAACTCCATCCACTTACCAAAGAAGAACTTGGCCTGCTTTCTGGTGAGCTTCTTTGTGAAGACTCTCTCAAATAGGTCCTCAACTTTACTCTTCTCGTTTTTCTTCTTCTCCTGATCGATATAGACATTCCACAAGTCAATACGTTTTGGAACATCAGCAAGAAGTCCCTCGAACAAGACTCTTCCCTGCTCCGGTTCACCCTTTTCAAATTCCAACTGAGCGAACTTTCTGACTGTTTCAATATGAAGACGCTTAGGAAGAGAATTCAAAGCAGCAGCAAGAACCTCACGGGCCATCTCATTCTCCTGGCTCTCAACCAAGTAAGTTCCATACTTGACCCATACATCAACGTCTTCTTTACCAAACTTCTTTGCCATTGCCTTGAACAAGCTCTTGGCTTTGTCGAACTTCTCGGTGACGATATAAATTTGCGCCAGTCTTTTGTAGATTGTGAGAGGCTCCATGTACTCACAGGCACGTTTGAAAACAGTCTCAAGTGACTCGTCTGTGCCAAAAGTGTTCTCAATATTCAAGAGACCAATCCAGATGTTCAACTTTTCCTTCTCCTCACGATAAGTGATGGTCTTCAGTGCACGTTCACCAATTTCACGAGCCTTGTCAATCTCACTGAGTTGAATGTGGAACGCCATGAAGTTCAACCAGATCTCAGAGACGTTTGGATTTCCCATGATCAATCTCTCAAAGTCAGCAACAGATTGTGGTGCCTTGTTATCAATGTCACCAGTAGTGTCTTCAACAACCTCTCTGGTTCTCTTTCTATTCTTGGATCTGACTTCCATGAAATCATCTTCATCATCACTAGAATCATCCTCTTGAGCCTGGTCAAGAATAGAGGCAGTCCAGTCGAAACCGTTGGTTCCCAAGCCGGAAGCACTCACATCTTCGATCTCTTCATCCTCGTCCTCACTCTCATCAGATGAGTCATCATTGTCATCGGCGCCAGCAAAAGCATCTCCATCAATCTCAAGATCTTCATCATCGCTGTCAGATGAGGCATCGTTGTCGTCTGCTTCAGAGTTCTCCATACCAACATCCTCATCGCCCGACTCTTTATTCTTTTCACTCTCTTCTTGAAAGTAGGAGGCCTTCATACCGAGAGATAACTGCTTCTTCTCTTTAAAGATATCCAAGATCTTGACCTTGACTCTATCACCTTCACCGAAAAGGGCAGAAACATCTGTGACATCATTTTCAGAGATTTGGGAGTGATGACAAAGACCACTGATATTCAAAGTACCATCAAGTTTCACGAAAGCACCAAAGTCAGTTACCCTCTTGATAGATCCTTCATAAGCCTCACCAACCTTCAAGTCCTCGAAACGCTTCAAGACATTCAGCTCTCCGTTCACCTCGGTCTCCTTCAAAGTCAAAGTGACATTTCCTTCAGAGTCTGCGTCCACAACCTTTCCAATAACAGGCTGGTGAAGTCTGTAAAACTTTTTCCAGTCCTTGATGAAAGAGTCTGAGAGGTTGGTCACCTTGACGTAACCTGTCACAGTACGGCCAACAGAGACAAACAGACCCTTGTCTGAGATGTTCTTCACAAATCCACGAACAATGTCACCACGCTTCAACTGAGAAGAAGACTCAATGAGATTATCACTTGCAGACTTGGTACGTAAGGAGACAAAGATCTTCTTATTGTCAAGATCAACACTCAACACAGTGGCAGCGGCAATCTCGTTTCTGTCAAAGACATCTTCGAGCTTCTTAGTGTAGTCATTCAAAGCATCAGTGATGAAAGAAATAGCAGTCAAGCCTTCAGCAAGCTCAACAATAACAAAGTTTTCAGCAACTCTCAAGATACGAACTGGAAGTACGTCACCTTTCTTCACATCTTCAATGGAAGTGATGGACGTCTCTCTTGCAGTGAGAAGAACTGAGCTGTGCTCGGTATCCAGGGACTTTACTTTGGCAACCAGTGCAGATCCAACGGGGAAACTGTTGTCGATATCCTCCAAATCGGCAGTGTTGTTTGAGATTTCCATGAATGATATTCTGCCTCTAACAGTGGGAGAAAGAGAAACGTAGAAGTAGCCCTTGGTTGAATTGTTGATGAACACAAGTCTCTCAGACCCAACAGATATACTGTCCAAAGAGAGAAGACCATCAGTGGCAGAGGTGTTGGTAGTGAGCTCCAGAATTGTCTCCCTCGACTTCTTGTGTGTGACTGGCAAGAATCTGTGGTCACGAGTATCGTGGTATCCAAGAACTTTCACGTCAATGATGTCTCCCTTGGAGAACTGGGCCAGTGGGTTCTTTGGATCCTTGATATCGTCAAAGCGACTAAAAGCCTCAGATATGTCGATACGTCCTTGGATGTTATCAGCCAGCTGGACATTCAGCTGAGTCTGCTTGACACTTCTGACCTGTGCCTTTGTGAGCTTACCTGGTACAAGGTCGGAAACACTCTTGATGGACTTGTCGATTGGGTTCACAGCACCGTCAGTTGGAGAAGTCTTATCCTTTAAAGACAAAAGGAATCTCTTGTTCTCTTCGTCAACTCTCAAGATTTTCACGGAAATTGACTGGTTCACACTGAAGATGCTGCTGAGATCATCAACTGGACGGTCTGTTGCGTATTTGGCAAGAATGAGACCCACAAGCTTGGCTCCAAACCCAACAAACACACCCTTGTTTGTCACAGATTTAACATAACCGTTGACGAACTTATCCCCAGCAGTGATGTCTTTGAACTTGATTGGGAACGATCCATCCTGGGCAGAAGAAATCAAACTCTTCTTTGCCGACAAGTTGAAGATTCTGGAACGTGCATCTTTGTCCAAAATGAGGCCTTCGATGGAAGAACCGACTTGCAATCTCTTCAAGAGAGCACGATTCTGCTCAAAGTTTCCATCTGACAAATGACCAGCGTAAATGACACCTCTCAAATTGTTATCTGGCAACTCAACAATGACGGACTCTTTCGTCTTCTCAACAATCTGGGCCTTTACAATGGATCTTCCAACAACAAGGTCGTTTAAGGCCTTCTTCTGTGCTTCTGTAGATTCTTCTGAAAGTCTGCAACTGACCAAAACTCTCTTCGTGGCTTCGTCGATGGATGCAATTCTCACCGTGATAGTTTGTCCCAGGCGGATGTGATCCTCTGGCTTTCTAACAAATGTCTCACTGATTTCAGACTTAGGAAGGAAAGCTTTCACATTGCCGAAGAACGAGACAATAGCACCACTGGACTTGAATAAAGAGACAGTAGCAGAAGTTCTCAGTCCAACCTGCAGATCATCGAAGTGTGTGATGAGGTTCTCAACACCAACAAGTGACTTCTTCAATGTGACAGAAATCTCAGACTTAAACTTGGAAACACTCAAAACACGACCTTTGACCTTCGAA
This sequence comes from Petasospora maesae, assembly GCA_030563305.1. Lineage (NCBI taxonomy): Eukaryota > Fungi > Ascomycota > Saccharomycetes > Phaffomycetales > Wickerhamomycetaceae > Petasospora > Petasospora maesae. The sequence continues at coordinate 97,309 of JAKUBT010000044.1, forward strand.
CCAATCTTGAACTTTCTCTCTGGATAGATAAGTTTGACATCACTCATGTGCATTGGGATGACGTGTGCTTCGTACTTTTCAAAGATTTTGATCGTCAGACCCTTCTCGTTGACAGACACAACTTCTCCTGTCACCAACTCACCTGCTGGAATGTCTTGAGCACGGAGGTAATTTTGGTTGATCACTGACGGGTCCATGGTGAGTGTGTAGTGCTGATCAAAGAGAGAGTAGCCAATTACTCTGGCCTTGTGCTGTGATCCTGCAGCGTAGAAGACGTTAATGTTAGACTTCTTATCATCCAGTCTGGAGAGATGCACCTGTCCAATTCTGTCCCCTGATAGAGAGACAAACACATAATTGGAGTCATGTGCCTTAACTTCAACTTCATCAAAGACATGACCAATAGGGAAGGCATCAAGAGCCTCTTCAGGTGTCGTAAGATCCATGGAGACGATTGAAGGAAGAGCAGATAACACTATCTTCTTGGTGTCATTGGATTGCACAACAGCGATGACTCGAGCTTTCAGCTTAGACCCAATGGCATACTTATGCTTGAGTTGTTCGACTCCAAAGGTGCCGATGTGTGTCAAGCTGACAGTTGCATCAACCAATCCATATGCTCTGGCGATGAGACCTTCTTCCTTGACCTCGGTAACCAAAGCTTCCACAAAGTTTCCTGGAACAATAGCATCAACCGAAGAGATTGTGGAAATTGGAGTTTTCTTGTTGGCATTGATTTTCACTGTTAAAGTACGAGCGCTCTTGTTGGAAATACTTGCAAGGAACACAGAACCAATTGTAAACGAACCGGTATCGAAACCTGCAGCTGTGAGCTCTTTCTTGGAGATGAAGCCGCCAATTTCCTTTCCTGTATCAAGAATGGCACCGTGATCTTCAATTGCCTTAACAGATACTTGAATTGTAGAGTTGATTGACAAATCCTCTTCTTCAAGGGTAGAGTTGACCTTCTTTGGTTCAATTGAAAGTTGAATACGCTTCTTCTGATTTGCTTTCTTGTTCGCAGACGAGACAGACTCAACAACAACTGCACGTAAAAACTGACCAACTTTGAACATGTTGAAAAGCTCGGGCACAGACTTGGTGCTGGAGGCGCCTGATGTGACCTTGTTCTTGTCTTCTTCATCGTCATCGACATCATCCTCATCACTGTCACTGGCATCAAGAGCTTCGAGAGCAGTTGTAAGACTTGAGGAGATACTTGTAATAGGAACGTACCCGACCAAGTTATCTGGGAGCGAGAGCACAACATCCATACGATTGATTTCAACGACCTGTCCAAGAACCATTGTCCCTACCATCAGTCTCTTGAAATTCAAGCTCTCGATCTGCACTTCATTCTTTGCATCTCCTGTAGTAATTGCAACACCTTTCGAAGTCTTCTTCTTTTTTGAAGGTCTCGATGTGGCTTCTCTGGCAGACGCATTTTCATTCTCAAAGAGAACGTCTCTGGCAGCCTCGTTGGCAACTTCCTTGAGCTCCAGCGCACTCAGGGCTGAGGCACCACCTCTTGGGAAGGCAACTTCACTCTGCTCCAGAACGGAGTGTGATGGGGCCTTTGTGGCGTCCTCCCGTACCAGGGGAGACTCCTTCTTCTTCGAGTCGGCATCCGACCTTCTTCTCTTGCCAACCATAGTGCTGGAATACGGGGCCGTGGGCGGTGTGTGGGGTCCTAAAAGTGTGTTTTGGAGAGAAGACACATGCTCATCTCCTAGAAAAATTTCAAAATTCTATCCCCCCTGTGTGTCCGTACCATGCCAGTGGGGCCGCGGGCCGCGGGATCTTGTCCTGTGTCCTGCACACATCGTCCTTCTTGAATAGACAATCTGTTGGTGAAATTTGCGCTATTGTGGCAATATCCTGTTACAAAATCATTGAAAAACTGGGGTAAGTGTGGTGTATATCTCCTGCGATGGATGAATTGACTGTGAATTCCTAGAATTTTCCCCAGATGAGGAGAGCTACTGTACTACAACATTTTTGTATCCAAACACAGATTTTACACAGCTATATTCTTAGATCAACTGTTCGATCACCTTGGAAAGCTTCGTAGTTGGAACATCTTCGGTGGAGACGTCCTTGATGATGAACTTAGAGGACTTGTTCTTTTCAAATGTTTCTTCAACTACCTTAACGTTTGCAGCATTCACAAGTCCGCCAAGGGACTGGTTCTTGGACTTGAAGTCATCAATTTTGTTCGACACGAGACTCTCGAAGAGTGTCACAAGGTTTTGAATCTTTGTGGCATAGTCACTCTTGATTGTGAAAACATATGATGGAAGAAGATGCAAGTAGAGCGTGAAGTCGTCCTGGTCAAATTGTGTGAGACCCTTGATGAGGGCCTTTATAGTAGAATCTTCTCTTTCCTCTGATGAGTCCTCACTAAGCTCGTACAGCTTCAAGAGGGCCAAGTTGGAGTTCACGTCACTGAAGCCGTTTTCATACTGTTCGTTCAAGTAGTCTTCTAGGTCCTTGATGACTTCGGCGTCGTATCTCTTGAGTGTGGCAAGGATCTCGTCGACATGCTCTGGTCTCTGCTCCGGTTTCGTTACAAATCTGTTCATGGTGCTGCTGTAGATCACTGCTAGGGTTTCCTGGAGTGGCGACTGATGTGCTTTTGGAATAAATTCAAAAGTTGCAGTGCAGTGATCAGTGCCTCGTGCTTCGTGTCTCTGCTGGTTTCTGACGTCGATCAAAAAATTATCGCGTTCGCGGCCAGCTCAGCCAACTGCTAGCTACGTCCAGAGCACTGATTCGGCGTATATACGTGCCCGACTCTGAGATTTTGGAGCTTTGAGGCAAGAGACGCCAAATACTAACATGCTTACCTTCCATTGCATCGTCGTCGTGTTTCGTGAGATTCATTAAATATACGTGTTTTGCCATTCCTCCAACGTCTCCGCGCTCAATTGGCCGCGTTCCTCATCGAAAGGAAGCAGTTCCATATGACACCAACTGCATGCGAGTGTTAGTATACATGTCCCTCTTCTGTAATTTCGAGTGCGTCGGGTAAGGGTACTTACTGGAAGAGGAAAAGGGAACCTGGAATCGTCTGGGCATCACAAGAAAGTTGATAAACTGGACAAGAGGCCAGATGCACCAGTTGGCGACCAGTGTCGATAGGTAAATCTTACTGATCTTCTCCGATAGTGTCACTTTGTCTCCGCCTTCAAGGACAAAGTTGGAGTATGTGAAGAAGCAAAACAGTGATATTGGAGAGTAGAACAATTGGTCTGAGAGCACACGCTCAAACACAGAAACCAATGTTGGGTCAGTGGTGAAGAAGTGATTCAGCACCCAGTACCAGCCAACTTGAACAATAGATAGATTGGCTCCCCAAAAGACAAATCCGATGAATCTGCGAAAGTTAAAGATATCCTTGTCAGTCTGCTCGGAAAGTATCTGATACTGTGGCTGGGATGACTGGAGACTGTTCTGTCTGTGCCTTGTATGTCTCGTATCACCATAGTCTGTGTATAGGGAATCATCGGCTTGATTTTGACCACTCATACCCTGGTGGTAGCTTCCAAGGGATATTGTAGATGATGATCTCAATCTGACTCGTCTCTGTTGCGATATCATCTCCAGTACGCATGAAATGCTCTGGGCTAGCGAATCTGACAGAGAGAACAGTAAAGTATTCGTTGTCATCATTGTCAACAAGACGCTCTGGGAGTACATCACTTCGTACCTGTGAATGAGTTTGTAAAGCAGAGATATGGAAGTGGCTAGCATGATCCAATTGAGTGGTGGCAAGTGTAGCAGTTTGAATTTTGACTGGAACCTCACAACACGATATAGTGTTGACCGTTTGAACCTGGAGTTGAATGACACAATGGATGACACATCGCCGGAGTCGTTGTCCGCTGTCACAGCATTACCCCGTAGACTCTCAAGATCTCCATCTTCGTCTTCCAGGCGTATTGACATGATAACCCCTTGTGTGGAATATAGCTGCGCAGACTTTTTTGTAGGTCTGGATGTATGTCAAGAGCCCGACTTCAGGACTTGTATAGTGCCCGGTATGTACCAAGGGGTTCCATACGGTTACTTCTCCAGGTGCTGATTGTTGAACCTGCCAAACATCTTAATTCCGCGATCTTTGACACGTCGCTGATTAGGGCTCTAGTTTTTTTCACGTGATCTGTACTAGGGCATAGCTGTCGTTCCACAATTTACTCAGAGCCCGCGAAAGCAGTCGCATAAAGTGCGTAACTTTCAGCACCGGGGAATCGCGAATAGAGCCAGGCAGGAGCCTCGCTGGAAGGCCCGCGCTAGACAGGTGGAACTTTTTTGGCCAGTGGGGGTTACGGGCCACACAGCTGAAAATTTCGCGGCAGTCCTAGGCCTCCAGCGACGCGCGGGTTTGAAAAAGTAAAAGTTCCAAAGTTCAACACACTAGACAGCACCAGGAATTACTGGACCACCAAACTATCGCCAACATGCTTATTCCAAAGGAGGACAGAGACAAAATCCACAAGTACTTGTTCAGTGGTATGTAACTCTCTGCTGATTCTCTCTGCTCCGCCTCAAACTGCCGCCACGATGAACACAAGATCGAACACATGAACAAAGAACACACTAGACCATACAAGATACAATACAAACATTATATGATGGACAATCAAGGTGGATCCTTTCAAATCAAAGACACTCAAGCTCAAATATCGATCTGGCAGCAACACAGACTCCTGACTTATACTTTGACCTCATAAAGATTTCGACGCACCAACGGTCTCGTTCCATTCACATGAAAGATCCACACCAAGAATCAACTTGAAACGGTGATGGAAGGTATCAAACGTCCACATATACACGGCCAAAGTCACACACCACTTGTGAGGATTACACTTTGGAGAAAGCAAGCACACCCAGATCTTTGAGTAATCCATAATAATTCGATCAGGAAGTCGTTCAGGCTGGAGCACGCAGACTATCAGACATTTTCATCCATCAAAAACCTGTGATACTAACTACTTTACAATAGAAGGTGTTGTTGTCGCCAAGAAGGACTTCAACCAGGCCAAGCACGAGGAGATTGACACCAGAAACTTGTATGTCATCAAGGCCTTGCAGTCTTTGACCTCTAAGGGTTTCGTTAAGACTCAGTTCTCTTGGCAATACTACTACTACACCCTCACTGACGAGGGTGTTGAGTACTTGCGTGAGTACTTGCACGTCCCAGAGGGTATCTTGCCGCAGACCAGATTGCAGGAGTCTGCCCCAGAGAGACCTAGAAGAGGTGGTTTCCAGAGAAGAAACTAAGTTTCTTCTTGTTTGACTACGTTTGGTTTGTAAAAAAAGAAAAGAATAATTTAAACTAGCTGTTTGGAAAAACTCTTGACACGTAGATTGTCTGATTTGTATGTTGTGTTACGTGTTTGAGGTGTGAACCTAACGGGGATGTGTCGGTGATGCACACTCTTCGGCTAGTACGCTGAGGTTCAAGCGGTCGTGGCCCGCATCAAAGTATTTTACCTCTTACCACATAACACTTCTACCACTTACAACTTACGGCGTGCGACTGCAACGTCACAACCTTCAGCCATAACACACTTCCCTTTCATGATGGCCTGCTGAAGGCAACTCGAAGGCCGGGGAATGCTTGGTCACAGAACTACTTGTGAACATGATGTTAAAACATCCTAAATGACATATACTAAACAAGAAAGGCAATCTGAATATGTCGAGCTAAAGACTTCAACAACTGATGCTTTTACAGAGGGTAGATGAACTTTTTGTTCTCAAGATCGGTGAGGTCAAGCATGGAAACATCGACCACCTTTTGAATGACGTTACCCTCTGCATCAGTTTCTGTGACAACACCAGAGTCGTCAGATATCTTACCAGTTCTGATGTCCTCTAAGTACTGTTTTCTCTCCTTGTTTCTTCTGCTGAGAATGAATCTGATCAACTGCAAGATGAGTGGGGCAGCAAAGTAAGAGCAACTCATGATTGTGGCCCAAGCCGGGTAGTATCTAGGCTTGTCTTTAGCTCTCCAAAGTTGAGAAGCAATGAGGTTAACGACAGCATAGGAGATCGACCACACAACGGTTCTGACAAGTCTCTTTGTGTAACCTGCAGCGGATGATTGGGACCATGAGAAGGCAGCGATGAATGTGTTACCGTTTGCATTCGTCAAGAAAACACCTGCAAGGATACCATATGAGTTGTGTAGTGGCAAGGCAACAGCAAGGATAGACCCAAGAAGAGCGATTGCCGCATAAGCTGTTCCGACATGTGCTGTCTGTGATTTGAAGATGGCCAGTGTGATTGATCCAGCAATTGAGATGACCATACTCCATCCCGAGGATGCAACACTAACAAGAGTCGACTGCAAGTTAGATAACCCAAGGTTCTTGTAAATAATGGTGGATTGGAAGATGATGTTGTTGGATAACATAGAGAGGAACACAAAGAGGGCAAATAAACTTGTAACAGGATCTTTCAAACACTCGATGGCTTGCTCCTTCTTGAAGGTCTTTTGCTCAATGGAGGAGTTGGTAGCTTCTTTGATTCTGCGGATAACGTGAACCCTTTCTGTTGGGGAGAAGTACTTGTAGGTGGCTGGGTTATCTGGATAGAAGAAGAATGCAGATAGAGAAAGAATGAATGAAGCCGCACCGATGATAGCCCAGTAAACTTTCCATGGACTGACACCATCAATGAACTGAATACCATATGAGATCAATCCACCTGGGATACCTTGAGCAACGCAAGATATCCAAAACACTGGGGCAACAACGGCCTGTTCTGATGGTGTATACCACATGGCAATTGTGTGTTCGAGACAGGGAGTAACACCACTTTCAAAGAATCCCAAGAAGAATCTGATTGCAGCAAGACTGGAGAAGTTTTTGGCACCAAGCTGTGATAGAGTTACAATGGCCCAGACAAGGGTGGTACCGGAGATATAATGAGACATCTTAACTTTCTGGAACACATAGTGGGATGGAACCTGGCCAACCATGTAACCAAGGTAAAAAATTGTTTGGAGATTGTTGTATTTTGCCTGGTCAAGTCCTGTATCTTTCCACAAACCGAGCAAGACACCGTAGCCCATAGAGTTTTTGTCCATGAACAAGAGGAAGTTACAGGCAAAGACCATTGGGAAGATTGTGCGCCAAAGCTTCCACTGGAGCTTCCGCTCTAGCTCTGGGGTGAGTTCACCAGCGGCATCCCCGTACTCCTCCAAGAGCTTGAGGGTAACATCGGCATCTTTGCCATCAATGACTTTCCCATGTTCATCAGATGTTTTACTTGTGACATCAATGGAGTGGTTCTCTTTCTCGCTGGCACTTGCAGTGATGTGTTCGGTCTCGTTGCTCACCTCGATGGTGGCACTGTTGTTCTCACTCATGGCGGTGGAATGGAGTGTGCTTTGAAGACTCAGGATTCAGGGTGCTGCTGTGTGTGTGTTTGAGTGCCAGGGGCCTCTTATATATACGCTGGAGCCTGGGAATATCAAAGATCAGATCTGGTGAGCTGCCACTCCGGTGACTCGCCAAAGGACCAGCATGTGTAACGGGACTGCAGCAAATTATGGAGCAGATCGAGTCAGATCTTCAGGCTGTGTATGCATCGTAGGCACACAGTGTACACGCTTTGGTGATCTGTGTTCGTCGCCGATGTGCTAAAGCAGGTAACCAAGCTGTCAACCTCGAAAGGAGATAAAACTGGGGGCGCGCTGCCTCCCGCATCGGGCAAATTAAACGATAAGGGCGGGGTGAGGGGCCAGGGGCCAGGACTAGCCACTCCTTTGGCTCTCTTCAGGTGTTCAATGATACTACAACGCTAGTGTCACCGGCTGTTTAGTATCTATCCCACGGGGCTGACCAGTGACCGATAAGGAACTCGCTGCACAATGCACATCTCTGTCAAACTGGTCCTCCAATGCATGCCCACCTTCCCTGAATTGTATTGTGCAAAAGCCTCTGGTGTACGATCTATAGTAGCTGCTTGAGACTAGCAATATAGTAGTTGTGGTGGTGTAGTTACTAGTAGTACATACGTGCCACCGTCTTACAAGATGGTCCGCTTATCGGCGCTGTTAAGCCCAACGCCGCCGATGGGCCCTGAGGCGGTGAAGAACGTGTCGCCCAACTGTCCCTCTTCCTTCTTGCTAACCGACAGAGCTCAACCACTTTCCCCATGTTCACAGACACCACAACCCACAACTCTTTACTGTACTGCCACTACTAGAGTAGTAAAACGTCGGACCGCCACTTCTTCCGACCCCGACAGATGCAATGCGCCACACTCCGACAACCGTTGACTGTGGGAGTTGCGGAGTTGTGGAGTGCATCAGGGCACCAATCGACGAACCAGCAGTTGTGTTTAAGAAGACATCTCTAACGTTTAATGGACGCTCATATATACTGCACAGAGTCAATATGTCCATTTATTTCATGTAGCGGCGGTAATTCAATATTAATGTCCACTGTTCTCGGCTCTTGCCTAGATGGAGCAGCCCTATCCCTCTTGATCCCATTCTTCATCCTGCCCGGCCGGATCACATTAGAATTAACCATGGCCTCACACAGCATTGTATATATAGTGGCGACTCTTTGCATTGTTAACTGTTCTCATGTCCAAACTCAACGTTCCAACCAACTTTTCTTAACTTCTGACTCTTCTCATTATAACACCAATCTTCTCACTTCTTCAGTGATTTCCAGGAAAAGTCCCCAGGTGGTACAGCTAGACACATAGCTAGTAACATTCTCAGCTTCTACTTCAACAGGAACGTAATAACGTGATGGCCCAATGAGCTCTTGTGATCTTATAATAACAGACTAATATACAAAGTCTGTATCCAGCAACCCCAGCACTGTCAAATATCTCCCAGCTGCTACCAAAAATAGTAATGATGTCGATCCGGATCATTTCACATACCAAAAAATTCAACACCGCTTTTTTTATAAGTGTTAAATGAATGAAACAAATTCATGAACAAAGTCTTGAAATGGTATGGTGGCGATGCCGTTGCCCTGTGTGTCAAACTTTTTGAAGATGTTCGTACAACGAAGTAGCCAGATAAGACTCTCCACGAACATGTCAAATCTCAAAGACATTGGCTTGTTTGCGTTGAAGTCACCGAACTTCTGGAACACAAAAAGTACAATATCTGTGGGTAGTCTGTAACCAAAACTCTCCAGAGCAGTTTGGTACTCACCGAATGAGATCTTGCCATTCTGGTCCACATCATATCTCTGAAATGCCTTACGCCAATGAAGAAGGTATGTCCAAAGGTCATAGAATTCCTTGAATTCGATGGTACTCGAATCATCACTGTCAAAAAGACGTATCATCAACCTCAACGTGCTCGTGTTGAACTGAGACCCATCATTATTCAGCAACGCTGTACCGAGCTCCTCCTCTGTAAGCTTCCCGTCTCGGTTTCTATCTGCCCTGTCAAAAATGTCACGGAGCTGGCGTTCTAATACCTGAGCAGCACTCTGCTGGGGTTGCTGTGGAACAGCGGGGGCTGTTGGATGTTGGGGTTGTTGATGTTGTTGTTGGGGTACCTGTGGTGCCTGTGGCTGGTTGTAGTACTGTGATGGTTGTTGGGAATAGTTTGAAGGACTGTAGCTCCCTTGCCCGCGTGATAGTGAGCTCTCAGATGTCCCTGATGATGGGAGCCTTCCGCTACTCGATACACGATGTCCTGAAGGCGTAGGTGTAGGGAAAGAGCGTGTCTGTTGGTGTGGCCTTTGCTGGGGGAACTGTTGCGGATGTTCATAGTGCTGCTGCTGTTGTTGCTGAAGCGGCAACGGCTGGTGAGGTGGGGGTGGCAGGCGAGAAGTCATCATGGGCTGTGTAATTCCTTGGTGGTGGGGTGCCCCAGGACGTTGTGGAATAGTAGCGGGTGAGCTTCTGCGTTGATTATTGGAGTGTTTTCCAAATGCTTCCGCAGGGGTCGGGAAGTTCTGTTTGAGTTTGGAATTAGTACAACTGCGCCTGTTGATTGTATCAGGGGATCTCCACATACCATAAGATCGTCCCCAGCCATCTTGAAACGACTAGTTCTTGGAATATATTTCGGTTGCTGACGTTGATGTTGGTGATGATGTTGATGTCGGTGGTGGTGTTGACTGTCCGGTTGATTTTAGAGTTGATGTTCGCACAGTTGAGTTCTCGAACATATCTCGATCCGTCCGCCTTCGCCACCGCAGGCTGCGAAATATATATATATGTCACGTGACTAGATTTTGACTACTAGTAGCAGTACACAAGTAGGCTAGTTGTCCACTTTATCCCACTTTATGCAGTCTGCATATATACATTTAAGGCTGAGGGGTTTGATTTCGAACAGCTGAGCGTTGGATTCCACGCATATATTATAACACTTTTGTACTTCCGGAAGATTGGTATCCTGAAGATCAGGTACGGATCAAGAGTATAAAGCTCATGCTACACATCAGAGTTCAAAAATAAACAGTATAAAGATAGTAGTCATATCTGTACCAGACAGTATATATAGTTGAAGATCAGCTTTGAAGAATGGTGTTGTACCAGCCAGTGATCGGTAGCTGTATGGAATCAGAGGGAGTATCTGAAGTTTGGGTTCTCCATATCAGTCAAATCAGCAAACTCAATGTTCTCCATAGTGTAAGCAGCAATTCCAGTCTTCTCTCTCTCTGCAGCCAATCTGTCTCTCTTCTTGTTCTCATACCAGTAGGAGAAGTAGAATGCACCCAAAAAGACCAATGCAATACAGTAGCAGCAAACCATGGCCAATTTGGCTGGATTGTAGCTTGGTGAATCACTGGCTCTGAAAGTCTGTGGTCCAATCAAATTACCAACACAGTATCCAATGAGATAAATAGCGTTCACTGTGATCTTCTTGGTATGACCAGCAACGTTTGAAGAGAACAGGGATAGGCATGCAATCATACCAACTGGTGCAATACCTTGAACAAAGTAACCGGCAAGTCTTGCTTCTCTGTTTCCGTTGGCAAAGGCGAGCATACATGCACCGGCAGCTGTTATAGCAATGGCAATGATGGCAGCAATGAGTCTGTGCTTGACGAACTTACTCAAGTACCCAAACATTGGACATCCAATCAATTCAACAGCACCTGGGATCATACCCATGAGCAGAGCATCCAATGTGTTGTATTTGAAATCTTCCTTCATGAGAATTGCACCAAAGTTTGTAACTCCTCCATTTGGGATGTTTGTCAGCAGAGCGAAGAAAAAGAATCCCCAAGTTCTAACATCTCTGAGAGCCTCCACCATTTGGTGCTTTTTGAAATGTTTGTTTCCAAAACCTTGGTTGTTGGATCTGATTCTTTCAACAACCATCAATTTCTCCTCATCAGACAAGAACCAGGCACCAGCTGGAGTATCTGGGACATGCAAGTAGAATGTGATACCAACAAGGATAGTGATCAATCCGGTGGAAATGAAAAGGATCTTCCACCCCTCGATGGAATAGGAATCCATATGAACAGTAATACCATATGCAATTGCAGCACCGAAGATCATACCAAATCCATTGCACCCAAACCAGAGACAAGTTCTCAAGAATTGCTCCTCTTTCTTATACCATTGGCCTGTCAAGATCACCATTGCCGGAGTAATTGAAGACTCCAATGCACCCAGCATGGTTCTCAAGAAGATGAAGCCAGCATAGTTCGGAGTGGCGTGCAAGCACAAAACAATTCCCCAAACAACGATGAAGACAGAGGTTGTCTTTGCCAATGGATATCTTTGTAACAATGATGAGACTGGGAATTCAAAAGCCAAATAACCCAAGTAGAAGGCAGAGCCAACCCAAGTGTACTTATCACCAGTCATGTTCAAGTCGGTCTTCAATCCCATGATGGAGGCATTAGAATTAGTGGTCTTGTCCATGAACTGCACAGCATACAAGAATCCAAACAGTGGCAACAAATACATGTCAATCTTACGCAAGAGTCTCGAGGCCTGTTGTGGAGTCATTTCAATGCTCTCCGATTGGAGTGCAAGCTTCATGGCCTCATCGACATCACCGGTAACTTCGACTGGTCTTCCATTTGGAGAGATAACGGTGGTGATCACGTTGTTGGTACCAATCTGGTCCGTTGTGATGGACGTGATGGGGGAGATGACGTTCTCCTTTGTCTCGATATGCTTCTCTTCGTCGGAAGACATCTTTTTGGTTGTGGTGGCCCGAGACCAAGAGGGTCAAGATAGGGTGAGATCGACGTGGATTCCAGAGGGTCTTTATAGAGACAAGTTCAGTGAAGATCTCAAGTTCGTATACGATAGCCGTATTGGTGTCGGTCTGTGACTTGACAGGGTCGCTCTGGACAGAAACAGAAGCAAAAGCGCATCTGTCTCGGAGTCAAAGCCTTATCAGTGTGCCAGCAACAGACAAAGCAGGAGAGAACTGTGGAATTGAGCTGTTATCAATTGACAAAAATCCAGTTCCGAGACCCAAGCTAACCGCAGTTGCAGCCAAAAGAGCTTGGTATTTCTTGGTATATTTGGCCTTGCTCGAGAAGTGCCATCTGGGTTTTCTGGGCGGAAAATGAGAGGAGGTAGAGGGGCCTGGAAAGGGTTCGCCTAGGTAGTGCCGGTGAATAGTTGCTATTCGATAGTGGTCATCGAGTTGTCTGTGCGTTGGGAGGACAGAGGACAGTCTGTTGAGTGGCCACAGAGCAATCGAGTGAGGAGGTGATTTGGAAGAGATGGCCAGGGTGCCAAGAGCCCGTCCTTTTATAAGCCCCAGCCGGCAGCCATCAAACGTATTCGCGGAACTGATCAACCCCGGCCAAACTGCTCTGTTCGCCGCCGCTTCCGCCTTTGCCCTGCGCCTTTAATGGCGGATCGCTCGATCTTAGTTGGCTGACTCGGCCTGGCTTTTATCGACTGCTGCTGCTGGACTCTAGAATCTAGTGACTACTACTACTACTACTACTACTGTCCAGTGTCTACTACTTGTTAGGGTGAGGAGCCGGCTCGATGCCTGTGCTCCATTAATGCCGGGCCAGCGAGCGGCCGATATACCCCAGATTCCAGAGTCACTAGACGTTACCGAATCTGTTGCGGGTAGAGGTTTTGAAGGTCGTTGGTGGCACAAACAAAGAGCGCTTGACTCTGGAGACGTCAAATAGTATACAATTGTGATTATTGATATCGTTATCAAAGGTATGGCCCTTTAGCTTGGTTGGCGTGCTTTGATGAACCCACCAGTTTGGGGAAATGAGAAGATCAACGTTGATGTCTCTCAAACATCGTGTGCGCACTGCCGGGTAGTCGACTATTGTACGCCTGCTCAACTAGTGATGAGCGTGAGATGACCCCAAGAACCGTGGTGAAGATGA